>OZ038392.1:29210395-29581813 GCA_964036045.1 Eutreptiella sp. 'Long Island Sound 2002' | reverse complement strand
GCCATCACGAGGGGCATCCCAGGGTGTTGGGGGGGGGACAACGGTGTCTGCCGGTCCAGAGGGGGGGGCTGCAGCTGCAGCAACAAGCGGGCGTCTTGCCCTCCGGAGGGTCGGCGGTCGTGCCAGCCCCCATGATCAGGGGGGAGGGGGGAGGCCCAGCAGGGCAGCGGACGGCGGCGTCGCCCCGGGGCGGCACACAGGGCCCAGGTCAGGGCCACGGGAGGGCCTCCGAGGAGGGCACATAGCCTCAGGACGGCGTCCTTCCGCCGCGCCGCGACATACCGGGGGGCCGGGGGTGGGATAGGGCAGGCTTCAGGCAGGCTCTAACCCGCTAACCCCTAACCCTCCCGTCGCAAGAGCGGCCAGGACATTAAAAGCCATCAAACCTCGTAAATAGTACAGATCACACACACACACACACACACACACACACACCCACGCACGCACGCACGCACGCACGCACGCACCCACGCACCCACGCACCCACGCACCCACGCACGCACCCACGCACCCACGCACGCACGCACGCACCACGCACCCACGCACCCACGCACCCACGCACGCACGCACGCACGCACGCACGCACGCACGCACCCACACACACACACACACACACACACACACACACACACACACACACACACACGCGGGGAAGTCAGGAGGAGCCAACTGCACCCAGTCGGTGTTTTGGTTAGATATTCGGTATATGTGTTGTAAGCCATGTAACTGTTTTGTGCTGTAAAATGCGAGTACCCACAAAATGTGCAGCCGAGTAATCACCTCGATTTTTGCCCTCGATTTTCCGGGGCCTGAGCATCGGGTGTGGCCCTGCGCACCACCCAATGTGACCTGCGTGGCCCCGTAGGTCGGATCCCGGGCTGAAGGTCTCGTTGACACCGTTGAAGAACAACGTCAACCCGGGCGCATCGGTCGTGCTGACGGGGGCTGCGAACAAGAACCTGGACCCCGACTCGTTCCAATGGTCCATCATCAGTCCGCCAGGTGTGCAGCCCAGCCCCCCCCCCCCCCCCAGGGATGCATTAGAAGGGAAGGGGCCTCAGAAGCGGCGCCAGAAGCGGTCAGGCAGGCGGTTGGAGGAGGTTGCCGAAGCAGTTGGGGGCGGTTACAAATGCCATTGAAGCTGGCAGGCGCCCTCAGGGGGAGAGTAGGTGGGCATATGGTGGGCGCCCAGTAGGGGGCGGGGGGGAACCCCCCCCCCCCGCCCCCTCCCACACACACCCATGTCCTGCTGCCGGTACCGGGGCGTGATAGCACATATTTCTGAATATTTGCGGACCAAGAAAGTTTGTCTAATTCCCAACCAGCGACAGAGCCATTGCCTGTTACACTCCGAATCTCAATCCTCCCCCCCTTTCGCGCCGCCCACGGCCGAAGTCAGGGACAGCGGCAGTCACGCCGGTCACGGTTCGCTGCAACAAGGGCACGTTTACGCACGACCTACAGCTCAACCCTCCTTCTCCTCCGCCTCCTCCCCCTCACCCCCACCTCCTGACCACCGCTGCGGTGTGGGGGTACGGGCGCGCACAGCTCGGGCAGACCGGGGCGGCCACCAAGGCCGCTGCCGGGGCGGGGGGGGGCTCAGAACCCACGTGCCAGTCGACGTGCGGGTGTACAGCACCGGGAGTCCGAAATGGGGTGGGCAGGGGGGGATCCTCTGTGGTGTAGGGCCATCCCAGCAAAAGATCCATTCGTCCCCCACCCACAGGGGGACAAACCTCCTCCTCAACCCTCCTCCTCCTCCTCCTCCTCCCCCTCCCCCCCACATATCTCTCGGGACATTCAGAATATGCCAACGCGGAGCAAATTCGTGTATTTTCAGGGTTTTCTCCATTTTCGTCCAGAGCACCAAAATTTCGTTCCGTAGGGGGGGGTATGTGTATACTTTTTGAAATCTGTGAGAAAAGGCCATTTCAGAAATGCATGGGTTAGGGGGGGGTAGCTGACGATATTTTTGAGCATCGAGGCCAAACTTTTCGGTGTTTGCACGATTTTCGACCCCAGGTTGCTGCAACTCAGGGGGGTGGCAATGGCCGCGGCTGCTTTGGCCTGCGTGTTTCACATCTTGCTCCAAATCGACGTCGATGCAGGTTGCCAGAAATTCGTGTTGCGAAGCCTTGGTGGGTGAATCTTTTTATCCCAAAACTGGGCTGCAAAAGCCGCGGCCTCAGTAGTGGATAAAATGTCGTGCTCTGTGTGGGCGCATGCAGGCTGCTGTGACCCACCTGTACGAGGCTTTTTGGCGCGCGAGTCAGGCCGCCGCGTCACCTGCACCCAATTTTCACCCCCAGATCGCGCTCTTTTTCGCACCAAAGGTTTCAGTGGCGCATCAGGGGAAGCAACAGCACGTTGTGTGAATTTGTATGAAGACATGGTGGCTGCCTGTTAGCAAAAATAGGCAGCAGGCAACACAGGCACTGTCCAAAGCGGACAAAAATCTCAAACATGTCGTTAGCACAGCATGCAAACCTGGGGTGTTCCGAATAGCCCATTTCAAGGGCTTTCCGAATATGACCCACATACCCCCCCAACCGGACACTCAGCGGGCACAAATGAGACCACAAAGGCACCAACCCCTGAAAACGCTCCGTGTTGGCATGAAACCGCACGTCCCCGAGAGATATACACTCCCCCAAACGCACACACAGCCCCGGAGGCACACCTCCACAAAGCACAGCGCCGTGTGGTACTCCGGAATCACCAACCGGCAAACCCCCCCCCTCCCCTGTCCTTTCTAATGTTGGCCTGCCGGCCCCCGTGCACACAACCCCGGTCCCACGCCGTCGCGCAGGCTGGAATTTGACGGACGACATGACCCTGGGCTCCTTGAACAAGCCGGCGGTCCGCCTGCTGCCCCACGTCCTGCAGCCGGGCGTCGTGTACCAGTTCCGGCTCTGCTGCTCCACCGCCGCCGACCCCCCCGAGCGCGCGTGCGGCACCACGAGCGTTGGGGTGGCCCCCAGACTGTCCGTTGGCACGTATGCCCATTTGGCCCTCTTTGCCCCTTTGCCCGGGAGCTGCGGTAAGTGTCATGGCCCCTCTGCAGCCCCGGCAGTCCAGAGAGCCGTGCTTTCCCCTGAGGTGCATGTGCCGCCCCAAGGGCAGAGTTTTGCTCAACAACTCAGCATCTCCTGCGGGGGGGGGGGGGGGCTAACACCCCCCCCCTCGGACCCGGATTTCATTGTGGGAAAAAATGAAATTTTACAACAGGAAATATTGATTTGGCGGTTTTGGTACACAAATTTTTGGATTTTTGGGCTCCAGACCCGCCCCCTTAATGCGAACTCTGCCCAAGGGGGCGCATCATCGGCCGCACCAAACGTGGGGGCACTGTGCGGGCGACTGGGAGTCCCGTGTGGCGAATCATGGGACCAGGCTCCTTGGCCTTTGCCTGCAGTCGGACAGGGGGGGAGCTCAGGAGTGCGGTCAATGCCCCATGGGGTAGGGCAGGGCCAGACCAAATACAACCGCAACGCAGGCTGTGACATGCAGAGGACGGCAGGACCGCCCACGCACCCCCTCCCCCTGTGTCCAACGAGCGCATTGCCCAATGAACACTTCCGTTTGGACCGTGATTTTGTGGGACTGAATTGATGAGGTTTTGGTACCTAACCTGCAGCACCGCTGGGCGAGGGGTTGGACCCACCCCCCACCCCCCGCTAGACCCCCCCCCCCCCCCCTAAAAGGAGTCCTGGCCAACCGTCTACCGGCCGATCCAGGCCTTTGCTTAGTGGGGGCGGGGGCTGGGGGTGACCCCCTGCCCTGGTGAGGGGATCTCAGTAGGATCCAGTACCACATGCCGGTCAGCTCAGTAGGAAGGAGCCCCGCCTTGTGGGCAACTGAGTAGGACCCAGCGCCATCCGCAAGGCTCCTCACTAAAACCCTGCCCTGACCACGGGGGGGCAGCCCGGCCCGGTCCTTGTATGCGATCCCCCCCAGCCCCCCCCCCCCCCCCCCCCCCGGGTTTTGAGAGATAGTGGGTTGGGGGCATGGCGCCAACGGCGCCCCCTTCTTTTTAGCATGGCGCCAACGGCCCCCCACTTTTTTTCGCATGGCGCCAACGGCGCCCCCCTTTTTCAGTGTATGCTTCCTTTTCATCAAACCATCAGTGCTTTTGAGCGCCAGATATCGCAAGATGAGGCGCTATACAAATGTCGTTTGTTGTGAGGTGCTTTCCAGCGGAAGATTAGCAAGACGGGCCGCTATACAAATGCCGTTTGTTGCAAAGTGAAGATCCTGCATTCGGAGCAATCGGGGAGCATTCGGGGAGGGGGGAGGGGGGAGGGGGGCAACACGGCGACCCTTAAGACTTTCTTCACAGCAAGGACGAGAAAGTGCTATTATCGCATACATACCTCCATACCCCCAAACCCCCAGACACACATACCCCAGGAGGTATGCATGTGGTGGTGGGTCGCGCGCAGGCCCCCCCACCTTGGGAACCCCCCCCTGCGGCCGAACCCCCCACCTACACCCTCCAGCCGACCCCCCCCAAACAGCCTCCCCCCCCCCCCCGTGTTTTGACAGATAGCTGAGGGGTGGGTCGCATCAGGACCGCTGGTAGTCGCCCCCCTGTGGCCCTGACCTCCCCCCCCCCCAACCCCATTAAGCCAAAGCCTGGCCCGATCGCCGTCTGCCACCCGCCGCAGTATTTCATGGCGTGCCCAGTGGCCTCCTCGATCGACAAGGCGCGGCTTGTCTGTGCTCTTTGGGTGTGGCCCATGTGGGGGGCCATGCGGCGAGGGGGCCCTTCGGGTCGGAGCCTGTCATTGTGCGGCTTTGAACAGGTTCACGTGCGAGACCACCGGAGGCGACAAGGTCGGCCTCGCGTACGAAAGCATCTTCGGACTCCGGGTGCAGGGCGTCAAAGGGGCTGCCCCCTTCCGCTTCCAGTTCTCTCGCCAGCACGTGGACGGGAACCTGCGCGACATCAATCTGCCGGAGGAGTACCCCATTTCGGGGGGCTACAGCAGCGAGGCCTACCACTTGGGGCAGTTGCCCGCGGGCCCAGCACCGGATCATTTCTTGGTATGCGGCCTGGGCCTTGCTCTCCCTCTGCGTTTCCCTCGATGGAGGCGAGCATCGGGTGCTTTCCAAGGGGGCACCCGCTTTGTGTGTGTGTGTGTGTGTGTGTGTGTGTGTGTGTGGGTGTGTGTGTGTGTGTGTGTGTGTGTGTGTGTGTGTGTGCGTGTGTGTGTGTGTGTGTGTGTGCGTGTATGTGTGTGTGTGTGTGTGTGTGTGTGTGTGTGTGTGTGTGTGTGTGTGTGTGTGTGTGTGTGTGTGTGTGTGTGTGTGTGTGTGTGTGTGTGTTTGTGTGTGTGTGTGTGCGTGTATGTGTGTGTGTGTGCGTGTATGTGTGTGTGTGTGTGTGTGTGTGTGTGTGTGTGTGTGTGTGTGTGTGTGTGTGTGTGTGTGTGTGTGTGTGTGTGTGTGTGTGTGCATTGTACTGTATTGTATACTACATTCTTTTCTTGCTCTGTTCTTGTTTTCGCGGTTCTCATTGTTTGTGTGTGTGTGTGTGTGTTGTGGTCGTCTGGCATTGGTCGTTTGTCGTGTGCCCTGTGTCGGTTGCGGGTGACCACCATCCCGATGCCATTCAGCCCCTGAGCCCCCCACCCCATCCCCCCCTCCCCCACCCACTTCCGCTCCGATCAGCACCGCCGCTTTTCGGACGCCGATCTTCCGTACCCACGCCCCTCTTCTCCCGCGCAGGAGCTGTACGCAGACGTCAAGGACAGCCTCGGCCAAGTGGTGAGGGTCCCTTGTACTGTGGTAGTGCTCCCGAACCCGAACGTCGAGGCGCGGTCCTATGTGGACCGGGCGTTACGCGACGAGATCCCGGTTTTGGTCGAGACTCAGGACGTCACCAATTTGCGGCGGACCATCGGGCAGGTCCGAGCGCTGGGGGAATGGCAGGGCCCCCGGGGGTGGGAGCACAAGGGCAGGGCCGGGCCTCGGATGTGGGCGTTGTGTTTGCGGTCAAGGCGGCGCCTCCGCTCTCGAAGCCCCGTTCCGCGGTTTTGTCGTCCGGTCAACCCGCGCTCTTTGACTGTGGTCTGTGCGCCCGCGGCGCAGCTCTGTTGATGCCGTTCTGGTGTGATCGGGAGTGGACCAGTGCGACGACGTTGAATGCAACGGAGCGCTGCCGCACTGAAGGGAACTCATGCTGCGGTGCAATGTTTGGAGACGCGAAGGCTTGGGCAGGGCAACCACGTTTCACATGCCCGAACCTGTGGGAACCCCACAGGCCCGACTCCGACCGCCAGGGCTCTCCTTAAGAAGCCAAAGTGTTTTTTTTTTGCCAAGGACAGCCCTTACGAACAGCCCCCAGGGACCACCAACCGCCAACAGCCAACCGCCACCAACCGCCAACCGCCAACCGCCAACCGCTAACCGCCACCAACCGCCAACCACCAACTGCCAGCCTTTGAAGTAGAGAAGGTTCCATAACCATGAAGCAGAGAGTGTCCCTGTGAACGTTCGTTTCCGTTGGCATTATGAAGGTCTCTCTTTTTTTTCTCAGGACAACCCTGCCGACCGCTCAAAGAGTAGGAGGAGCTGTCTTTAATGATACAGCCCCCCCCCCGGTTTCCCGTGCTTGGTTCGTTGCATATCCGATGCCGTGCCACGAGGTGCGAGCCCTCGGCGACCCCACTCACGACGACTCGCTGCTGCCTGGCGATGCCCCCCCCCCCCCCCCCCCCCCCGCCAACGCTCAGGTGGCCGCCACGTGCGTCCGGAACAATTTCGTCCTGGAGATCGCCATCCTGACGTACTTCATGTCCGCCACCCGCAACGCCAAGTGCGACTGCACGGACGCGGCCTCGGCCCCGCACACCCTCACGACCCTCGGGGACGTCCTGCGCGCCACGGGCTTCAGCGACGTCGCGCTGCTGCCGGACGTGCTGGACTTCATCGGCAACGTCTCCCAAGCGGCCGCCAACAGCACCGTCTCTGTGGTGGGGCCCGGCGTGCACTGCCTCAGCGTCCTGTCGCAGCTCGCCCAGGACAACGGGTACCAGGCCCACGCCAACAAAGTGCTGCAGATCGTCCTCATGAACGAGTACGCGGGCTCCGTCCCCGGCGAGCTCCCCGTGACCACGACGGCCGGAGCCATTAAAGTCAAGGTACAGGGGGCGAGCAGAGTTACACCGACACGCGACTTGTCATAGAGCCGTCTTATAACCGCGTTTTTGAGCCACACTTTTATACAATGAATCTTTGTCCTTTGCTAGTTGCATTTTTGGGCTACTTCTATTGGCTGCGTTGAGCGGTAGAGGGCGTATTCATGAAAACCAAAGTCTACGGGAACAGCCACTCCACATACTCAGGGTGTGGGAATTTCGGGGGGGGGTTTCAAAGGGGAAATTCCGCCGTGAAGAAAGGCGGCGGAATTCCCCCCCCACCCCCGGCGAAATTTTCGCGTTGTGTACCAACAACTTCACTGCGAATTCGGATGCAGGGGAGCACTGCGGATTCAGACGTGCAGCGGTGTACCGGGCGGAGGGAAGGGACAGAGATGTATTTGTTTGCAACGTGCGGTGGCTGGAATGCATTGAAAGTGATGGGAGCCATCCAGAGCCCATTAGGAATGAACAGCAAGCTTTAGGATTCGTGGTGGTGGCGAGCTTTTCCCCTTCCGAAAGTATCCCCGTCGAAAGTGTTTCCTGGCAACCCCCCCCCCTCCTGTAGCGGTCGTTTTCCCGCCCCCTCCTCCTCTGCCCCAGACCCCCCCCCTCCCCCCACACACACGTAGGCGCCGCATCTACTTTGTCGGCAGAGACAGAGACAGAGACGTCCCTGTCTCTGTCCTCTCGGCAGAGACAGGGACGCGGACCCGCGGAGGCACGGCATATCAGCGCCCGTGAGCCTGAGGCTCGGCGCATCGCCAGAGGCACGTGGGCTGCGGACCCAGTGCCCCCCCCCCCCTCCGGGTCTGTCAAACGATTCTTCAGAGGGAAGCCCAAATCTTGTAAAGGGAAGGACATTTTTGGGCCGTTTTTGGTCCACAAACCCTCGGATCTCAGCCCCCCCCCGCTCCTAAAACCAGCCTCCGCCCCTTACCCCCCCCCCCCCCCGCGCGCGTGGAAAAGCCATGCCCCGCTGCCGTCGTCCCCCACCCCCCCCCCCGTCGCGCGGCAGGTGTTGCCCGTGTACCCCAGCTCCCTCCTCACCGCCACAAACCTCGCGCTGGACGACAACGTGACGCAGTGCGGGCTGGTGCTCGCGGCCGCCGACCCCGGGACGCAGTCCTTCGAGCAGCAGGAGCAGACGATGCTGCTCTCCCTCACACTCGGGGCGGAGAACAGCCCCGCGACCGACACGCAGCAGCTGCTGGCGGACTCCCTGACGGTCTCGCTGACCGACGAGGCGCAGAGGGCGGTGCCGGTGGTGTCGGGGATCGGGAACCGGGTCGACCTGGCGCTGAACTGCCCGGGCTGTGCCGCCCCCAGGTGTGGCTGTGCGTGCGACCCACGCGGGGGATGGCCAGTGATGTATTAGAACGGCCCTACACCGTAGGAGGAGGGGGGGGTACCCCCCCCCTCCTGGACCCTCCCCCCCCCCCCTCCTCCCCTTCCAATGTTTGAGGCTGACAGCCAAAATTTTGCTTCGGCGCCTTCGCTGCCAAGAGGATTTCAGCTTAAAAGGTTTCGGCCGGGACCACAGGGAGAGCCTGGGAGGAGATGGGGGGGCCTTCAGACCCCCCCCCTGCCCCCCCCCCCCCCCTCCCCCCCCTTCTAATACATCCCACGCGGGGGATGGCGGCCGAAAGCAAGGCCAACACAGCGGAGCAGGGAGGCCAACACCCGGGCGCCAGGGGTGCATTACAAGGGAAGGGACCTCGAAGGCGGTCCCAGAAGTGGTGAGGTATCGAAAAATAGGAATAGACAAGGATGGCATCAGCACAGGCGGTGGCCCCGCTCCCATGCCCCGGGGGGTCATGGTGAGGCGTGGGGGTGCCCGTGGCGCTGGCAGCTGACTTGCAACCATTGCTGACCGTCCTGCGCCCTGGCCCCTGACCCATTGGGATTGGGGTACCTGTATAATGGACTAGCCCTTCCTGATTGAGTGCAGAACATTCGGACAGTGATACTGTGTTTCCAAAAAAAAAAAAAGAAGCGGTGAGATATCAACACAACGGAGCCCCCGATGTCCACATCCTTTGCGCGCAGTAAAGGGGGTGCGTGGCTGGCCAGCAATGTGGTCACCGTCTGCCCGTTGCAACCAGCACCGCAGACCGTGCCCGTTGCGCGCTCAGACGATGATGCCGCTTATCCGTCGGCCACCAGCACCCCAGAGTGTTGCACCGGAGGCCAACATTCTGATGGCTGCCACTGAAGCATACACCAGCTGTGCATCTTCAATGGGCCATTTTCATTTGTTCAATTGTGTCCATGCAGAACAAATAGAGTTCAGCAAAGCAATCAAAAGCTGGTCATTATCCATGACTACGTAGGTACAGAGCTGATCAGCTGATGGGGTGTTGCCTTTGTTTCTGTGATGCAAGAGGATTGCAACAAAACTCTGGTGATTAGTCATTAGGCAACAGAGTCTCCAAGTGTCCAATTTTGTTAAGTAAATTATCCGCGTTTAAAAAAAAAGAAGAAAGAAAAAAGAAATTCGGATTTGTCATGGAGGTTGCCGAAGCGGTTGGGAGCCGTTACTGTCGGGTACCAATGCCGTTGAAGCTGGCAGTTGCCGTCAGGGAGACAGTGGCTGGGCGTAGGCTGGGCGCCCTGGAGGGGGGGCGGGGGGGGGGGGGTACCTCCCCCCTTCCATGCATCCCTGCATCCGGGTCCGCAAAGGAAGCAGGGGGTGATCCACGATGAGCGCGCCTGGCCCATACACGTTGTCAGCCTGTGACTCTCTGAGGTCGAAACCGCCAAGTGCTCATTGATGGGATTGGGGGGGGGAGTAGTGCCCCCCTGTGCGTGCTGCCAAAACGCCCACATGCCGGTTTTCCCTCATGCCCTTGTGTGCCCCCCTCCCCCCCTTTCGTTCTGCCAGACCGTACCCCACTCAAGACCTCATCATATCGCTGCCGCTGATCACGGATCTGCGGGAGGAGACGGGGAATCACAACACAGCGGAGTGGGTGTCCTCGTCGCCCCTCTCCTCCAAGATCGACCAGGAGGGCCTGTATTTCGACGGGGCAAGTCACGTCCGTGTCCCGTCGCTGGCCAACTACGATTGGGGCGGCAAATTGACGGTGTCATTCCTGTTCAAGCGGACCTGGACGCAGGGATACATGGGCATGGTCGGCAATGGGTTCTACAGAGAGGGCACCTTTGAGATCCGAGGTGTGTGTGTGTGCGCGCGGCCGTGTGTTGGTCTATTGGCGTTGGACATGCTTTGTCTTGTTTGACGATCCAACTGATGAGGATTCTGGCACTCGGAACCTGAGTTGTGCCCGTTTTGCCTTACAATAGTGTGTGGGCGGAGGCACCCAACACCGATTGACGTATCAAAACAGTGCTGTAGATAATTTGCTTTGCGGGACAGAAGAGGCCGGTGGGCGGGGAGTACCATGACACAGCAGCGGCTGTTGTGCCCTGTAGGGCCAGCGCGGCCGTCAGACATCTCTGTGGTAGACCTGCTGCTACTGCCCTTTCTTCATCACGATGGCAGCAAACTTTCGGGAATCAAAACTTCGCTGCCTTTACACTCACTGACACGAACAAGGGGCACTCCACAAGTCTCGAACAACTGCCCCCCACCCGCCCAAAAAACCCCTCTACAGAGAATGCCTTGTCCGCCTGCCCCATGATGTTTGTGGTGCTTCTGATTGGCGACTCGTTTTTTGTTTCAGTCGGGTCTTTTCTCAAAGTGTCTGCTTGTCAACGGTTGACGAAACGTTGTGTCGGAAGGGGTCGCCGGAGCCCCGTGCCGGAGGCAATGTCCCGCCCCATCCCTCCTCAGGCTCGTCCCAGCGCACGGGTACCGTCATTGGAGGCGGGGTCTCTGACAGCGCAAAGCCTCAGAAATGGGATTTCGTGTCCACCGCGGCCATCGGGGTCTGGCACCACGTGGCCATGACCCAGGCCGACAACGTGGCCACTTTCTATTTGGATGGCGTCGTGATGACCAAGAACATCGCGATGGAGTCGTTGGTGCAGGTGGCGAATCCGCTGTACATCGGGGCCGCGGATGCCACGCGGGAGTTCTTTGTGGGGTACATTCGCGAGGTGTGCCACGGGTTCCGGGGCGCGGAGGCAGAGGCAGCGGTGTGCGCTTGTTCGGGGGGATCCTCAAGAGCGCACACGTGTGGGTCTTGCAAGCGCCAGCCAGGGCCGCCCCGAAGGCTGACACTTGATCGAAAATTCCGAACCGGACGGCAAGGACGTATGAGAATGACCGACAACCGTAGGAGGAGGGACCCCCCCCCCCCACTCTGGACCCAGATTTTGTGGGGGGGAAAGAAAAAAATTTGCAAAAGGAAAGAGCAACTTGCGCCTTTTTGGAATGCACAAACTTTGGGTTTCGGACCTGCCCGTCTCTTCTACTCCGTATTTGCCCGAAAGATGTCACATTTTCGACGTTGTGGCCATTTACAACGATGATGAAAAAATTGGGAAGCGCGTTTTGCCCTCCATTTGTGTGGCTGTCGCCCCATTTGGCCATTGGCTGCGTGGGGAAGGGGGGGTCTGGTGTCCAGGGACGCCGGCGATGTGCACGGCGCCGAGCACAATGGACCGTCGTAGACCATCAGCAACGCGGGCACTCTGCATTGTGTACGCCAACGTCAGCACGAAAATGAAGGGGAAGTGACCTGCAAATCTCAATCCCGGTGCCCAGCGGCATCAGCACCGCCCCAGCGCTGGGGCCGCACCGCCCGGGGGCGGTACTGCAGTGCACCGGCACCCGCAGTACCGCACCCGCACGGCCGGTGCTCCCCGGCACGGCCCCGGTCTCGATGACCCGCGGACGCCCCGCCGCCCCCCCGGGCGCGCACACCGCCCAACAGGACTTGCCCGTGTGTCGCCTGCGGAGGGAGGCCTCCCTGGGTCCCGCCCGCACCGCAGGTGAAGCTGTACGCCCGCGCCCTCAACGCGACGGAGATCAAGGCGCTGGGGTACCACCTCGGCACGCTCGGCGCCACGTGCCTGTACCACAACACGACCACGGGCCAGTGGCAGCCCGACGGAGTGACCGTCCTGTCCGTGACGGACGGGGCCCTGCAGTGCGTGTCCGACCACCTGACGGAGTTCGCCGTGGTCAGTCCGTCGTTCACGGCCACGACCAGCTCGAAGGCCGCGGACAGCGATGGCACTGGGAACTCTGGTGCGCCCGTTGCCGGATGCGTGGGGGGCCGGAGAGGACCGAGGGGGGCTGGGGCGGATGGGGAGTGCTACAGGGATACGGGTCGGAGGCCTTGTGCTCCCTGCCTCGTGCCGTGGGATGGAACAGCAATTGCGTGCTAAAAAACGCGAGGAAACAGGTGTCCTAGCAACAAATTCAAAGGGGTTACCCGGTTACAAGCGCACCCATCGCGTGAAGGGGACATAAAAACGAGGGATGAAAATCATTTCTGCACGCAAAAACACAGCAGTATGGGGGCAGAGAAACCAAAGAAATTTTGCCGGATGAATTTCATGCCCAAAAGCAGCTTAAATACGAGTTTTCGGCGGAAATGCGCCGAGATTTTCGGGAAAGCTGAATTTCATTGCTTCAAAACAGCACGCGGAAAGGGGAAGCATCTGCAACGTCTGTCGTTTATTGTAGTTTGTTGATGCAACTCAGAGGAGCAGATCTCTTGTACAATGCAATACAAAATGGTATGCGAGTGTAATCAGCCAAGAAAGAGATCCAGAAGCATTTGCTGCTTCAAGCCATCGGATTGTTGAATCTGCGCTGAACTCAGGTACAAATTGATTCGAATTTGATTTCGATACTGAAAAGAGATCTCAGAGAGAGCAGCAATCCATGGCGTATAAATGTGCAATATTTCAGGTGATCCGTGTCCCTTTGGATTGGTGCGCACATTCACGTCTAATGGCCCCGGGGCTTCGTTGGAGCCCCATGCCTTAGGCCTATTTGGCGCTGTTTTGGGGGTGTCCAGTGCGCAGACCCCAGTGGATGAGATCCAATACTAATTGGCCCATTCTATGCTTAATCAAATACTTAAGAGATGGGCATTACTTCCAGGTTTCCTCGAGACACTATGCTCGGTAAAAGAGAATGACAAAAAAGTCCAGCCTTGGGAAGGCCCCCATAAGTGAGCCTATGGCTCTTGCCAAGGTTGGACTTTTTTGTCTTTCTCTTTTACCGAGCAGAGTGTGTCGCTAAAACCTGGGAGTAATGTCCATCTCCTAAGTATTTTATTAAGCAGAGAATGGGCCAATATTTATTGGATCTCATCAACCAGGGTCTGCGCACTAGACGCCCCCCCAAAAGGCCCAAAACCCCCATAATGGGCTTAACTGGAACTCTGCCGAATCGCCGCCACATTTCCTCCCCAGGCTTCGATGTCACCTGCTTGAGTGGCACGTGGTGGGCCTCCGTGGAATACAAGGACAGCACCGGTACGACCACCTGCACGGACCAGCAGTGGTGGACCTGGACGGAGTCCACCTCCACCCTCACCGTGGAGGTCACCACCGCCGGCTGCGGGGAGTCGGCGGGGACCTTCACGCAGGCCAGCTACACCAGCACCCCCGGGTCCGACCAAGTGACCTACACCCGTGCCGGCGCCACCCGATGCCAACTGATGCAGGTGACTTGCTGCGGATTGCCCACTGACTCAGCAGGCATTAGAAGAGACCCCAGAGGCGGCTCCAGAAGCGGTGGGACAGGCGGTTGGAGACGGTTGCGAAAGCGGTTGGGGGCGGTTACTGTCGGTTACAAATGCCATGAGGCTGGCACGCCAGGGAGACAGCAGCCGGGCATAGGCTGGGCGCCCGGGAGGGGGGAGTGTTTGGCCGTTTCCAAACTAATTGTAGCCTAAGTTGCACCGTGACCACAAAATGAAGGACAGTCGTGCTGCGGTATGTGGTTCTGGTTGTCGTTGTTGTTGTGTGGTAGCCGTGGCTGTGTTGGTGGTGGTCGTCGCCGTTGTTGTTGTCGTGGTGGTGGTGGTGGTGGGGGGGGTCGGTGTTGGCCCGTACGCTGGGAATACTCCGCACGCTGACTCGGAAACCCCTGGCGCCGTTGCAGGCCACACATCGGTGCTGAAGAGCTTCTTCGTGGACAGGGGCCTCGCGCCCGGTATTCCTGAGGATATCGGTGTTCTGCTATTGGACTCGTGCATCTGTTTCACGGTGTTTGTTCGTTGTGTCTTTTTATGTCTGATGCCGCCCAGCCCTTGTTCGGCGTTGCTTGAGCCATTGCCCCAAAGGGGGGGGGGGGGGGCAGCCGGGCCCGGTCCTTGTGTGCGCCCCGCCCCCGCTGCGTCCGCGGTGTCCTGTAGCCCCGAGTCCAACGCGGGGGAACCTGAGACGCCCTGCAAGGTCAGCCACGGTGTTAGCGGGACCAGGCGCTTCAGGACACCGTCAATACTGGTCGTGGACACTATCCCATCCCATCCCCCGCCCCCCCCGCTTGGGTTTTGAAAGATGAGGGTCCCGGTGGTATGACGAACAGGGCCATGTGGGGGTTTGCCCGCTGCCTTGTCCTTGACTCATTCTGCTCCTTGCTTCACTTCCAGAGAATGTTGCATGCATGGGAATGAGGAAAGGGTGTACCTCGGCACCTTGGCAGATTTCACAACAGCCCCCCCCCCCCCCCCCGCCAGCCCCCAATGCCCCCTCCCCCCGCCCTCCCGCCAATACCCCCGCCCTCCCGCCAATACCCCCCGCCCTCCCGCCAATACCCCCCGCCCTCCCGCCAACGCCAATACCCCCCCCCCCAGTTTTGACAGATATCTGGGGGGTGGGTTGCATTGGGACCAGGTCCACCTCCCCCCCCGAGCCATTGCCAATACTCTGTCCAGGACTGTCAGGATTTTGTTGCAGAGGCCCCAAAAGGACCATCGGTCCAGCACGCGAAGATCAGCACTCGATCACAAGCTCAGCCCCGGGCTCGCTAGACAACTGACCATTGCTGCGGCCCGCAGTGTAGCCCGACAGGACGTTTGCAGATCAGTTACCCTCGCGATGATTTGTAGTGGCCCACTCACAACCCCCACGCGTGCCCTGTCCGCTTTCGTGTCCATATTTGTATTTTCACTTCCATCGACCGCGGCCTTTGAGAGCACAGAGGGCCATCCGCCGCTCTGCCTTGACTTCCTTTCCCGTTTCCTTTTCACAGACGCCGATCTGCAGAAACGAACACGAAACAATATTGTCCCCACGGCCCGCGCTTCTTCCGTTCTGCACCGCTTTGCAAGCCACACCCGGTCCTGCCATCGTGAGACCCCCCGCCGTAGTCGTGGGCACAACCCCCCGGTCGAGTGGTTTGTGAACCGACGAGGGCTTCGGAATGGGGGCCTCTTCCTGCGATTCCGTGCGTGGCGTCCGAGGGCCCGGCCCCCCTGCGTCTCAAAGCGATGCCGCGCCTCTTGACGCATTGACACCCCAAAAAAATGTTGTCGAAAGAGGACGTGCGTGTGCCAGGCCTCCTCCTTCCCGCATTCAGTCGTTCATCTCCTTCGGTGGCAGCGTGGCCCCCTCCTTCGGCGTAAGCGCAGTGGTCGCGCACGGCGATGGCGACGTGGGCGTTGGGAAGCCCCCCCCCCCCCTCTCTCGAGTGGCGGGACAACGGTCCCGCTCTCACGCAGTAAAACCAATGCCCCCCCCCCCCCCGGGCGGTCAGGTAGCCCAACAGGCTGCCCACCTCCCGCAGTGTTGTTGAACCCGCCCCTAACCCCCAGCCCAAGCGCCAAGCGCCAGCTTCAACGGCAATTGTAACCGACAGTAACCGCCCCCAACCGCTTTGGCAACCCCCCTCCAACCGCCTATCCAACCGCCTCTGGGGCTGCCTCTGAGGTCCCTTCCCGTCTAATGCATCCCTGGGGGATCAGCCGCCGCTTTAACAAGTGCGACCACTCGGGAGTACCAACGGCACTCTTATTTCGCCTTGATACCCCCCCCCCCCATTGTGGACCCCCCTCACCGGGTGACAATACTGTTCCCCGGGCGGTCAGGTAGCCCAACAGGCTGCCCACCTCCCGCAGTGTTGTTGAACCCGCCCCTAACCCCCAGCCCAACGTACATCCGGAGGAACCGACCGGCGTACGCACTCAGCCTCGATGCCCCCCCCCCCTCCCCCCCCGGAGGTGGACGCGGAGGATGCCCTCCTCAAAAAGGCGCACACGTACGTACGCCCGGAGGTACCGCCCGGCACACGCCCTCAGCCTCGACGGCACACACCCCCGGGCGCTCTGCCCCGGGCGTCGACGGTCGGCCGGACCTTCTTTTTCCCCGTTGCCAAAAAAAAAAACGGGTGGTGCACCGGATTTGCCACATTTGCGTGTGAAATCACGCGTTTCGGCGATTTCAGACGTCTCCCGGTGCTCGCGGTGGGCCCGGCCCTTGGGGCCTAATTAGAGAGGGGGCGGGTCCAGGAAACGGGCTCCAAGCGCCCCCCTCCCCCGGAGTTGCAGTGGCCCGGACCGCCCCGTTCCGGCCCCGCCCCCGCCCCCTCCGCAGGTCTACAACGGCCGGCAGATCCGGACGCTGGAGGACCTGGACAACCCGGGCACCTGCCCGACCGCCTTCAGCCCCCTGCCCACGAACTACGTCCTGCGCACCAGCGCCGAGCCCGGGGTCAAGAACGGCTACTTCGTCAAGAACTGCGCGGGGCAGGGGATCTGGCCCGCGACGCTCACGCAGACGGCCACGCCGCTGCCGGTGTCCGTCGTGCCGTCGGGGACGGTCACGTCGCTGACGCTGAACCGGCAGGGCACCAACTTTGTCCTGGAGGCCGACGTGTACGTGGCGGGCGACGCCAGCGTCCTGGTGGACGTGCTGACCGGGCAGGGGGCGACGACCATGACGCTGACAGGCACGAACACGATCGGCGCGGCCACGGCGGGGGGTATGCGTTGCCCTGGGGCCCCCGCGAGTTGCCCGACGAGTCTCAGTTTTCCCTTCGACTGGCCCCGGGCCATTGCTTGGTCGCACCCCCACCCCCTTCGGGAGGGGGTGGGGATTCAGACGCTACAAAATGGTTTGTGTACCCGAAATCCGCCTCCGATTTCGGGACTCTTTAGGAAATTGCGTTTTTTCTTTTTGGATTTTTTTGGATTTTTTTTGTTTTCTTTTGGGTTGATTTGGAATTGTTTTGGATTTTTTTTGTATTTTTTTTTGTATTTTTTGCATTTTTTTTCTTTTTTTTTTGATTTTTTGTTTGGAATTTTTCTGAATTTTTTTCGAATTTTTTGAGGATTGTTCTGATGGGGATGTGGAACAGGCGACATTTGGAACGGCACGATGCGGCACAACAACAGTGCGCCAAGTGATGCCGCGGTGTTTGAAGGTCCGAAGCCATGTTTCAAGGTGTCATTGTTGGCGCTCTTGGGGGGGTACCACGTTCCCCTTGTGCCCGCGCAGTTTGCTCCGCAGGGCCTCTTTGGGCAGCCGCTGCAGTCCCATGATCCCCAGGAGAACAGAGCGCCGCGTGTCGTCCCATGCGGTGCGCGGGGGCGTGATATGTGGTGCCCATTTGACGTATTGGATCAGTTTGCCTCCGCCGGTGTCCCGTGTGTTGTGTCAGAGTCTCGGGATTGGGCACCACATTTGTCAGTTTAGCATTGGAGAACCGGGGCCACTTTTCTCACACCGAACTTCGCATGCACCAAATCCATCCCCGCCACCCCCCCCCCCCCCCGGGTATTCTCGGGTCACTCGCTGGCACGCCAAGCGTGGTTCGAGGCATCGGCGTCCATCGGTGCCCGGGTTCGAATCCTCGGCCTTTGGGGTGTTTGGGAGTGTTCACGGGCCGTGCCATGACCCTGACGCTGGGGGGGTTAGGGGCTACTCCGGGGGGGCGGCCGGGCCCGGTCCTTGTATACGACAACCCCCAGCCCCCCCCCCCCCCTCTTCTCGGGGGGTCCAATGGGGCCTCAGCGAGATGCCCGATGTGGCAACGCAAGCCCACCGGGGGCCGCGCTCTCAAGGGAGTGACCACGGCAGTAAGTCCCAGCGTGCTGGCACTGAGAAGCGAGCAGGGGAGAGACTCCTTCCCTCGCGTAGCGACTCAACCAGAAAAGGGACGCACCACGTCGTCAAGCGCCCGGACCAAGCCGGGAGAAGGGGGCCAGCAAGGGGCCCTACGCACCTCCACCCAACACGGGACACCACCGTCAACCCAACAACAACTCGCTCCTATGTTGAGGTGGTCCGGGGAGTCGCGCAACGAAGTGGGCGGCCAGCGACGGCAAGTGGCCTACCCCACGTCTCCCGCTACATCCTACTCCCCCGTGCACCCACGCACACCCCACAACCCCCGTCCGCACAGCAAAGGCATGAAGGAGAGGGTAGGGGGTTTGTGTTGCGCTCGCCAAAGGATGGACTGAGCGCGGGAACTTGGAGGAGAAAGGTTGTTATGTGCCCCCGTCGGGGAAACGACCCCGCAAGTGGCCATCCCAGGGCCCACCAGCCGCCGTTGGGGAGAGGTACCTCACCGCCGGCTTGGGATGGCCGCTTGGACGCACCTGGCCAACGGCGAAGGCATTTGCCTTCCTCTGTGTGGACTCGACGCAGAGAAGTGAAACAGGGCAAGTCCGGGGGCTCCGTTGGCACAACCGACCGAGGGAAAGGGAAGGGAAGGAGTGTGGTGAGGCCGATGGGCACCGCGGCCTACGGAGGAAAAGGCCAAGGGAAGGGAAAGGGGAGGGGAGAGGGAAGGTTAGGGCAGGGAGGAAGAGGAAGGTCAAAGGGTGGTGAGAAGCCGATGGGCACCACCGCCTATGGAGGGAAAGGGTCCAAGGGAAGGGCAGCGAATGGCGATCGGCCAGTAGGCGCCGCCAGCTGCAGACGAGATCATCACACCATGGCGTCATGCCAAACCCCCCCCCCCCCCGAGTTTTGAGAGATAGCGGTGCGGGGGCCATGGCGCCAACGGCGCCAAATTTTATGTCCCATGCTTAGTTGAAGGGGGTACTATGCCTTTAGTCCTTAAGACCCTTAAGACTTTCTTCCTGGCAAAGACAAGATATCGCTATTATCGCACACATAACTCTATACCTCCATGCCCCCAGACACACACACCCCCTTGAGGTATGCATGTGGTAGTAGTGGGTTGCGCGCAGCCCCCCCCCCCCCCCCCCCGGGCCGAGCTGCCAATACCCCCCCCCCCCGCCGACCCCCCCCCCGCAAGTTTTGACAGATAGCTGGAGGGGTGTCGCATCAGGGCCAGTTGTAGTCGCCCCCCCCGGGGGGGCTACACCGAACCTTGGGATTCGAGCCGGGGGTCATGGATTTGGTAGTGTTGTGCTCTGATCTCGCGACCGACCAGAATCACGCACGCGCGCACGCACAAAAGGAGGTACAGTTGGCGTGCTGTGTGTTGCACTGCCAGTTTGTCCTTTGCAGAGGGTCTGAGATTCTCAACCCCCCATTCTGCCCCTCAGCTCCTCATTGTTCCGCGCGCTGCGGCACAGACAGAAGGGATACCACTCGGGGACGTGCTTTGTGCTGTGATACATTTGGGGCATGGGTCAAGGGCATGGGTGCGCTTGAGGGGCGACGGGCCCAAAAGGGCGTTTCACGAGCGGTTGCAAAGGCGGTTACCGGCGGTTAGAACAGCGCTTGGGAGGCGATGTCTGGCGGATACAAAGCGGTGGGGGGGGGGGGGGGCTTGGGGGCGGAGGGAGGGGACTGGCATTACTGACCGTCATACCAGAGCCCTCCCCTTCAAGCGAAGGCCTGGTCAAGGGGAAGGGTGTGCTTTGCACTGCACGTGCTCTTGTGTCGGGCCCTCCTTCGGTCCCGTGTGCACACGCCCTGCCCCCCCCCCCCCCCCCGCATCGCCCTGTGCTCCTGCATCCGGGCCCCCTCATCCACACGACCGCAGGCACCATGACCGTGAGCAACCTGATCCTCCGCCTCAGCAGCACCGCGGTGACCGCCCTCACCAGCGCGATGGACCTTGTGGGTGCCCGGCTCCAGAACGAAGGTGTGTGCCCCACCGCCGACCCCTCGCCCTGAGGTCTCCCACGACGGCCAGCTCTACGACAGAGAGGCAACACCCAGGCTACCGCTGCGTGTGGTGGGGCTAGGGCTTTGCTTGAAGGGGAGGGGGGGCGATCGGGGCAGTTCCAGAGCGGTTGCGGAGCGGTTGACAGCGGTTGTGGGGGGGGCGGTTACTGGCGGTTGGAAATGCGGTTGGGGCTGGTGTTGCGGTTGGAAATCCCTTTGGGGTAGAGTCAGGGCTGGAGTGTTGGGGGGGGAGGGGGGTACCCCCCTCCCTCTTCAAGTGATTCCCTGTGCTGGGGGGGGGGGGGGTCACCTGAAAAAAGTGTGCCTACAACTGCCCTGTCTCCCGTTGACTTCCGCAGGCACATTGACTACGTCCAGCAGCATCACCGTCTCCGGCGACAGCAGCTCCAACTTCAACTCCTCGGGGACCGTCACGATCGGCTCCGGGTCCACGCTCACTCTGAACATTCTGGTCAACAACTCCGGAACCATCACCGCCAGCGACTCGGCCATTGCGGTATGCTGCCGTGCCCCGGCACGTCTCAATTTCAATACGGCCCCCGAGCTCCAGCCCCTACCTCAGCCCCTGCCCCAGCCATCGCCTCCGCCGTGGCCTTGGCCCGCCCCGGCCCCTACCCTGGCCCGAGCCAGCCCCCCCCTCTTCTAAGCCCCGCCCCCCCTCCCGCGCCGCATCGAAGGTGAGGGGGCAGGTCCAGGGAGATGGGTCTTCTGGCAGCCTGAATGCCGGGCTCAGCACGGGCCAGTGATCCCGTCTGCATGACCGTTTGGGCCCATGCCCCTTCTGAATGGGATTCTCAGGCGCGCCAGCGTCCTGGACCCCCATATCATAACTGTTGTAAGACGGGGCGTCTTAGAAAATCTAAGACACATGTAAGACGCATGTAAGACGCATGTAAGACACCTGTAAGACACATGTAAGACGCCCCGTCTTAGATTATCTAAGCCAGGGCGTCCTAGAAAATCTAAGACGTCCCGTCTTAGAAAATTTAAGATGCCCCGTCTTAGAAAATCTAAGACGGGGTGTCTTAGATTTTCTAAGACGGGGGTTCTGGTACTTGGAATATGTATTGCAGTGTCTGATGGATTGAACAAATAATATAATAATAATAGAATGAAAAATATGAAAAAGAGAGGTGTGTAGGACGGGTTGGTCATACAGATCTAATTGACCAGAGTTAAGTGCCTAAGCCACCACCTCGGAGGCGGCAGTAAATGAACCATGCCAATACATTTAGCATGGACTGGTTTTCTGTTCGTGTCAGTGGTACTTTGCTGACTTTTGGTGTCTCATACATTAGGGAGACGATGCTTGATTGCCATATGCATCTATGCCCAAACTGCTGAGTTGTTACTCCAAAATGATTTGTTGCAAAATGGGTGCAAAATTAAACAACAACACCCACCTTCAAAAATTGGGCCTTGGGGTCTCCCAAACGTGGCTTAACCTCTGAAGTTGGATGGTACCAAGGGACATACTCAGAGTATGGCTGCTACTGCCACCATAAGGGAGACGATGCTTCAATGCCATGTGCATCTATGCCCAAACTGCTTAGTTGTTACTCCAGAATGATTTGTTGCAAAATGGGTGCAGAATTAAACAACAACACCCCCTCTCAAAAATTGGGCATGGGGTCTCCCACCTCAGTACCCTATGGGGCAAACGTGGCTTAACCTCTGAAATTGGATGGTACCAAGGGACATATTCAGAGTGTGACTGCTACTGCCACCATAAGGTCAATGGACTCATATGGTGTCTTCCGGTTATTCAGGATTTGTGGAAACCATGTTTTCGGCGGTATTTAGGTGTTTTTCACCCTATTTGGGTTTTGGGTGTGTGTGCTTTGGGGGGGGGGGGGGGTCCCAAGGGACTGGTACACAACCTGCTAATGTACTTTCTCACCTTGTACAGCTCAGAAATCGAATTTTCTGAAAATACTTTTTTTGATATCGTGACCACTCACAATGACCATCCAAGTTATGTAAAGCATGTCTTAGCCCATATTCCGGTATTTTTCACCCTAATTGGGTACTGGGTGTGTGGGGGGGGGGGGGGGGGCTCTCCCAAGGGACTTGTCTACAACCTGCTTATTAATCTAAGACGCCCCGTCTTAGATAATCTAAGACGCCCCGTCTTAGATTATTTAAGACGGATGTAAGACGCATGTAAGACGCATGTAAGACGGACGTAAGACGGATGTAAGACGGATGTAAGACGCCTCCGAATCTAAGACGCCCCATCTTACAACACTACTCCCCATATGGTTCTCCCCCCCCTCGCCCCTCATCCTCCCCCACACACAGGGCAGACCGCGCTCACCGAAAACGGTGCAGAGCGCAGAAGGAGGAGAAGGAAAGGACAGCAGGGAAAGAATCATTGTGGTTGTTAGAAGCCTCTGCCAGGGAAATTATCCTGTGGATGCACACCCCAGCGCGCACAAGTCAGTGCTGGAGTCGGCAACCCCCGCATGGACGCGGTCTGTGCATCTGGATGCACCAGGACAAGTCATCCAGGGGCTCCGTTGACACGACCAAAACACGTTCGGACCCACAGAGGGTCAGAATGGGCAGTGGTGAGAGGCCAATACCGACCATTGTACGGTAGGCGCCGCCAAAGGCAAACAACCTAATACCGAGGCCTTGTGCCAAACCCCCATCCCCCACCCCACACAGAGAGAGAGGGGGGGGGGGGAGAAGAGTAAATGCGGCAATTCGAGAACCAACCACCAATGCTACTATCACTAGCATCCCGTTGCCGACGCTGCCGCGCGCCGCCAAAACGAAGCGGGTGGTCCGTAAGGGACAAGACGCTGTTGCCTGTTTTCTTTTCGAAGGAAAGTCTGTGGACCCCGGTTTTGGCGGTTAGCGCTCAACCGAATGGAGTTGGAGACGCCAACCGACGGCGGTTGGCAGTCGGTGGTCAGGCGACGTTTGATGGTGGTCAAAGGCTGGCAGGTGTTGCACCAAAGATCGCAGGGTGCAACTGTGTTCTAGTCAGGAAACGCCCTGCACCCGCGGTGCTCCTCTCCCGCAGTACTTCTTGGGCGAGCTGACCTCCACCGGCACCGGCGTACTGGCGACGACCTCGACGTCCGCGGTGGTGGTCCAGGGGAGCCTCGTGTTTTTGAAGCAGATCATGGGCGCCGGCACGCTTCGCGGGAACGCGGGCTCCACCATCGTTATGTCCTTCTCGACAGTGGCCACGAGTGTCACTGTGGACGGGTCCCAGACGACCGCCGCACAGAACCGGCGATTGCTGCAGGTGGCATGAGCCCTCCTTTGCCCCCAAACATGTCGTGTACGGGACCGCGTATCCGTTACCCGCGGCGCCTGCGGTGCGCCGGGCAGGAGCGCACGGCCAACAACGACCTTCGTGGAGCGCCGGGCGGCGGGGGGGGGGGGGGGCATTCACCGCATGCGGCTCCACAAGTTGTGCCCGGTAAATGGAAGTACCCGGCGTGCGGTCGTGGTCGGAGGTGTTCGTGGTCGGAGGGATGGCGACAGCCGGAGGTTTGAAGCGGCAGGAGTGCGGCCAACCGACGGGAACATCGGCGGTCACCCGCTCGGCTCCACCGCATTCCCGTACCGGAGCCGTCGAAGAGAGTCATACCGGGGGGAGGGAGGGAGGGATGAGGAACGGGTGAAATTTCGGAATGGCAAAGTTTGGCACAACGGAAGTGTGCCAAATTATGCCACGGTATTTGGGGGTCCTGAGCCACTTTTAGAGGTGTCATGTTTAGCGCTCTTGGCACGCGCATTTTCCTTGTGCCCAACAGCCTCCAGGCAATAGGAGCAACCATCCAAGCGACCATCCAGAGGCCTCCAAGAAATAACAGCAACCAACCAAAGGCCCATTGGAAATAACAACACCATCCACGGACTATGCTTGTTCTTGTGCCGCAATCTGGAAAAGTCTACCAACTTTTGCAGCATCTAAGAATCGGCAGGGGGGGGGGGGGCAGCCGGGCCCGGTCCTTGTATGCGACACCCCCCAGCCCCCCCCCCCCCCCCCCTCCCCGGGTTTTGAGAGATAGTGGTGTCGGGGCCATGGCGCCAACGGCGCCGAATTTTTTTTTTGCATGCTTCCCTTTCATCAAACCATCCATGTTTTGAGCGCCAGATTAGCAAGACGAGGCGCTAAACAAATGTCGTTTGTTGCAAAGTGAAGATCACCACAACCACTGTGGACACACCTGCCAATCTGCAGCCCGTGCTTCACAACAGCCACTAGCAGCTTCCCCAAACCCGCCCCAGACACACATCCCCCCTAGAGGTATGCATGTGGTTGTTGTGGGTCGCGCGTAGGCCCCCCCACCTTGGGAATCCCCCCCCCCACAGACCCTCCAGCCGACCCCCCCCCCCAAGTTTTGACAGATAGCTGGGGGGGGGGGGGGGGTCGCATCAGGACCGGTTGTAGTCGCCCCCCGTGAGAATTGGTACCAGATTTTTACCAAATTTCGCCATTCTGAATTTGGCACGTTCCCAATGTCAGCCTCCCCGCTAAGCCGCGCACATGTTAGCGGCCTGCGGGGAAGAGTCGCAGGGAGCGCAGACGACGACCCCAGTGACGCCTGCTCCGCCGAATGGAGCCGGTTGTCCGTGTTCGTCGCGTCATTTTGTAGCTCAGATTCGAGCCGGAACTGTCAGGGTTCCGGGTCCATTTGCTGTGGCGCGGAGCACGCGGCACCAGGACGGTCGCGAGCGCGCCGTCCGCGCGCGGTGCAGGCGGTCCCTTCCCCTGAGGCTGGTGGGCACAGGTGCCCGACGCAGGGCCGTGCGGGGGACTGTCGGTAATGCCAGCGACGGGTTGACCCGCTTATGAGTGGCCTGCACTCTTGTCCTCAGACCTCCAGTACGACCATCACGGGATCGGGCGAACTGGGCAACAACGTGGAGATCGCCAACGCCGCGCTGATCGTCAGAATGTCGGACCGTGCCACCACCACCAGCGGGACCCTGACCATCCAGAGCACTGGAGAGCTGGCCTTGACCAATGTCTACACGCTGGGCAACGCCCTCTCCGTCGGCAGCATTTTCTACATCTATACAGGCAAGGTCAGCACTTATGCCAGTGCCCTCCGAGGATTGTTGTGTGAGGCTGTGTGAGGGGCCATGGGGTTGTGTGAGGGGCCATGGGGTTGTGTGAGGGGCCCTGGGGTTGTGTGAGGGGCCCTGGGGTTGTGTGAGGGGCCATGGGGTTGTGTGAGGGGCCATGGGGTTGTGTAAGGGGCCATGGGGTTGTGTGAGGGGCCCTGGGGTTGTGTGAGGGGCCCTGGGGTTGTGTGAGGGGCCATGGGGTTGTGTGAGGGGCCCTGGGGTTGTGTGAGGGGCCCTGGGGTTGTGTGAGGGGCCCTGGGGTTGTGTGAGGGGCCCTGGGGTTGTGTGAGGGGCCCTGGGGTTGTGTGAGGGGCCATGGGGTTGTGTGAGGGGCCATGGGGTTGTGTGAGGGGCCCTGGGGTTGTGTGAGGGGCCCTGGGGTTGTGTGAGGGGCCATGGGGTTGTGTGAGGGGCCCTGGGGTTGTGTGAGGGGCCCTGGGGTTGTGTGAGGGGCCCTGGGGTTGTGTGAGGGGCCCTGGGGTTGTGTAAGGGGCCCTGGGGTTGTGTGAGGGGCCATGGGGTTGTGTGAGGGGCCCTGGGGTTGTGTGAGGGGCCCTGGGGTTGTGTGAGGGGCCCTGGGGTTGTGTGAGGGGCCCTGGGGTTGTGTGAGGGGCCATGGGGTTGTGTGAGGGGCCCTGGGTTGTGTGAGGGGCCCTGGGGTTGTGTGAGGGGCCCTGGGGTTGTGTGAGGGGCCTTGGGGTTGTGTAAGGGGCCATGGGGTTGTGTGAGGGGCCCTGGGGTTGTGTGAGGGGCCCTGGGTTTGTGTGAGGGGCCATGGGGTTGTGTGAGGGGCCCTGGGGTTGTGTGAGGGGCCCTGGGGTTGTGTGAGGGGCCCTGGGGTTGTGTGAGGGGCCATGGGGTTGTGTGAGGGGCCATGGGGTTGTGTGAGGGGCCTTGGGGTTGTGTGAGGGGCCATGGGGTTGTGTGAGGGGCCTTGGGGTTGTGTGAGGGGCCATGGGGTTGTGTGAGGGGCCATGGGGTTGTGTGAGGGGCCATGGGGTTGTGTGAGGGGCCCTGGGGTTGTGTGAGGGGCCTTGGGGTTGTGTGAGGGGCCTTGGGGTTGTGTGAGGGGCCCTGGGGTTGTGTGAGGGGCCATGGGGTTGTGTGAGGGGCCCTGGGGTTGTGTGAGGGGCCCTGGGGTTGTGTGAGGGGCCGTGGGGTTGTGTGAGGGGCCTTGGGGTTGTGTAAGGGGCCATGGGGTTGTGTGAGGGGCCCTGGGGTTGTGTGAGGGGCCATGGGGTTGTGTGAGGGGCCATGGGGTTGTGTGAGGGGCCATGGGGTTGTGTGAGGGAGCCGGGGGTCGTGTGAGGGGCCCTGGGGTTGTGTGAGGGGCCCTGGGGTTGTGTGAGGGGCCTTGGGGTTGTGTGAGAGGCCATGGGGTTGTGTGAGGGGCCATGGGGTTGTGTGAGGGGCCCTGGGGTTGTGTGAGGGGCCCTGGGGTTGTGTGAGGGGCCCTGGGGTTGTGTGAGGGGCCATGGGGTTGTGTGAGGGGCTCTGGGGTTGTGTGAGGGGCCATGGGGTTGTGTGAGGGGCCTTGGGGTTGTGTGAGGGGCCATGGGGTTGTGTGAGGGGCCCTGGGGTTGTGTGAGGGGCCCTGGGGTTGTGTGAGGGGCCATGGGGTTGTGTGAGGGGCCCTGGGGTTGTGTGGGGGGCCATGGGGTTGTGTGAGGGGCCCTGGGGTTGTGTGAGGGGCCCTGGGGTTGTGTGAGGGGCCATGGGGTTGTGTGAGGGGCCCTGGGGTTGTGTGAGGGGCCCTGGGGTTGTGTGAGGGGCCATGGGGTTGTGTGAGGGGCCATGGGGTTGTGTGAGGGGCCATGGGGTTGTGTGAGGGGCCTTGGGGTTGTGTAAGGGGCCCTGGGGTTGTGTGAGGGGCCATGGGGTTGTGTGAGGGGCCATGGGGTTGTGTGAGGGGCCCTGGGGTTGTGTGAGGGGCCATGGGGTTGTGTGAGGGGCCATGGGGTTGTGTGAGGGGCCATGGGGTTGTGTGAGGGGCCATGGGGTTGTGTGAGGGGCCCTGGAGTTGTGTAAGGGGCCTTGGGGTTGTGTGAGGGGCCCTGGGGTTGTGTGAGGGGCCTTGGGGTTGTGTGAGGGGCCCTGGGGTTGTGTGAGGGGCCCTGAGGTTGTGCGAGGGGCCTGGGGTTGTGTGAGGGGCCCTGGGGTTGTGTGAGGGGCCATGGGGTTGTGTGAGGGGCCATGGGGTTGTGTGAGGGGACTTGGGGTTGTGCAAGGGGCCATGGGGTTGTGTGAGGGGCCCTGGGGTTGTGTGAGGGGCCATGGGGTTGTCTGAGGGGCCCTGGGGTTGTGTGAGGGGCCCTGGGGTTGTGTGAGGGGCCCTGGGGTTGTGTGAGGGGCCATGGGGTTGTGTGAGGGGCCCTGGGGTTGTGTGAGGGGCCATGGGGTTGTGTGAGGGGCCCTGGGGTGGTGTGAGGGGCCATGGGGTTGTGTGAGGGGCCCTCTGGTTGTGTGAGGGGCCCTGGTTGTGTGAGGGGCCCTGGGGTTGTGTGAGGGGCCCTGGGGTTGTGTGAGGGGCCTTGGGGTTGTGTGAGGGGGCCTGGGGTTGTGTGAGGGGCCATGGGGTTGTGTAAGGGGCCCTGGGGTTGTGTAAGGGGCCCTGGGGTTGTGTGAGGGGCCCTGGGGTTGTGTGAGGGGCCATGGGGTTGTGTGAGGGGCCCTGGGGTTGTGTGAGGGGCCATGGGGTTGTGTGAGGGGCCCTGGGGTTGTGTGAGGGGCCCTGGGGTTGTGTGAGGGGCCCTGTGGTTGTGTGAGGGGCCTTGGGGTTGTGTGAGGGGCCATGGGGTTGTGTGAGGGGCCATGGGGTTGTGTGAGGGGCCCTGGGGTTGTGTGAGGGGCCCTGGGGTTGTGTGAGGGGCCCTGGGGTTGTGTGAGGGGCCATGAGGTTGTGTGAGGGGCCATGGGGTTGTGTGAGGGGCCCTGGGGTTGTGTGAGGGGCCCTGGGGTTGTGTGAGGGGCCCTGGGGTTGTGTGAGGGGCCATGGGGTTGTGTGAGGGGCCCTGGGGTTGTGTGAGGGGCCATGGGGTTGTGTGAGGGGCCCTGGGGTTGTGTGAGGGGCCATGGGGTTGTGTGAGGGGCCCTGGGGTTGTGTGAGGGGCCATGGGGTTGTGTGAGGGGCCATGGGGTTGTGTAAGGGGCCCTGGGGTTGTGTAAGGGGCCCTGGGGTTGTGTGAGGGGCCCTAGGGTTGTGTGAGGGGCCATGGGGTTGTGTGAGGGGCCCTGGGGTTGTGTGAGGGGCCATGGGGTTGTGTGAGGGGCCATGGGGTTGTGTAAGGGGCCCTGGGGTTGTGTAAGGGGCCCTGGGGTTGTGTGAGGGGCCCTGGGGTTGTGTGAGGGGCCATGGGGTTGTGTGAGGGGCCCTGGGGTTGTGTGAGGGGCCATGGGGTTGTGTGAGGGGCCCTGGGGTTGTGTGAGGGGCCCTGGGGTTGTGTGAGGGGCCCTGTGGTTGTGTGAGGGGCCTTGGGGTTGTGTGAGGGGCCCTGGGGTTGTGTGAGGGGCCATGGTGTTGTGTGAGGGGGCCTGGGGTTGTGTGAGGGGCCCTGGGGTTGTGTGAGGGGCCCTGGGGTTGTGTGAGGGGCCATGGGGTTGTGTGAGGGGCCATGGGGTTGTGTGAGGGGCCCTGGAGTTGTGTGAGGGGCCCTGGGGTTGTGTGAGGGGCCCTGGGGTTGTGTGAGGGGCCATGGGGTTGTGTGAGGGGCCCTGGGGTTGTGTGAGGGGCCATGGGGTTGTGTGAGGGGCCCTGGGGTTGTGTGAGGGGCCATGGGGTTGTGTGAGGGGCCCTGGGGTTGTGTGAGGGGCCCTGGGGTTGTGTGAGGGGCCATGGGGTTGTGTGAGGGGCCCTGGGGTTGTGTGAGGGGCCCTGGGGTTGTGTGAGGGGCCCTGGGGTTGTGTGAGGGGCCATGGGGTTGTGTGAGGGGCCATGGGGTTGTGTGAGGGGCCATGGAGTTGTGTGAGGGGCCCTGGGGTTGTGTGAGGGGCCTTGGGGTTGTGTGAGGGGCCATGGGGTTGTGTACCGGGCCCTGGGGTTGTGTGAGGGGCCATGGGGTTGTGTGAGGGGCCCTTGGGTTGTGTGAGGGGCCATGGGGTTGTGTGAGGGGCCATGGGGTTGTGTGAGGGGCCCTGGGGTTGTGTGAGGGGCCCTGGGGTTGTGTGAGGGGCCCTGGGGTTGTGTGAGGGGCCATGGGGTTGTGTGAGGGGCCATGGGGTTGTGTGAGGGGCCCTGGGGTTGTGTGAGGGGCCTTGGGGTTGTGTGAGGGGCCCTGGGGTTGTGTGAGGGGCCCTGGGGTTGTATGACGGGCCCTGGGGTTGTGTGAGGGGCCCTGTGGTTGTGTGAGGGGCCTTGGGGTTGTGTGAGGGGCCTTGGGGTTGTGTGAGGGGCCATGGTGTTGTGTGAGGGGCCCTGGGGTTGTGTGAGGGGCCATGGCGTTGTGTGAGGGGCCCTGGGGTTGTGTGAGGGGCCATGGGGTTGTGTGAGGGGCCCTGGGGTTGTGTGAGGGGCCCTGGGGTTGTGTGAGGGGCCTTGGGGTTGTGTGAGGGGCCATGGGGTTGTGTGAGGGGCCCTGGGGTTGTGTGAGGGGCCCTGGGGTTGTGTGAGGGGCCCTGGGGTTGTGTGAGGGGCCCTGGGGTTGTGTGAGGGGCCATGGGGTTGTGTGAGGGGCCATGGGGTTGTGTGAGGGGCCTTGGGGTTGTGCAAGGGGCCATGGGGTTGTGTGAGGGGCCCTGGGGTTGTGTGAGGGGCCCTGGGGTTGTGTGAGGGGCCCTGGGGTTGTGTGAGGGGCCCTGGGGTTGTGTGAGGGGCCCTGGGGTTGTGTGAGGGGCCCTGGGGTTGTGTGAGGGGCCCTGGGGTTGTGTGAGGGGCCCTGGGGTTGTGTGAGGGGCCCTGGGGTTGTGTGAGGGGCCATGGGGTTGTGTGAGGGGCCATGGGGTTGTGTGAGGGGCCCTGGGGTTGTGTGAGGGGCCCTGGAGTTGTGTGAGGGGCCATGGGGTTGTGTGAGGGGCCCTGGGGTTGTGTGAGGGGCCCTGGTTGGGTGAGGGGCCCTGGGGTTGTGTGAGGGGCCCTGGGGTTGTGTGAGGGGCCATGGGGTTGTGTGAGGGGCCCTGGGGTTGTGTAAGGGGCCCTGGGGTTGTGTAAGGGGCCCTGGGGTTGTGTGAGGGGCCCCGGGGTTGTGTGAGGGGCCCTGGGGTTGTGTGAGGGGCCCTGGGGTTGTGTGAGGGGCCCTGGGGTTGTGTGAGGGGCCCTGTGGTTGTGTGAGGGGCCCTGGCGTTGTGTGAGGGGCCCTGGGGTTGTGTGAGGGGCCCTGGGGTTGTGTGAGGGGCCTTGGGGTTGTGTGAGGGGCCTTGGGGTTGTGTGAGGGGCCATGGGGTTGTGTGAGGGGGCCTGGGGTTGTGTGAGGGGCCCTGGGGTTGTGTGAGGGGCCGTGGGGTTGTGTGAGGGGCCCTGGGGTTGTGTGAGGGGCCCTGGGGTTGTGTGAGGGGCCATGGGGTTGTGTGAGGGGCCCTGGGGTTGTGTGAGGGGCCATGGGGTTGTGTGAGGGGCCCTGGGGTTGTGTGAGGGGCCATGGGGTTGTGTGAGGGGCCCTGGGGTTGTGTGAGGGGCCCTGGGGTTGTGTGAGGGGCCATGGGGTTGTGTGAGGGGCCCTGGGGTTGTGTGAGGGGCCCTGGGGTTGTGTGAGGGGCCCTGGGGTTGTGTGAGGGGCCATGGGGTTGTGTGAGGGGCCATGGGGTTGTGTGAGGGGCCCTGGGGTTGTGTGAGGGGCCATGGAGTTGTGTGAGGGGCCCTCGGGTTGTGTGAGGGGCCTTGGGGTTGTGTGAGGGGCCATGGGGTTGTGTACCGGGCCCTGGGGTTGTGTGAGGGGCCATGGGGTTGTGTGAGGGGCCCTGGGGTTGTGTGAGGGGCCATGGGGTTGTGTGAGGGGCCATGGGGTTGTGTGAGGGGCCCTGGGGTTGTGTGAGGGGCCCTGGGGTTGTGTGAGGGGCCCTGGGGTTGTGTGAGGGGCCATGGGGTTGTGTGAGGGGCCATGGGGTTGTGTGAGGGGCCCTGGGGTTGTGTGAGGGGCCTTGGGGTTGTGTGAGGGGCCCTGGGGTTGTGTGAGGGGCCCTGGGGTTGTATGACGGGCCCTGGGGTTGTGTGAGGGGCCCTGTGGTTGTGTGAGGGGCCTTGGGGTTGTGTGAGGGGCCTTGGGGTTGTGTGAGGGGCCATGGGGTTGTGTGAGGGGCCCTGGGGTTGTGTGAGGGGCCATGGCGTTGTGTGAGGGGCCCTGGGGTTGTGTGAGGGGCCATGGGGTTGTGTGAGGGGCCCTGGGGTTGTGTGAGGGGCCCTGGGGTTGTGTGAGGGGCCTTGGGGTTGTGTGAGGGGCCATGGGGTTGTGTGAGGGGCCCTGGGGTTGTGTGAGGGGCCCTGGGGTTGTGTGAGGGGCCCTGGGGTTGTGTGAGGGGCCCTGGGGTTGTGTGAGGGGCCATGGGGTTGTGTGAGGGGCCATGGGGTTGTGTGAGGGGCCTTGGGGTTGTGCAAGGGGCCATGGGGTTGTGTGAGGGGCCCTGGGGTTGTGTGAGGGGCCCTGGGGTTGTGTGAGGGGCCCTGGGGTTGTGTGAGGGGCCCTGGGGTTGTGTGAGGGGCCCTGGGGTTGTGTGAGGGGCCCTGGGGTTGTGTGAGGGGCCCTGGGGTTGTGTGAGGGGCCCTGGGGTTGTGTGAGGGGCCATGGGGTTGTGTGAGGGGCCATGGGGTTGTGTGAGGGGCCCTGGGGTTGTGTGAGGGGCCATGGGGTTGTGTGAGGGGCCCTGGGGTTGTGTGAGGGGCCCTGGGGTTGTGTGAGGGGCCATGGGGTTGTGTGAGGGGCCCTGGGGTTGTGTGAGGGGCCCTGGTTGGGTGAGGGGCCCTGGGGTTGTGTGAGGGGCCCTGGGGTTGTGTGAGGGGCCATGGGGTTGTGTGAGGGGCCCTGGGGTTGTGTAAGGGGCCCTGGGGTTGTGTAAGGGGCCCTGGGGTTGTGTGAGGGGCCCCGGGGTTGTGTGAGGGGCCCTGGGGTTGTGTGAGGGGCCCTGGGGTTGTGTGAGGGGCCCTGTGGTTGTGTGAGGGGCCCTGTGGTTGTGTGAGGGGCCCTGGGGTTGTGTGAGGGGCCCTGGGGTTGTGTGAGGGGCCCTGGGGTTGTGTGAGGGGCCCTGGGGTTGTGTGAGGGGCCTTGGGGTTGTGTGAGGGGCCATGGGGTTGTGTGAGGGGGCCTGGGGTTGTGTGAGGGCCCTTGGGGTTGTGTGAGGGGCCGTGGGGTTGTGTGAGGGGCCATGGGGTTGTGTGAGGGGCCATGGGGTTGTGTGAGGGGCCCTGGGGTTGTGTGAGGGGCCCTGGGGTTGTGTGAGGGGCCATGGGGTTGTGTGAGGGGCCATGGGGTTGTGTGAGGGGCCCTGGGGTTGTGTGAGGGGCCCTGGGGTTGTGTGAGGGGCCATGGGGTTGTGTGAGGGGCCCTGGGGTTGTGTGAGGGGCCCTGGGGTTGTGTGAGGGGCCCTGGGGTTGTGTGAGGGGCCATGGGGTTGTGTGAGGGGCCCTGGGGTTGTGTGAGGGGCCCTGGGGTTGTGTGAGGGGCCTTGGGGTTGTGTGAGGGGCCCTGGGGTTGTGTGAGGGGCCCTGGGGTTGTATGACGGGCCCTGGGGTTGTGTGAGGGGCCCTGTGGTTGTGTGAGGGGCCTTGGGGTTGTGTGAGGGGCCTTGGGGTTGTGTGAGGGGCCCTGGGGTTGTGTGAGGGGCCATGGGGTTGTGTGAGGGGCCATGGGGTTGTGTGAGGGGCCCTGGGGTTGTGTGAGGGGCCCTGGGGTTGTGTGAGGGGCCATGGGGTTGTATGACGGGCCCTGGGGTTGTGTGAGGGGCCCTGTGGTTGTGTGAGGGGCCTTGGGGTTGTGTGAGGCGCCATGGCGTTGTGTGAGGGGCCCTGGGGTTGTGTGAGGGGCCATGGGGTTGTGTGAGGGGCCATGGGGTTGTGTGAGGGGCCCTGGGGTTGTGTGAGGGGCCTTGGGGTTGTGTGAGGGGCCATGGGGTTGTGTGAGGGGCCCTGGGGTTGTGTGAGGGGCCCTGGGGTTGTGTGAGGGGCCCTGGGGTTGTGTGAGGGGCCCTGGGGTTGTGTGAGGGGCCATGGGGTTGTGTGAGGGGCCATGGGGTTGTGTGAGGGGCCCTGGGGTTGTGTGAGGGGCCCTGGGGTTGTGTGAGGGGCCATGGCGTTGTGTGAGGGGCCCTGGGGTTGTGTGAGGGGCCATGGGGTTGTGTGAGGGGCCATGGGGTTGTGTGAGGGGCCCTGGGGTTGTGTGAGGGGCCTTGGGGTTGTGTGAGGGGCCATGGGGTTGTGTGAGGGGCCCTGGGGTTGTATGACGGGCCCTGGGGTTGTGTGAGGGGCCCTGTGGTTGTGTGAGGGGCCTTGGGGTTGTGTGAGGGGCCTTGGGGTTGTGTGAGGGGCCCTGGGGTTGTGTGAGGGGCCCTGGGGTTGTGTGAGGGGCCATGGCGTTGTGTGAGGGGCCCTGGGGTTGTGTGAGGGGCCATGGGGTTGTGTGAGGGGCCATGGGGTTGTGTGAGGGGCCCTGGGGTTGTGTGAGGGGCCTTGGGGTTGTGTGAGGGGCCATGGGGTTGTGTGAGGGGCCCTGGGGTTGTGTGAGGGGCCCTGGGGTTGTGTGAGGGGCCCTGGGGTTGTGTGAGGGGCCCTGGGGTTGTGTGAGGGGCCATGGGGTTGTGTGAGGGGCCATGGCGTTGTGTGAGGGGCCCTGGGGTTGTGTGAGGGGCCATGGGGTTGTGTGAGGGGCCATGGGGTTGTGTGAGGGGCCCTGGGGTTGTGTGAGGGGCCTTGGGGTTGTGTGAGGGGCCATGGGGTTGTGTGAGGGGCCCTGGGGTTGTGTGAGGGGCCCTGGGGTTGTGTGAGGGGCCCTGGGGTTGTGTGAGGGGCCCTGGGGTTGTGTGAGGGGCCATGGGGTTGTGTGAGGGGCCATGGGGTTGTGTGAGGGGCCTTGGGGTTGTGCAAGGGGCCCTGGGGTTGTGTGAGGGGCCCTGGGGTTGTGTGAGGGGCCATGGGGTTGTGTGAGGGGCCCTGGGGTTGTGTGAGGGGCCCTGGGGTTGTGTGAGGGGCCCTGGGGTTGTGTGAGGGGCCCTGGGGTTGTGTGAGGGGCCCTGGGGTTGTGTGAGGGGCCCTGGGGTTGTGTGAGGGGCCATGGGGTTGTGTGAGGGGCCATGGGGTTGTGTGAGGGGCCCTGGGGTTGTGTGAGGGGCCCTGGGGTTGTGTGAGGGGCCTTGGGGTTGTGTGAGGGGCCATGGGGTTGTGTGAGGGGCCATGGGGTTGTGTGAGGGGCCATGGGGTTGTGTGAGGGGGCCTGGGGTTGTGTGAGGGGCCCTGGGGTTGTGTGAGGGGCCGTGGGGTTGTGTGAGGGGCCATGGGGTTGTGTGAGGGGCCATGGGGTTGTGTGAGGGGCCATGGGGTTGTGTAAGGGGCCCTGGGGTTGTGTAAGGGGCCCTGGGGTTGTGTGAGGGGCCATGGGGTTGTGTGAGGGGCCCTGGGGTTGTGTGAGGGGCCCTGGGGTTGTGTGAGGGGCCCTGGGGTTGTGTGAGGGGCCCTGTGGTTGTGTGAGGGGCCCTGGGGTTGTGTGAGGGGTCCTGGGGTTGTGTGAGGGGCCCTGGGGTTGTGTGAGGGGCCCTGGGGTTGTGTGAGGGGCCTTGGGGTTGTGTGAGGGGCCATGGGGTTGTGTGAGGGGGCCTGGGGTTGTGTGAGGGGCCCTGGGGTTGTGTGAGGGGCCGTGGGGTTGTGTGAGGGGCCATGGGGTTGTGTGAGGGGCCATGGGGTTGTGTGAGGGGCCCTGGGGTTGTGTGAGGGGCCATGCAGTTGTGTGAGGGGCCCTGGGGTTGTGTGAGGGGCCATGGGGTTGTGTGAGGGGCCCTGTGGTTGTGTGAGGGGCCCTGGGGTTGTGTGAGGGGCCCTGGGGTTGTGTGAGGGGCCATGGGGTTGTGTGAGGGGCCCTGGGGTTGTGTGAGGGGCCCTGGGGTTGTGTGAGGGGCCCTGGGGTTGTGTGAGGGGCCCTGGGGTTGTGTGAGGGGCCATGGGGTTGTGTGAGGGGCCCTGGGGTTGTGTGAGGGGCCCTGGGGTTGTGTGAGGGGCCATGGGGTTGTGTGAGGGGCCATGGGGTTGTGTGAGGGGCCCTGGGGTTGTGTGAGGGGCCATGGGGTTGTGTGAGGGGCCATGGGGTTGTGTGAGGGGCCCTGGGGTTGTGTGAGGGGCCCTGGGGTTGTGTGAGGGGCCCTGGGGTTGTGTGAGGGGCCCTGGGGTTGTGTGAGGGGCCCTGGGGTTGTGTGAGGGGCCTTGGGGTTGTGTGAGGGGCCATGGGGTTGTGTACCGGGCCCTGGGGTTGTGTGAGGGGCCATGGGGTTGTGTACCGGGCCCTGGGGTTGTGTGAGGGGCCATGGGGTTGTGTACCGGGCCCTGGGGTTGTGTGAGGGGCCATGGGGTTGTGTGAGGGGCCCTGGGGTTGTGTGAGGGGCCCTGGGGTTGTGTGAGGGGCCATGGGGTTGTGTGAGGGGCCATGGGGTTGTGTGAGGGGCCCTGGGGTTGTGTGAGGGGCCCTGGGGTTGTGTGAGGGGCAATGGGGTTGTGTGAGGGGCCATGGGGTTGTGTGAGGGGCCCTGGGGTTGTGTGAGGGGCCCTGGGGTTGTGTGAGGGGCCCTGGGGTTGTGTGAGGGGCCATGGGGTTGTGTGAGGGGCCCTGGGGTTGTGTGAGGGGCCCTGGGGTTGTGTGAGGGGCCCTGGGGTTGTGTGAGGGGCCCTAGGGTTGTGTGAGGGGCCATGGGGTTGTGTGAGGGGCCCTGGGGTTGTGTGAGGGGCCCTGGGGTTGTGTGAGGGGCCCTGGGGTTGTGTGAGGGGCCATGGGGTTGTGTGAGGGGCCCTGGGGTTGTGTGAGGGCCCCTGGGGTTGTGTGAGGGGCCCTGGGGTTGTGTGAGGGGCCATGGGGTTGTGTGAGGGGCCATGGGGTTGTGTGAGGGGCCTTGGGGTTGTGTGAGGGGCCCTGGGGTTGTGTGAGGGGCCCTGGGGTTGTGTGAGGGGCCCTGGGGTTGTGTGAGGGGCCATGGGGTTGTGTACCGGGCCCTGGGGTTGTGTGAGGGGCCCTGGGGTTGTGTGAGGGGCCCTGGGGTTGTGTGAGGGGCCCTGGGGTTGTGTGAGGAGCCCTGGGGTTGTGTGAGGGGCCCTGGGGTTGTGTGAGGGGCCATGGGGTTGTGTAAGGGGCCCTGGGGTTGTGTGAGGGGCCCTGGGGTTGTGTAAGGGGCCCTGGGGTTGTGTGAGGGGCCATGGGGTTGTGTGAGGGGCCATGGGGTTGTGTGAGGGGCCCTGGGGTTGTGTGAGGGGCCCTGGGGTTGTGTGAGGGGCCATGGGGTTGTGTGAGGGGCCATGGGGTTGTGTGAGGGGCCCTGGGGTTGTGTGAGGGGCCATGGGGTTGTGTGAGGGGCCATGGGGTTGTGTGAGGGGCCTTGGGGTTGTGTGAGGGGCCCTGGGGTTGTGTGAGGGGCCCTGGGGTTGTGTGAGGGGCCCTGGGGTTGTGTGAGGGGCCCTGGGGTTGTGTGAGGGGCCTTGGGGTTGTGTGAGGGGCCATGGGGTTGTGTACCGGGCCCTGGGGTTGTGTGAGGGGCCATGGGGTTGTGTACCGGGCCCTGGGGTTGTGTGAGGGGCCATGGGGTTGTGTACCGGGCCCTGGGGTTGTGTGAGGGGCCATGGGGTTGTGTGAGGGGCCCTGGGGTTGTGTGAGGGGCCCTGGGGTTGTGTGAGGGGCCATGGGGTTGTGTGAGGGGCCATGGGGTTGTGTGAGGGGCCCTGGGGTTGTGTGAGGGGCCCTGGGGTTGTGTGAGGGGCAATGGGGTTGTGTGAGGGGCCATGGGGTTGTGTGAGGGGCCCTGGGGTTGTGTGAGGGGCCCTGGGGTTGTGTGAGGGGCCCTGGGGTTGTGTGAGGGGCCATGGGGTTGTGTGAGGGGCCCTGGGGTTGTGTGAGGGGCCCTGGGGTTGTGTGAGGGGCCCTGGGGTTGTGTGAGGGGCCCTAGGGTTGTGTGAGGGGCCATGGGGTTGTGTGAGGGGCCCTGGGGTTGTGTGAGGGGCCCTGGGGTTGTGTGAGGGGCCCTGGGGTTGTGTGAGGGGCCATGGGGTTGTGTGAGGGGCCCTGGGGTTGTGTGAGGGGCCCTGGGGTTGTGTGAGGGGCCCTGGGGTTGTGTGAGGGGCCATGGGGTTGTGTGAGGGGCCATGGGGTTGTGTGAGGGGCCTTGGGGTTGTGTGAGGGGCCCTAGGGTTGTGTGAGGGGCCCTGGGGTTGTGTGAGGGGCCCTGGGGTTGTGTGAGGGGCCATGGGGTTGTGTACCGGGCCCTGGGGTTGTGTGAGGGGCCCTGGGGTTGTGTGAGGGGCCCTGGGTTGTGTGAGGGGCCCTGGGGTTGTGTGAGGAGCCCTGGGGTTGTGTGAGGGGCCCTGGGGTTGTGTGAGGGGCCATGGGGTTGTGTAAGGGGCCCTGGGGTTGTGTGAGGGGCCCTGGGGTTGTGTAAGGGGCCCTGGGGTTGTGTGAGGGGCCATGGGGTTGTGTGAGGGGCCCTGTGGTTGTGTGAGGGGCCCTGGGGTTGTGTGAGGGGCCCTGGGGTTGTGTGAGGGCCCCTGGGGTTGTGTGAGGGGCCCTGGGGTTGTGTGAGGGGCCCTGGGGTTGTGTGAGGGGCCATGGGGTTGTGTGAGGGGCCCTGGGGTTGTGTGAGGGGCCCTGGGGTTGTGTGAGGGGGCCTGGGGTTGTGTGAGGGGCCATGGGGTTGTGTGAGGGGCCCTGGGGTTGTGTGAGGGGCCATGGGGTTGTGTGAGGGGCCCTGGGGTTGTGTGAGGGGCCCTGGGGTTGTGTGAGGGGCCATGGGGTTGTGTGAGGGGCCCTGGGGTTGTGTGAGGGGCCATGGGGTTGTGTGAGGGGCCATGGGGTTGTGTGAGGGGCCCTGGGGTCGTGTGACGGGCCTTGGGGTTGTGTGAGGGGCCCTGGAGTTGTGTGAGGGGCCATGGGGTTGTGTGAGGGGCCATGGGGCTGTGTGAGGGGCCATGGGGTTGTGTGAGGGGCCTTGCGGTTGTGTGAGGGGCCTTGGGGTTGTGTGAGGGGCCATGGGGTTGTGTGAGGGGCCCTGGGGTTGTGTGAGGGGCCATGGGGTTGTGTGAGGGGCCATGGGGTTGTGTGAGGGGCCCTGGGGTTGTGTGAGGGGCCATGGGGTTGTGTGAGGGGCCATGGGGTTGTGTGAGGGGCCCTGGGGTTGTGTGAGGGGCCATGGGGTTGTGTGAGGGGCCCTGGGGTTGTGTGAGGGGCCTTGGGGTTGTGTGAGGGGCCCTGGGGTTGTGTGAGAGGCCCTGGGGTTGTGTGAGGGGCCCTGGGGTTGTGTGAGGGGCCATGGGGTTGTGTGAGGGGCCCTGGGGTTGTGTGAGGGGCCATGGGGTTGTGTGAGGGGCCCTGGGGTTGTGTGAGGGGCCTGGGGTTGTGTGAGGGGCCATGGGGTTGTGTGAGGGGCCCTGGGGTTGTGTGAGGGGCCATGGGGTTGTGTGAGGGGCCCTGGGGTTGTGTGAGGGGCCCTGGGGTTGTGTGAGGGGCCATGGGGTTGTGTGAGGGGCCATGGGGTTGTGTGAGGGACCTTGGGGTTGTGTGAGGGGCCTTGGGGTTGTGTGAGGGGCCCTGGGGTTGTGTGAGGGGCCCTGGGGTTGTGTGAGGGGCCTTGGGGTTGTGTGAGGGGCCCTGGGGTTGTGTGAGGGGCCCTGGGGTTGTGTGAGGGGCCCTGGGGTTGTGTGAGGGGCCCTGGGGTTGTGTGAGGGGCCCTGGGGTTGTGTGAGGGGCCCTGGGGTTGTGTGAGGGGCCCTGGGGTTGTGTGAGGGGGCCTGGGGTTGTGTGAGGGGCCATGGGGTTGTGTGAGGGGCCATGGGGTTGTGTGAGGGGCCATGGGGTTGTGTGAGGGGCCCTGGGGTTGTGTGAGGGGCCCTGGGGTTGTGTGAGGGGCCCTGGGGTTGTGTGAGGGGCCCTGGGGTTGTGTGAGGGGCCATGGGGTTGTGTGAGGGGCCCTGGGGTCGTGTGAGGGGCCTTGGGGTTGTGTGAGGGGCCCTGGGGTTGTGTGAGGGGCCATGGGGTTGTGTGAGGGGCCCTGGGGTTGTGTGAGGGGCCATGGGGTTGTGTGAGGGGCCTTGGGGTTGTGTGAGGGGCCTTGGGGTTGTGTGAGGGGCAATGGGGTTGTGTGAGGGGCCTTGGGGTTGTGTGAGGGGCCATGGGGTTGTGTGAGGGGCCATGGGGTTGTGTGAGGGGCCATGGGGTTGTGTAAGGGGCCCTGGGGTTGTGTGAGGGGCCATGGGGTTGTGTGAGGGGCCCTGGGGTTGTGTGAGGGGCCATGGGGTTGTGTGAGGGGCCCTGGGGTTGTGTGAGGGGCCTGGGGTTGTGTGAGGGGCCATGGGGTTGTGTGAGGGGCCCTGGGGTTGTGTGAGGGGCCATGGGGTTGTGTGAGGGGCCCTGGGGTTGTGTGAGGGGCCTGGGGTTGTGTGAGGGGCCATGGGGTTGTGTGAGGGGCCCTGGGGTTGTGTGAGGGGCCATGGGGTTGTGTGAGGGGCCCTGGGGTTGTGTGAGGGGCCCTGGGGTTGTGTGAGGGGCCATGGGGTTGTGTGAGGGGCCATGGGGTTGTGTGAGGGACCTTGGGGTTGTGTGAGGGGCCTTGGGGTTGTGTGAGGGGCCCTGGGGTTGTGTGAGGGGCCCTGGGGTTGTGTGAGGGGCCTTGGGGTTGTGTGAGGGGCCCTGGGGTTGTGTGAGGGGCCCTGGGGTTGTGTGAGGGGCCCTGGGGTTGTGTGAGGGGCCCTGGGGTTGTGTGAGGGGCCCTGGGGTTGTGTGAGGGGCCCTGGGGTTGTGTGAGGGGCCCTGGGGTTGTGTGAGGGGGCCTGGGGTTGTGTGAGGGGCCATGGGGTTGTGTGAGGGGCCCTGGGGTTGTGTGAGGGGCCATGGGGTTGTGTGAGGGGCCCTGGGGTTGTGTGAGGGGCCCTGGGGTTGTGTGAGGGGCCCTGGGGTTGTGTGAGGGGCCCTGGGGTTGTGTGAGGGGCCATGGGGTTGTGTGAGGGGCCCTGGGGTCGTGTGAGGGGCCTTGGGGTTGTGTGAGGGGCCCTGGGGTTGTGTGAGGGGCCATGGGGTTGTGTGAGGGGCCCTGGGGTTGTGTGAGGGGCCATGGGGTTGTGTGAGGGGCCTTGGGGTTGTGTGAGGGGCCTTGGGGTTGTGTGAGGGGCAATGGGGTTGTGTGAGGGGCCTTGGGGTTGTGTGAGGGGCCATGGGGTTGTGTGAGGGGCCATGGGGTTGTGTGAGGGGCCCTGGAGTTGTGTGAGGGGCCATGGGGTTGTGTGAGGGGCCATGGGGTTGTGTGAGGGGCCCTGGGGTTGTGTGAGGGGCCATGGGGTTGTGTGAGGGGCCCTGGGGTTGTGTGAGGGGCCTTGGGGTTGTGTGAGGGGCCCTGGGGTTGTGTGAGGGGCCCTGGGGTTGTGTGAGGGGCCCTGGGGTTGTGTGAGGGGCCATGGGGTTGTGTGAGGGGCCCTGGGGTTGTGTGAGGGGCCATGGGGTTGTGTGAGGGGCCCTGGGGTTGTGTGAGGGGCCATGGGGTTGTGTGAGGGGCCATGGGGTTGTATAAGGGGCCCTGGGGTTGTGTGAGGGGCCATGGGGTTGTGTGAGGGGCCATGGGGTTGTGTAAGGGGCCCTGGGGTTGTGTGAGGGGCCATGGGGTTGTGTGAGGGGCCCTGGGGTTGTGTGAGGGGCCATGGGGTTGTGTGAGGGGCCCTGGGGTTGTGTGAGGGGCCCTGGGGTTGTGTGAGGGGCCCTGGGGTTGTGTGAGGGGCCCTGGGGTTGTGTGAGGGGCCCTGGGGTTGTGTGAGGAGCCCTGGGGTTGTGTGAGGGGCCATGGGGTTGTGTGAGGGGCCATGGGGTTGTGTGAGGGGCCATGGGGTTGTGTGAGGGGCAATGGGGTTGTGTAAGGGGCCCTGGGGTTGTGTGAGGGGCCATGGGGTTGTGTGAGGGGCCATGGGGTTGTGTGAGGGGCCCTGGGGTTGTGTGAGGGGCCCTGGGGTTGTATAAGGGGCCCTGGGGTTGTGTGAGGGGCCCTGGGGTTGTGTGAGGGGCCCTGGGGTTGTGTGAGGGGCCCTGGGGTTGTGTGAGGGGCCATGGGGTTGTGTGAGGGGCCATGGGGTTGTGTGAGGGGCCATGGGGTTGTGTGAGGGGCCCTGGGGTTGTGTGAGGGGCCCTGGGGTTGTGTGAGGGGCCCTGGGGTTGTGTAAGGGGCCCTGGGGTTGTGTGAGGGGCCATGGGGTTGTGTGAGGGGCCATGGGGTTGTGTGAGGGGCCATGGGGTTGTGTGAGGGGCCATGGGGTTGTGTGAGGGGCCATGGGGTTGTGTGAGGGGCCATGGGGTTGTGTGAGGGGCCCTGGGGTTGTGTGAGGGGCCCTGGGGTTGTGTGAGGGGCCCTGGGGTTGTGTGAGGGGCCATGGGGTTGTGTGAGGGGCCCTGGGGTTGTGTGAGGGGCCATGGGGTTGTGTGAGGGGCCCTGGGGTTGTGTGAGGGGCCGTGGGGTTGTGTGAGGGGCCCTGGGGTTGTGTGAGGGGCCCTGGGGTTGTGTGAGGGGCCCTGGGGTTGTGTGAGGGGCCCTGGGGTTGTGTGAGGGGCCATGGGGTTGTGTGAGGGGCCCTGGGGTTGTGTGAGGGGCCCTGGGGTTGTGTGAGGGGCCCTGGGGTTGTGTGAGGGGCCTTGGGGTTGTGTGAGGGGGCCTGGGGTTGTGTGAGGGGCCCTGGGGTTGTGTGAGGGGCCCTGGGGTTGTGTGAGGGGCCATGGGGTTGTGTGAGGGGCCCTGGGGTTGTGTGAGGGGCCTTGGGGTTGTGTGAGGGGCCATGGGGTTGTGTGAGGGGCCATGGGGTTGTGTACCGGGCCCTGGGGTTGTGAGAGGGGCCCTGGGGTTGTGTGAGGGGCCCTGGGGTTGTGTGAGGGGCCATGGGGTTGTGTGAGGGGCCCTGGGGTTGTGTGAGGGGCCCTGGGGTTGTGTGAGGGGCCCTGGGGTTGTGTGAGGGGCCATGGGGTTGTGTGAGGGGCCATGGGGTTGTGTAAGGGGCCCTGGGGTTGTGTGAGGGGCCCTGGGGTTGTGTGAGGGGCCCTGGGGTTGTGTGAGGGGCCCTGGGGTTGTGTGAGGGGCCCTGGGGTTGTGTGAGGGGCCCTGGGGTTGTGTGAGGGGCCCTGGGGTTGTGTGAGGGGCCCTGGGGTTGTGTGAGGGGCCATGGGGTTGTGTGAGGGGCCCTGGGGTTGTGTGAGGGGCCCTGGGGTTGTGTGAGGGGCCATGGGGTTGTGTGAGGGGCCTTGGGGTTGTGTGAGGGGCCATGGGGTTGTGTGAGGGGCCCTGGGGTTGTGTGAGGGGCCCTGGGGTTGTGTGAGGGGCCATGGGGTTGTGTGAGGGGCCCTGGGGTTGTGTGAGGGGCCATGGGGTTGTGCAAGGGGCCTTGGGGTTGTGTGAGGGGCCCTGGGGTTGTGTGAGGGGCCATGGGGTTGTGTGAGGGGCCTTGGGGTTGTGTGAGGGGCCCTGGGGTTGTGTGAGGGGCCCTGGGGTTGTGTGAGTTAGTCAGGAACGATCATGTAAAAAGTATGTGTTTTGACCATCCAAAATGGGTTGGCGAACACATAACAGGGGCTCGTGAGGCTATGGTTTGAGTTGTGCCTCCCCAAGATCAGTTAGTGAACACACTTGAGTAGTTTCGCACGTGTCATCAGTACGCCTGCCGCCCATGCCCGAGCCAACGCTCCCTCTCTGTACCCCCATTCGTCAGATCTACGTCACCCTGCGGGACGGGTACACTCCAACAACCTCCGATGAGATCCTCCTGGTTTCGTACGCGAGCATCGCATACGCCCCAGAAATCAGCACCGTTGAGATGACGACGGTGTGTGCCCGTGACCTCGTTTGGCTGTTACCAGCGGTCAGAGCAGCGGTTGGATGTTTGGCGGGTACAAAGTGGTTGGGGGGGGGGAGGGGCGTTGGGGGCGGACAGCAGCGACTGGCAGGGCTGACCGTCACACCAGAGCCCCCCCCCCCCCCGCCCCCTCAAGCGCGGGCCTGGTCAAAGGGAAGGTGGTGCTTTGGTGTCTCACGGTCGCACGGGGTCCCAGCATTTCCCCGCGCGCTGTGGGGCGTGCTCCTGGAGCGGTGCTGCAGCCTCTGCTGTGGCACCAGAGATGTGCTTTGCGGTCTGCCGACAGGACGGGGGGAGTGTTTTGGACATTCTGGGCGGGTGGGTGTCCAAACACCCCCCCCCCGTCCCGTGGGGGTGGGACGTTTCTGGGATTCCGGGGGGGGATTCCCTTTTACCCACCGTCTGCTGCGGTCTCCATTTCCAGGCACAATACGAAAAGACTTTGTGAGTGTGGGCTCTATGTGGCTGACCTTGAGAAAGCTCGACGGGAGCATTTGAAGTCTGTCGAGCACAAATCTCGCGTTGCTGCTTCAAAACACGCACGGGGCGCTTGGTGGTTTCATCAAAAAGCGACCAGGACTGCCAAGACCCAAGCAAATTGCTGAAGCTGAGCTTTGGTGGGTGGGTGGGTGCGTGGGTGGGTGGCTGTCCAACCCCCCCCCCCCCGCCCCGCCGGTGGGGGTGGGACAATGCTGGGTCCCTGGGTTTCCCAAATTCTGGGTGGGTGGGTCCCGTAATTCCCCCCCCCCATTGATCAGCACGTCCCTGTGTCGCACATATCGTTTCTCTTGGGACCGGAGGTGTCTTTGATGTTGGATGCGGAAGACCCCGCAAAGAGACCACATGATACCGCGTTTGGCGTTTAAGTGGGGGCCTGGGACCCCATGTAGCCACCCCCCACCCCCTCCAGTCCCAGTCTTGCGCCCAATGGGGGTGGGGGGGGCAGCTTTTCCGCCTGCACAATGCGGCGGACAACAAAGGCACGGCTCGTTCAGTGCTTTGGGAGATTCATGTTTTTGATTTTTTAGTTATCTTATTTGTTTGTTTTGTGTATTAATTGTTTCCTGTTGTTTTTTTCTTAATTTAATTAAATTTCACAATACAAAAAAAAACCAAAATAGATTAATAATTAACTCAATAATTTTGGTTTTTTTTTGTGTCTTCCAGAATTTTCTGTGTTTTTCCATTTTTGGCGAGTGTTCATCAGTTTTTGTCCCCCAATTTTTGCGTAGTTATGTGTGTAGTGCGGTGTACAAATGTGTAGTCCAAATGCTCAGAAAATGATCGGGGGATTCACAAATGCCAAACAAACACCCGGACAACCCTCCCACACCCCCGGCCCTGCCGGGGCTGTTGGGGCTGGGACCGCCACGAGACGTCCCCCCGGGCGTGATGCCGTGGCCACGCCGTGCTCGAAGTCTCTTTGGGGCTCATGGCCGTGGCCTGAGTGTCCGCGTCAGGCCCCACCCCCTCGCGGCCGGTCCCGCCGTTTGGAGTTCCCGCACCCCCGCACAACCCCCGGGACGCGTCACCTGGCGGTCCTCTGAGTGCTCTGGGACCCGGGGTTTGCCATAAGGGAGACCCCCCCCCTCCTTGCCTTCGGTGAAGGCTGCACGCCTTGTGTTTGGCGGTTGGGGGGGTGACCGGCGGCGGTTGTGATGGTGGACCGGTGCTGTTGGGCAGTCACCCGACGTCTGTGGGGGGTCGACTGCCGACAGACGGCGTCCCCAGGTGTTGTGCTTGAATCCGAAAAGGATAAGGAGGGGGGTCACCCTCCGCCCGCCCCCCCCCCTCCTCAGACCCCCCCCCCCTTGCGCAGGCCTCAGAAATACCCGTTTCCGAAACGTTACCGTGCACTTAGCCGAAATGGGCTGATTTAGGAAAAATGTGGGGAAATGGAGAAAAGTGTGGGAAATTTTGGATGCTCGATGGAAAAATGGGGAATTTGGGGCTGAAAAGGCCAAAAAACATGGTTTTGATTGGCAGCAAGGCGGGGGGGGGGGGGTGCATGGGCGAAAGCTCCCGAGGAAAAATGGGGGGGAAATGGGGGAAAATGGAGAAACCAAACCAGTCCACCGTAGCCCCACAACTTTTGTTATTTGCCCCCACCTCCCCCCATAACACCCCATTTCCCCCCATTTTCTCCAATTTCCCCCTCATTACTCCCCATTTTCCCCCATTTTTCCTGGTACTGGGTACATTACGGGTACGTTGCTGGGTATATTACCACCCACCTCGTCCGGGTATTTCTGAGGCCTGCTTGCGGGTCCGTCAAGAAATCCCTCCGGGGGAAGAATGGATTTTGTACAGAGAAAAGTTTTTTGGTACACAAACCCTCGGATCTCGGACCCCCCCCCCCGCGCGTTCTAAAACAACGTTTGGGCATCCCTAAAGTCGTATGAAAACAAAAATGGTCTTCTTTTTATTGGAACACGGGAAAGTCCTGGTATGACCCGGGGCCTTTGGTGAGCGGTTGTGTGCAAAGTCCCGGGCACTCCGATGGCGGCGGATATGATACGTGATCCCGAGCCCCGGATTCGAAATGCTCGCGCCACATCCGACCGTTCCGGCAATGCCCCTTCTCTGGTCTTCTGCCTTTCTCAACCCCCCATTCTGCCCCTCAGCTCCTCATTGTTCCGCGCGCTGCGGCACAGACAGAAGGGATACCACTCGGGGACGTGCTTTGTGCTGTGATACATTTGGGGCATGGGTCAAAGGCATGGGTGCGCTTGAGGGGCGACGGGCCCAAAAGGGCGTTTCACGAGCGGTTGCAAAGGCGGTTACCGGCGGTTAGAACAGCGGTTGGGAGGCGACGTCTGGCGGATACAAAGCGGTGCCGGGGGGGGGGGGTTGGGGGCGGAGGGAGGGGACTGGCAGTACTGCCCGTCATACCAGAGCCCCCCCCCTCTTTCTCAAGCGGAGGCCTGGTCAAGGGGAAGGGTGTGCTTTGCACTGCACGTGCTCTTGTGTCGGGCCCTCCTTCGGTCCCGTGTGCACAAACCCCCCCCCCCAAAACCCCCGCCGCACCGCCACACGTCGTCTGCCTCCAGGCGGTCTCGGGCCTGACGCCCAGCCTCCGGGTCGGGGCCACTGCGCTATACTTGACCTTCTCGGCGGCCTCGTCCTCCTCCGCGTGGCCCAGCCCCGGGACGTACTCCCCGTCCACCGACCCCTTCGGCAACGCCTCCAACGCCAGCCCCAGCCCCAGCCCCGGCGCTGGGGACGACGACTCGTATGCCCCCGGCCCCCGTGCGGCTTGGCTGCCGAAGGGCCCAGGGACGGGGCCATGCGGTGGGCCCCTTCGTGGCGGTTGTGCGCCGCGCGTGCGCCGCGCGGCGGGTCCACTGGCTGAGGGCCACTGGAGAAGATCCTTCGGCCGGGCCCGTCCGTTTTAGGATTGATACAAGCCTTGGGCTCCTCTCTGTTAAGATCGGCATGAGGCAGGGGGGGGGGGGTGCTCCAAGGGCCGGTTCGGTGTTTTTTCACCTCGAGGCGCCCTGACCCCCGGGGGGTGCATTGGAAGGGGGGGGGAGGGAAGGCCCCCGCCCCCTCCAGGGCGCCCAGCCTATGCCCAGCCACTGTCCCCCTGACGCCAAGCGCCAGCTTCAACGGCAATTGTAACCGACAGTAACCGCCCCCAACCGCTTTGGCAACCCCCCTCCAACCGCCTATCCAACCGCCTCTGGGGCTGCCTCTGAGGTCCCTTCCCGTCTAATGCATCCCTGGGGGATCAGCCGCCGCTTTAACAAGTGCGACCACTCGGGAGTACCAACGGCACTCTTATTTCGCCTTGATGCCCCCCCCCCCCCCCCCCCCATTGTGGACCCCCCTCACCGGGTGACAATACTGTTCCCCGGGGCGGTCAGGTAGCCCAACAGGCTGCCCACCTCCCGCAGTGTTGTTGAACCCGCCCCTAACCCCCAGCCCAACGTACATCCGGAGGAACCGACCGGCGTACGCACTCAGCCTCGATGCCCCCCCCCCCTCCCCCCCCGGAGGTGGACGCGGAGGATGCCCTCCTCAAAAGGCGCACACGTACGTACGCCCGGAGGTGCCCACCGCCGTACTCCCTCAGCTTTGATGGCACCCCCGCGTTGTGCACCGATCGGCTTGACCGCCGGCCGCCGTCGGTTATCCGCCAACCGCCCGGGGTTACCCCCGTAGCTCAGTGGTCAGAGGAGGGGGAGGGAATGAGGTGCTTCTGGCTTTGGCGGTCCGTCCCGCTCTCCCGCACTCCAACCCTGAGACACGTGACGCGGCGCGCGGCGCGGCTATTTGGCGACGTCCACTCGAAAGGCGTTGTGCTGCCAGTTAGATGTGTCCTCTCGGCCCGGGCACCTCCGCGGACGTACTTATTCGGGACTGCGAAGGGCCAACGGCCCCTTCAAAGATGATGAAGTGGGTGCCCATTGTATTATGCTCTTGACCGTGCTCCGTTTGTGGGAAGGAGGGCGTTTGTACCGTTTTTGTGCCCAAGGCGTTCGCTCTCCTGAGGGGCCCGCTTCGGCAGGGGGGCAAAAGCCACGTGCCGTGTGTACTCGCCGCCACAGCAGCGCGCGCGTCGCATGGACTCCGCCGTCTCCACCACGTCCCCCTCCCCCGCCCTCTCCTCCGCTTCCTTCTGCCCCCCCCCCCCCCCCCCGCGCTGGTGCGCGCGCGGCCAGGGGCCCCCGGTCTCGCTGCCCCGCCGGAGCGCACGCGTCCGTTGTTGCAGGGGGTCCGAGTGGTGGCTCATTCTGGCCATTTGTTTGCCGGTCGTCCTGGTGTGCCTCGGCGTCATCAGCAGTGCCTTGTGGATGCGGAAGGTGTGCGCCAGGGCGTGGGTGCGGGTGGGCGGGTGCCGTGTCTGTGCTCTGAGGTGGGGGATGGGTCCGCTTTGGAGGAGGGTGATGCGGGGGGGGAGATGTCCACCCGGAGCACGCGACGTGAGGTATGAGGGGTGGGGGGGGGGCACCCCCTCCCAACGCCCCTTGACATAGCGATACACAACGCCTCACGCCCGATGCGCCTTGACAGGGGGATGCACGGCCCCGCTGTCAAAGGAACATTTCTGGTCGTCACACGGGGGGCGCTCCTGGTCGGGACCCGACCCCAAAGGGGGGGGGGACCCCCCCCCCTCTACGGACCCCAAAATTGTCGCACGGAACAATGTGCTTTGTCGGCGCTGGAGATTTTGTTTCAGGCTTACGGCAGGGGGAATTTTTCTTGTTCGACCCTATGTGTCTATACTCAAAATACTCAGAATTTCGTGGAGAATTCAAAAATGGCTGAAAAGCACAAAAAAGGTTATGTAGCCCCCTTGCCCACAAGTGGGCCACTTCTGATTTTGTCCCCCACTCTGAAGCGGGGTCGTCAATAGAGGCGGTGAGTGGCCGAGTGTCGATGGCGGTCGGGCCGTTAGTCACGGGGGAAGGGGGAGGCAGACCCCCCCCCCCGCGTGTCGGTCCGCCCTGTGCCCAGAGGCCTCTGCAGCGGCGCACTGAGGGACGCCACCCCCCCCCATGCGACCCCGGGGCCTTGTTCTCCCTCCGCCATTGCTGCCTTCGCTGCCGCCCGGAGGTCCGCAAGGGAGTACCCGTCGGCCGCACCCCCCGGCAGCCTCGCCCTCGGAGCCCCTGGACACAGGGCCCATGCGTCACGAAATCCGGCGCCGGAGGCACAGAAACAGATGTTTCGGGTCAGAAAGGAAAGGCTTTTCACTGCGTCCCACACAAATGATGACGTCTCCAGACCCCGTCGTCGCGGTCCAAAGACGCCGCTTCCACTTCTTCGGACGTCGGAGACATGCAGAATTGCAAGGGTATGTGAGTGAGTGTGTGCATATTAGTCCGGATGAAGCCCACGGGCGGCGTGGTACCCAACCCCAGTCTCAGACTGAATTGGCTACGAATGGTGTTGTTGTTGCTGCTGTTGTTGTTGTTGTTGTTGTTGTTGTTGTTGTTGTTGCTGCTGCTGCTGTTGTTGTTGTTGTTGTTGTTGTTGTTGTTGTTGTTGTTGTTGTTGTTGTTGTTGTTGTTGTTGTTGTTGTTGTTGTTGTTGTTGTTGTCTGTTGTTGTTGTTGTTGTTGTTGTTGTTGTTGTTGTTGTTGTTGTTGTTGTTGTTGTTGTTGTTGTTGTTGTTGTTGTTGTTGTTGTTGTTGTTGTCTGTTGTTGTTGTTGTTGCTGTTGTTGGTGTTGTTGTAGCGGTGTAGCGTAGCGGTGTAGCGGCGGAGCGCCTGTTCTTTCTCGCGCGGCAGCGCGTCCTCCCCCAAGAAGACACAGCACAATCCTCGGAACACTGTTTGTCCCTTGGACCCAAACAGCGACGCTACACCGTCTCACCGCAGCTCACCTTGTGCCATGGATGCATGCCACTTGATGGCTTTGGGTCGACATTGGTGTAGGTCACTGAGGCCAGCCGCCTCGGTGCATAGCCTTTGACCTTGGTGCACAAGCGGCACTGCAAGGGCTCTTGAACAACACGTGGTAGCCGAGCTTTCCAGACCAAGCGCACGGTATCGCTGATGATGCCGTCGTGGATCCCCGTCGCTTGCTGTGCACATCTTGACCTCGAGTTTCTCAGATCAGGCCTCATGCTATCGCATGGGCACAGTGTGCAATACACTGGCAGCCTGCTGGTCACACCTCGGTTACATCATGTGCGGGCGCCCAAAGGCGGTGTCGCGCTTCCCAGACCATGTGCAAGACCTTGCTGTTGAACTTTTTCTGGTCTGTTGCTTGCACATGCTAATCACATCGCAACCTCGAGTTTCCTGGATCAGGCCTTGATCCCAACAAAGGCCTGCCATTCACACCTCGGATCCGCAGGAGGCAAGAGGGCCTTACGCCGCTGGACAGAGCTACTATCGCCACTCTTCTATAGCCCTGCCAGCAACCGTAAGGGTGTTGTGTCCCTAGGCGAGGTGTTGTTGTTGTTGTTGTTGTTGTTGTTGTTGTTGTTGTTGTTGTTGTTGTCTATTGTTGTTGTTGTTGTTGTTGTTGTCTATTGTTGCTGATGTTGTTGTTGTTGTTGTTGTTGTTGTTGTTGTTGTTGTTGTTGTTGTTGTTGTTGTTGTTGTTGTTGTTGTTGTTGTTGTTGTTGTTGTTGTCTGTTGTTGTTGGCGCCGTTTTTGGTGTTGTTGTCGTCTTTGCTTCGGCCGGAGCGTGTGATGCGGGGTCCCCGATACCGCCCGCCCCCCCGCGCCCGCCCGCTCCCGCACGCATGTCCCAGAGAAAAGCCCAAAAGTACCGCGACCGCCACGGCTCCTACGTCCCCAACACCATCGACACGTCCGGGTCCATCGCGAGCCGCCGGGCCTCCGGAGCCGCCCGGGGCGAGTCCGACTCCGACGCGGAGGACCTGCCGATCGCGGGGGTGAAGGCCGACCCGCTGTCCCCGACCCCCCACAGCACCCCCCGCAACTCCTCCTCCCGGAGCACCGCCCAGACCGCCTCCACCTCCCGGACCAACCTCACCGATCGCTCGGGGGCCTCGGTCACGCCGCCCTCGAGAGCGCGGGAGGGCAGCCCCCCAAACACCGGCCGCGACCCCGACGTCGACCGCCAGTCGACCCTGGACATGTCCGGCCTGGACCGGGCGTCCCTCGCGGACCCGGAGGAACTGCTGGACCCGGACACGCGCCGCACCGCGACGAGCGCCGGCTCGGCCACGCGCCGCAGCGCGGCGAACACCGGCCGCGGCGCGGCGGGCCCGAAGCGGTCGCCCAGCCCCGCCAGCCCCGCCAGCTGCGGGAGCGAGGACTGGGGCAGCCTCCGGCGCATGCCCTCGCTCAGCCCCGAGCCGCCCTCGGGCCGGGGCGACCGGCCCGGCACGGACCGCAGCGCCGCGACCGACGCGACCGACGTATCGGACCTGCTGCCCGCGGACATCGACCCCCTCTGAGCCCCCCCCCCCCCCCCTCCCCACGCAAGCCTCCGCCCTCGGGCCCCAGGGTCCACGGCCCCCTCAGTCCGCAGAGAGAACCACCGCAGGGCCCACGGCAGGGGCAGTGATGTATTAGAACGGCCGTACACCGCGGGAGGAGGGGCCTAACCCCCCCCTAGACCCCCTTCCCCCGGCCCCCCTCCTCTTCAAATGTTTGAGGCTGACAGCCAAGATTTTCCTTCGGCGCCTTCGATGCCAAGAGGAGGACGAGCTTCAACAACAACAGCAGCAGCAGCGGCAGCAGCAACGACAAAAACAACAACAACAAAAGCAACAACAACAACAACAACAACAACAACAACAACAACAACAACAACAACAACAACAACAACAACAACAGACAACAACAACAACAACAACAACAACAACAACAACAACAACAACAACAACAACAACAACAACAACAACAACAACAACAACAACAACAACAACAACAACAACAACAACAACAACAACAACAACAACAGCAACGACAACAACAACAACAACAACAACAACAACAACAACAACAACAACAACAACAACAACAACAACAACAACAACAACAACAACAACAACAACAACAACAACAACTGACGTTGACCAACAAAGAGCAGGTTCCACAAAAGACATGGCACTGCACGCCGGTTGCACCGCACGGTGTGCCCAGCCAGTCTTCGTGCAAATTTGCCATGCCTCCCCCTCCGTAGCACGGCAGGTGCCACCCCTTTGATAACTGCGCTGCCACGCATTTGTTGCAGATTGCACGAAAGCCCGTCCTCGGCCTGCGGTGTGCGCCCCCCCCCTCCCTCTCAATAATAACGCCCTTGAATAGTAACCGGGGGGCAAGGGAACCGTCACTTTCCATTTTCCAAATTTTCTTAGAAGGTGGGGTATTTAGGGTCTCCTGCGTGTTTGTTGGTTGGACGAGGTACTGTTGTTGGTGGATTGCTGTGTGCTTCAAATTTCTTGCATCCAAGGCACTGCACTGTGCCCTGTATCATGCAGAACACTTGAGTTTCGCGCAATGCGAGCCCCGGACGTCGACCAGATTGACACGTGCCCACCGGGTGCTGCTGTCAATTTCCAACGTTCAGGGGGCGGTGTTGTGCTCGCCAAAGATTCTCACGCCACAAAAACGTGGCACACAGAGCCTGTCCATCCCAACGGGCAGTTTCCGGGTCATTTTGTGGGACATACGCCCTCGTGTTTGCATGTGTTGCTCCGTGTCATGCGTCCCTTGTGCTCCCTCGGCGGGGGGGGGGGGGGGGGCAGTGGTCCCCTTGGGTATGTAGGCTACCCCCCCCCAACCCCCAACCCCCGCCGCCGCCGCCTTCGCCCGCAAGTGCGGCTCTGGCAATACCCGTCCTTTTGGGGCGCCGGAATGCAACGTCGCAAACTTGTGTCTCGCGTGGGACGCCGGGGGAAGAGGGACTGCGTGCAATGCCTGCGGCTGCTCACCACCGGCAGAGTGCTTTGGAGTGATTGGGCCCGATGCGGTTGGGCCCCATGGCCCCCGTTGCCATCCCCCAACATGCACCCCCTTCATGTCCACGAGAGCACCGCCGCGGTCCGCGCACGGTCACCGCGTGTCACCGTCCTGCCCGGGGGCCTGGGCCGTGTTCGCGCAAGAGGGGGCGGGGGGGGGGGGGGCAGGCTCACAGCGCCGGGTGGCAGCGCCGGGGCACATTGGGCCGCGCCCTACCACAGGGCGAACCTTTTGTATGTTTCGGCGCGTCGCCCGTGCTCTGTCGGCCGCCCACCCGCCTACCCGCCCAGTCGCCTCCTCCTGCTCCATGTGGCGCTGTGTAGCTGTGTGTGGCTAGGCATGGCCATACATGGCCCCGGCGGAAGGAAGGGGCGGGCTTTATGTTCGCTGGTCGCAGAGGTAGTAGCGCCGGCCCCCGCCGTTTCGAGGGGCCTGCCCGGCTCCCCCAGGCTTTCCATCACCTCCATGCGGGAAGGAGGTGGGCTGGGGGACGGGCATACCCGCAAACTCAGACCAAGAACCCCCCTTTGAAAGCCGATGTGAGGACACTATCGGATGCTGTGGCTTTTGCGTCGCCGAATCTCATGTCTTGTCTATAAACCACGGGTTGCAGGCAGTGTTTCCCTGCTGCTGTGCTACAGGCCGTCCTCTGAAGTACACCCCAACAGCAAAACTCGGGGGCTCGTTGCAGAGCCATTCATTCAGTCAGTCAGTCAGTCAATGTCTGGCAGCTTAACCCTAGTGTACCCCCTGCCTGGGAATGTGTTCGAGGCACTTAAAGGAAAAATGACATAAGGTGATACTGTAATATCGGAGGAGGTAAGGAAGGAGGGAATTCTGTGTGGCAGAAACGAAGTGAAGAGCAGGACAACGGAGTCGAAAGAAATATGGCAACCTCAGGGCACATGCAGGGCAGCCCCTGGGCTTGAGAGTGCAAGTCGATGGAAGTGGAGGCAAGGAGTATGGATAATCTTTTTCTTCCTTACTGCTGATCGGGATTGCCTGGACATGCTGTAATGGATAGTCAGGATATCATGTGCCTCTTCTGCAGAATATGAACTGTGCACTCTCCAGGTGGCTCGCTGTGTGGTGCCTGGTGCCAGAACTCTCACATAAAACTAATTTATCGTCCCAGTCTTCCCAGTCTTTTATTATCCTGTGTTTATTGGTTTGTCTGCTATGCCAAGGGCGGTACACCTGTGGCTCTGGCAAGGGCTGTACACTTGCAAGAGCGCGCAGATGGACAGAAATCGTGAAGCCAACTCCTTCACCGCACAACTTCTTGTACGGTCGAACGGTGGTCTTTTCAGCGATTGCAGTAGAGCAGTGATGCGAATGGGGGGGTATTGGTTCCCCTCAGCAGCCCCGTCCCCCCGCTCTCCTGTCCGCGTCCGCCTGTCCGTGGTATAGCCAATGGACCGATGAACACACCCAACCCTGAATCATCACCCCATATACCCTGTCATAAATGTTGCATGAGACAAATGGTGCATGGAAGCGCGGCACCACAGCAAACAAAACATCTACAAAGGCTGATTACTGTTGGTTGATAACATCATTTGCTGTCTTGTTTGCTGTTGCTACGTTGCTACTGTTGGCAGATGAGTCACCCATTGCTACTATTAGTAGAAGAGTCACTGTCACTGTCACTGTCACTGTCACCATTTGTCTCTGAATTGTCGCTCAAGATGGAGGTGAGTAAAGCCACAGAAATTAAACCCCTTGATTGAAATGATACTCCATCGCTTACATCATCTCAACCCCCCTCCCTGTCACCTTCTTCTCCATCTTGGAATGGCCAGGCACAGAAATTCGAGTCTTGCATTGCTTGTGCCAAACAGGGCATTTGGATGTAGGTGCCCACAACTCGGCAACCAGCCCAGCACTTGGCAAGTAGGCCCCTAGGTCGGCATTTGCAAGCAAACCAGCCACAGTGATTGCACCAGCAGTCAAGTAGCAGCAGCTGCAACAGCAACAGCAGCACTCTCTTCTAGTGTTGGCCCTCATTGTGATAAGGGGGACATTTCTCAGACCGTTCTGATTTTCTGGACATACCGAAGTGTTCAAACACAAAAAACACAAGATGGCCATAAAACCACACCCAAATGGGGGATAAAAGCACCCTTAAAACCACCCTGGGTAGTTTTTCCTTGGGCATCCGCGGAGACAATTACCTCAAAAGGCGCACAGTGCACACATGGTATGTGCGGCGGTACAAGTCTCCGAAACCCTATGATTATACCCTGTTAAACATTCCCTCTCTTTAGAGCGTCCCACATCTGCCTCTTGGTGACTGCTCCAGTAGAAATGGAAGCCACACTGGTGTGATTTTGTTTGGTGCATGCTTCCTGTGATGTCCCTACATAGCCCTGAATCATAGTGCACAAGCCTTATTCGGACGTCGTTGCAGCTTTATGTGCCGGGCACCACAGCCATGTTTAAGGTTCAAGCTACCTTGGGTGGTGGGCGGACTGGTGGAGGACCCTTGGGGGGACATGGAGCCCTTTGCAAAGTCGAAGAGGTCGTGTGCCTGAAATGTTGCACAAGGGCGGCTACTGGCGCTCCACTACTCAGAACACGCGCCACACAATCGCACCGAGTGTGCCAGGCTAGGGTCAAGCATCTCTGCCCATGCCATCAACCTGTGGGACAGGGCATGTGGTGTTTCACGCGGAGGCCGCCCAGGAATCAGGGGACATGTCGGGGGATCTGGGCACACACATATGACTTTGAGATCTGAAGCTTAGGGCAGGCATGAAGGTACAAACACCACACACAGACAAGTTGCAGGGTATGATTATTGTTTGGAGTTCAGCAGATGTAGCAGCGTCAAGGAGAATGCACAAGAAGCTTGTTGGAATGAGAAATTGTGCTTTGGTACAGCAAACAGATGTGGTTCATCAACACCCACACCTTAATCTTTTTGTGCCTAGGTCAATTTGAAGATTAGGGAGTGTTTTGCTGTTTGCAACGTTCTGCAGAAATTTCTTTTTACATGAACGCTTCAGAAGCGAACACTTAGTGGCAACAAGAAAGTTTTATAGTGATTTCAACACTAAGTGTTTGTTGTGCCTCTCCTGCTGCTTGCTGCTGGTGTAGGGTTTCCTGCTGCTTGTTTTTGATGAGGAAAATGTTTTATTGCTGAAATACAATACATCCCAAAGCCAGAGATAAGCAAGTAGAAGACAATCAGGATCAAAGCATGAAGGGCTGCAGTCACAAAGAGTTAGATAAAGAAAACTATCAACAATAGACCACAGCAATTAGCATACAATGCAACTCAGGATGAAATATTTTACATGTTTGAGAAAAACTGATTGGAAAACTGCCCCAAGGGCTCACTCTCTTCCACGGTGCCATCTTGAGATGTGCACTCTTTGTTTTTGGGTCCCATAGGTGCTGAGGTGGCAGGGCATGTGGCGATGAGGTCACAGCCATGTCACATGGGATCTTCCTACTTAGCTAGGCTGACCGGGAATTGAACCCAGGACCTCTCAAAAAGAGGTGCCCCAGCCCCCTAGGGTGCATACCACTAGGATAGCTAAGAATTCATGAGAAAACATAGATAAATTCATAGGCTCCGCCCTGGATATGTCAGTTCTCAGTCAACTCTGGAAAAGATGAATAGCCTCACATTGATAGGGGATTAAGGGGTCCACTCCATATCCTGATTTAGTGTTTGGTTCCATAAGTCAAAATGTGTTTTCACCCATTTTGGTTAGGCCAATACTAAGATAAAAATGCTAGAGTGCTTAATGCATCTCTAATACAACTAGAGTATGCCTCAAGGCATTGGAAAAGCACTTTTTCTTACTCCCCCTTTGTGCTGTGGTGGCCACCACTGTCGCATTTTAGGAAAAAGGGTATTTTTCTTGGCCTTTCCTTGGTTTCCACATCTACTTTAAAATACCTATGGCCTCTCTCACACTGGAAAATTGGGCGCTCACCATGGCTGGCGCCTTTTTGCTGCTGTGTTCATGACTACCCTACAGAAAGCTCAGCGCTCTTGGCGCTGCCGGGGTTCCTGTGGCTTGGTTGGGTTAGGTTGGGAGCATGCCAAAAACATGTGCATGTGCATCCCTCCCTCCAAGACGCAGCGCGACATAAACCCAACGCAAGACGCAATATACACACTCGCATGGGTTCTCGTAAACCTGCAGCCGACATGTGACCTGTCTTAGGGCGAAGGGAGTCGTAAAAAAAATTAAATTGCCCCTTGACGGGGTGATGAGTTCTACTCAGTCTCTCCAGGCTGCTGCGTTTCGGCCCGAACACGGCCTACTCAGCGAGGCTGCGCGTGGGTATCTGTACAGACAGGAATGGGAGAATTATGGACGAATCCACGCAAGCGCGAAGCGACAACACCTAAATCCGTCAAATGACGGCCTAGAATTTTTCTAAGACAACACACCTGAGCAGAATCCAATTGTGCATCAGATGCACATTTTTATAAAAATTGTAGTCATCTCTCGATTTTTTAAATCAAGAAATTCCTACGCAGAAAAAGGCGGCGCGCAGGAGCGGCTCCTAGCGAAGCGCCGGAAAATACAGAAATAATGAGATTATAAACGTATGTCTCACGTAGACAGGAAAATGACGAGACACACATAAATAAATAAACATACAGATTCCACCAACACTGACAGAAAGAATCAAAAATCCAAGAATTCCAAAAATAAGAATATGACTTCAATGAATCAGGTATAAACCTCAGGTGTGCTCGTCTCGTATGCGGCATACACATTGCTCGTCTCGTGTCTCCGTGAACGAGTCTTGTAGCAGCGCTAACAAACGATAGAGGGCTAGATTAGAAAGATTGCAGATGATTAGAGGTAAGATCAGGGCAAAAACGATGGCCTTCGGCCAGCGAGTAGTTGTCATGGGGGGCTAACGGTTCTGTCCTGCGATGCAATGCGGGGCAACCATGACAACTGCTCGTACACACCAACCTCTCTTTTTTGTAGCACAGATTAGAACGTACACACGCGTGCATAAACGTTTGCTTCGCTTGTGTCTCGTTTCTGCTCTCCCTTGCTTCGCTCTCCAGCGGTAGGTAAGGTGAGTAAGCCCAGGAGGGGCCACCCCCCGGTGGAGTTCGTGATCGTGGTATGGATTGTGGGAAAAGTGAAAGATTGACAGTACCCTCGTGCATGCTCGTGCATTCACACACGCATTAAAGGGTAGGCCACGCGAAATGCGCACTGTAAACCTTGCCTAGGTTACCCAGGGGCTCCTCGGTACGTTCTTTAAGAGAACCTGAGGAGTCTCTTAACGCTTGCTTGCTTGACAGGGGTGTTTGAGGACAGCGTATTCTAGGTCACACTGAGAAGCGTATAATACGTGGAGTGTGGCTTGGTTCCTCAGCCGCAAACACCCCTTCATTGGCCTTTGCTTTACACGTGGGCAGGTCAGGGTGAACTAATGCAGTCCCTTGAGCCGTGCTAAAACATACGGCGCTGATCACACAAACAACAAGCTACGACTCAGCCAGGAGTGGCAAGCGTAGCCCGACCTCTTCGACATTCACGCTGTGCACGCAACAAGAGCACCCCTTCCCTCCAAGCCCTAGCAGGGAAACGCGTTGTGGCGTCCCTGTTAGGCCACAGTTGCTTAGCAGCGTTGTCTTCTCTTGTCTTCTTCACAGGAGGGTCATTAGGACCCACGACTTTATCTTCAACACCACCCAGTAGAGCGTGAGTGTAGGAGTGGTAATCCTGTGTGGGGGCTTGAGCCAGTTGCAGCAGCGCTCGCCCACCAGGATGGTGCCACTGTAGGTAGGGTGTGTAGAGTAGTGGTGTCTCCTGTCCCGCGTGCTTTTCCACGTGGGCAGGGGAGTGCGTTAGCTTTTGGCCTTTAGCAAAAATGGGCGTTTTGCACACTTGGCCACCCCTCCCCTCTAGTAGGTAGGGCTTTTGCCGTCTTCCCCCATGGATAGGCGCCAGCACAGAAATTGGGCGTCATAGGAGTGGTACTAGTAACTGACTAGGACCTTCGGTCCGGCATCAGCGAAGCCCGTTGATTCGGGAGCCACGCCCGGGAGAGAAGTGAGACACACACAGACATACGTAGCACACTTAGGGGTAAGGTTCAGTCCCTAGCTTTAGTCTTGGAGGCAAGTGTCTCAGCGAACCTCAGCAACTCACCAAGGTTGTTCTGGGACAAGTAGTCAACCAGAACTGAGTTTAGGCGTCCCTCAGGTAGAACAAACGCAGAGAAGGGCTCCCAGGGGGGCCTCTTCGACTCCAAACCCTTCTCAGAGGGTGAGGAAGCGCCAACCCTGGCAATAGCGGTGGCGTAGGACAGACTTCACCAGGTAGAAGCCCTCCTTAGCCATCTCCTCGGCGTTCATGTCAGGGAGTTCCCCTTCAACTTCCATAGGGCTGGCAGCCCCTTGTAGGTCTAGGGCGGCGATCTCCTCGTCGTTAAGCTCCCATTCTTCCCCACAGAGGTCTTCAGGATCTTAGTAACGCTTCAGATGTTGAGCAGCGCACACCAGGGTCCCCCCTAGACGGGGAGAACACCGCACGGTGATACGGTGTCCATCCACTGATAGAATCTTGTACGGCCCGAAGTATGGGTCATCGCTGGTGGAGCGTGGCCAGGCGGGTAGTCGACTGTGGTGCACCAGCACCCAGTCCCCCTCTTGGTAGGTGGCCGGTACTCGGTGCTTGTTCTTCTTGTTCCACTGACGCTCCCTCGCTCTCTGGAGCATAGCCTTGGCCTTGTCCAGCTTCGCTTGTTGCTCTTTGACCCATTCACCCACAGAAGAATGGGTGTCCTCTGGATAGGGGGCATGTAGGAACCACGCCGGGCGCCCTAGGAATAGCTCATGGGGCGAGTAGCCAGTAGCTGAACTCTCTTGGGAGTTCATCATCAAGGATATGACGGGGAGTAGTCTCACCCAGTCTCTGGTGCGTTCAGTTTTGCACCATATCCTTACATTCTCCTTGAGGACACGGATCTGTCGCTCACATAGGGGGTTGCTCGTGTGCGAGTAGGGGATCCCCGTAGACACCTGGACATTGAGGGACCTCAGGACCCTCTTGTACCAGCCGGTATCTGAGCGTACTCGTACGTCCTCATCGGAGTTGATCTCCTTGGGCGCCCCATAGACACAAAACCACTCCTCCAGGAGTATCTTGATAGTCTCCTCCCCGGTAATGTGCTTGGTACATGGGAACACCCTAGTAAACCTGGTCAACCCACAGGTTACAACGAGGGCGAAGTCATAGCCCCCGAACTTCGGCATCTCCGTGTAGTCCACGTATAGTACACTGTCAGCACAGTGAGGGATGGGCAGGGTCGAGTAGAGACCTCTGTCCCTGATACTCCCCTGGTTTGCAGGACCTGCACGGGCACTTTTCCACGATAGGCTGGAGGGTTTTCCGCAGTTGGTCGTCAGTCCACGTAGTGTGGAACCACTGCTTGAATAGCCTCAGGGTACGGTCAGCACCCACATGACCACTGGACTCATGGGTCCACTTCAGCAGCGCTGGGACTCTGTCACTAGGTACCACGATGCGGTCCTCGTGCCAGAGGTAGCTCTTGTCCCTCTTCCACTGATCTTGGTTGACCAGGAGGGGTTCAAGGCGTTTCTCCAGGCGCTTGTAGATATCCCCAAACTCCTTCAGGTACTCTGATTGTTGGAGTCCATCCAGGGGGCGTATCATAGTCATGTTGAGGTCCAAGTGGACGTCCATACGGCTGAACGCCTCCTTAGCCAGCGCTTCAGACCGGGCACCAATCAGGGCGTCGGAGTTGTTGCGGCTGATGTAGTCTGCACACTCGTTCTTCACTCCCTGGATATGGTGTACAGTCAGCCGTAGTTGACTGAGGTAGGTCCACCAGCGCCGTAGCTTGGCCTTCTCAGGTGGGTGGCCCTTCTGGAAAGTGCGGACCGGCTCTTGGTCGCACAGCCAGACCACAGGGTTACTCCCCAACAGTCGTGATTGTGAGGATAGCACTAGCATACCCGCGAGCAATTCCTGCTCATAGGTGGAGTAGTCCCCCCTGGCCTGATTCCACTTCCAGTTCCAGTGGCCCAGAGGTACTAGGACCCACTTGTCGTCAGGGTAGCTGTGCTTGAGGGCTCCATCTCGGTTGAGACCTTCCGTCCCCCATTGGGAAATGGCCGAGTCGAACTCCTCCTTCTCTAGTGCTTGCCATTGGAACAACGTTCCACCACCGCCCACATTGCTGGCGTCGGTCACCAGGATAATCTCCCCTTGTGCCCTAGGCACGCCCAAGCACTTAGCGTTGGCCACCTTGTCTTTGAGTGCGTCAAACGCTTGTTGCTCTTGTGGGCCCCAGCGCCAAGTAGTACTCTTCTTGATTAGGTCCGTCAGAATGGCGCTGGTGTAGGTGAAGTTTTTGATATGGCGGCGATAGAAGTTGCACGCCCCAATGAAACTGCGTACATCATGAAGTCTTTTCTTGGGGTCTTCGTGTCGTACCTTAGCATCCATCAGGGGTTTCGCATTAGAGGCAGCTGGGGTCCACCACCCATGGCCAACGTCAAACCCCAGGTACTGCATGGTCTCCTGCATGAACTCACACTTCTCCAGCTTGAGTCGTGTGTGGTTCTCCTGGCAGACCGCAAAGAACTCACCCAAGAGGATTAGGTGGTCCTCCTGGGTGTTGGTCCCGAGGCATACATCGTCGATGTGTGCTTCCATCTGGACCCCACGGGATATAAGTTCCTGCACCTTAGGTCTCCTTCGTAGGATGGACAAGATCTTGTTCATCAGCTCTTGGAATAGAGCGGGTGCGTTGGCCACGCCAAATGGCATGACCTTTCACTTGAACACCTTCCCCTGAGGGGTGATGAAGGCCAGTAGCTCCTGAGCGTTGGGCGTCAGGTCCACTTGCCAGAATCCGCTCCTCTTGTCCATCTTGGTCTTGTAGCAACAGGAGGCTATCTTCTCAAGGGTAGACTCCATATTAGGAATGGACCCTGAGTGGTTCAACGTTTTCTTGTTCAGCCTTCCGTAGTCCACTACCAGCCGTTTGGCTGTAGACCCAGGTTTAGCCACCAGGAAACAGGGGCTGCAGTGTAGGGGGTAGTCCCCGTCCTTGTACTCCAGGACTAGGCCAGCGTCGATACATTCTTGTATCTGTCGCTCAATCTCGTCGGCCTGCTCTTTAGGAGCTGGACAGGGTCTCCTCCGGATCTTGTGACCCACGAACTCGGGTTTCAGCTTGAGGTCCATCTGTACCAGCTTGTCACATGAGGCTGGAGGGGGTAGTTCTCCGAACACCTCCAGATAGGTTCTTATAAGCTTCTGCATCCGCGGGTCCAATAGCTTGATCTTGTCCTCAATGTCCTCGTCAGAGTGTAAGTTGCTTGCCCCCTGAGTAATAGATGTCGGGAGGTGATCCTCCACCGACTCTTCGCCCTTGGTAGTGTCCTTCAACCCTTGGTAGGCATATAGTAGGTCTTGTTCAACCATCTCCGATGGACGATGGCAACATAGGCACGCTCGAGGGGGTTCATATACACATTCCTCCGAGAGGTCGTCCTCCTCTGGGGTCCTCACATGGGCGCCCCACACGCTCTTCATGAGCTTAAGATCTACCTCCCTTTGCCAGGTGGTGATCTTCTGTTCGAGGTCCTCCTTCAATTGCGATAGATCTCCCATACGTCCTTGCTTCAGTGGCCATGAGCTGCGGGTAGGCTTAGCGTAGCATAGCGTTTTCGCCACCAACTTCCTCTTGGAGTCCACATACGCCCTTAGCCTGGATCGAGGGTCCAGCTCGTCGTCCACGGCGTCTTCCACCCTCAGGGAGAGTAGGGGTTTCAGTGGGGCGACGTACTCGGCGTTCTCCACTTTCTCCACACAGGTCTGCACGAAGAAGGCGTCGTGCTCAGTTTCGTCATCCGAGTGGATAGAGCTAGGTAGCTCGGATAGTCCACACCCAGAGACTCCATCAGGAACAGGTACATGGCAGGGAGAGTTGGGGGCGTGGGTGTTAGTCACGACGTACTTGTCTCCTCCGGGTGTAGTCTCAATAGCATCTTGAGGTCGTAGTCGATCCTTCAAGTCACTCGAGGGGAGTCCATCGCTTTCTCGTTGTACAGCCTGGACCAGAGTCGGGTCCAGATCTTCCCAGGGGATGGAGGTAAGACCTCCGTCCACCACGCTGACCATACTCCCCCATCCGGGTTTCCCAATAGGCGTCTTACGCCCCAGAGGCACGTAGATGGCCTCATCAGGTAACCGAACAGAGCTGATAGTCAGCCTGTCCAGGAGGTTTCGCCAGTACTCGTTGCCCCCATGGGCTCCCCAATCGGGGGAACACAGGACCATACGGGAACGTTCCAAGACCACCTTGGTCAGGACCTTCCCCAGTTCACTGAACCTGGGGTTCCCGTAGGCCATCCCGAAAGAGGGCCAGTAAAATTTGTAGCTGCAGTTCTTTCCCTTGCTGCAGTAAAGGTCCAGTACATGCTGCTTGTCGCTGGCGAACAGCTCCACACTCAGGTCTTCTCTAGAGTAACCCAACTCCTTCAGACCTTGGTCTAGGACTTCCCCCAATAGTTGATAGTCCTCAGTTTTGGAGGCCGCCATCATGTTCGAGGACTCCTCCTTGGATATCCGAAGGTCCCTACCAGGACCGGCTCCTGCTATACCCCTTCCACCCGTCACTCCCATGGTCCTGCTCCTCACCAGGCTCTGCATCACAAAAAAATAGTAAAAATCGCTCCTTCACACAGATCCCTAGCAGCACCAAGCACAATGCAAATCCAAATCCAAATCCAAATCCACACTGCGGGCTTCCGTTCAGCACACCGGTCGTCTCACGGTGGCGGGCATGTACAAGAATTACACCCAAAAAGGAAGCCCTGAAATTGGCATATGAACACAAATAAAGCAAAGTTGGAAAAAGATGGAAACGTACACATTCACAGCCATAGACCCCTCATTCCCTGGACTCAAGACCTTCCCTTGACTCGCCAACATGATGCCCTGAACCCAGTCAAATAAGATGACTAAATGCCATGTGTCAAAAGTCACTACACAAACCCCAAAAATGTGTTCACTCCCAAGTCTCTAAATCCTAGCCCAATAGGGGAGGTGGCGTGTCATGGCCTAGAGTGGCACTCAGGACCATGCCCTACCCTGACATAAGCTTGGTTGGACTTGGAGTCGATTGGGCTTGGAGAACTGCCCCATGAAGATGACCTCACAACATGGTAAAATCAGGCAAATCACACCATTATGCCCAAAATCAATTGTATACTCAAAAATGCATACGGCAAATGTTCATATGCTCCATGCATGTGTTAAACCGGAAAGTAATATACAAGGGTTATATAGATCAAAGGTCGATACCCAAGAATATCCCATCATTGGCTCCGAAACCCCTCCGGTTATGTACATGACATGCTTTACAAGTCAACTCATGAATTTGAGACCTAATTTTGTGAGGCCTCGTGTGCCAAGCCAAAGTGACCACGCGATCCGGCATATGGTGAGGTACAACACCGAAGCATATGCCAACATTTAAGCAACATACCATAGTTCACGGATCTCTAGGCACTTTACTGTTAGCCGACCAGTTGAGCACATAGAACACAAAAATGAGCATAAAATGAGGTCAAAAACATGCAAATAATGCCAAATTCAAGATAATTACAATAGTATATAACTTCGCTCACCCATGGTATCAACATATGATTCAAAACACAATTGCTTGGGACCATTTCCAAACAATCCCTCACTTGGATCCCCACATGGACGCATAGGGACACCTTCGAACCTCCTCCCAACACGCACCATGAAAATGGGAAAATTGATAGTGGCGCTTGTGGGTCGCTCCGTAAGCCCTCCCACATGCACTATATGAGCGGTAGACTTAGTCTAGCGCTATGGAGCTCACCATTGGGACATGGGCGAAGCCCTTGCCACGTATGACTCCATATATCTCCCTACAAACGGAGATATATAACATGGGCGCGAGCATATCGAAGCACATACCATGCATATAACACATACCCTCAAAAAGTGGCTCCCACCATGATATGCCATGCCCCTCCATGGACATAACTACACGTTAAAAATACGTAGGAACCCAAGGAAAGTTTCTATGCAACACCAACACTCATGCGGTACACTCGAAAGTCGCATTAAAATATTCGGTTGCACGGTCCAAGAGTTATATATCACTTTCTACCCTCTTGACGATTATCCCTTGCTAAACCAAACATGTGTACACACCAAAGGCGTTTGATGCTTCCTAAATTAAGTTGAGACCAAGGCGGTTTCAACCCAATTCATACAATTGATCTTCCCCGCCGTGAGCCGGAGATATGATTCTTCAAAGTGGCCTCAGAAATCACTTTTGTTTCTACTATATCTCCAAGCAAAATGAAGGGCACAACAAAAGGAAGGTTGATTCGTGATTGGGGAAAAATGTATGACCACTCGAGATTCATCATATCAAGTGCGGCGATGTCGAAGTCGAAAATCCGATTCTGAAAGTCTGAAAAAATCGGATTAATTTTGCGAGTGTATAATATGAAAAATGCGGAAGCGACGAACCCTTTACTGATGAAATCCGACCCTTCAGCGGGGTTTCCGCCAAAATATCTGTAAATAACAGTTAACCAATCGGTTACCGCAAAATCGCGAGCCAACTGACAGTCGCCGATACATTGAAAATCAGAACGGAAGGCGGAAAAATTACGGAAACTTTATGATAAAAAAACCCTGTTGATTCCTGATATTCTGATATATAAATCTCAGCTGGCGGCGCCTCGGTACTGACTATGGCCGCTCATAGCTGGAATGGCCAAACCTATCACACTATCACATCAGGTTAGGTCAGGTGGATGGGAGAGTATGATATCAGCCAATGGCGGCTTGCCGGCACATAGATACACACCCCAAGTGACCCAAAGATGGCCACGGGGGTCCGAACCTGCTTCACCCCCCTTCTCAGAGCGTTGTATCCGCTCGGAAGTCATTGAAGAGAGGACTGGAGGACCCCAATGGGCTCCAAACCCCCCCCCATGTCCCAAGGACACATGGAGGCCCCACACACGTCGTAGGCGTCCCCCATGCCCCAAGGGAGGGGTGAGGACACTCATAATCGGTGCCCTACGCCATATCTGGTCTCCTCTTGATCTACAACATGGACCAAGGGGATCAAAGATAGAGAAACGTCGTCGGTCGACCTAAATAAGTATACCACAATGAAATATATATGTGGAGATCGAGTGAAGGGGGTATATGGCCAATCAAGTCCCAAAAATCCCCGGATGAATGCCCTGACCCGTCTCACAAGCACAAAAACAAACAAAAATGCCAAGGGGGATCCATTACGGTGCTACTGCAGCCACAAAGTGGACCAACACGTCCTTGACATCCAAACAAATGTTCTTTTTCTTCAGATACTCCATCCAGACCGTGGTGTACCTCGGCACAAAGCTGCTCGGAGGCTACCACGAATCCCCGGATGCGGCAAATCCCTTCCAACGGACCTTGTAAAGCCTCCCCCCAGGCGTCCCCGGGTCCGGCTTGTCCGTCAGGATCCTCTCGGCGGTGAAGTCGTCGTCCTCACCCTCGTCATCCGAGTCCAGATCTCCGTCTGTGAACTCGAAGGTGACGGGACGTCTGCTGAGGTCTTGTGCTCGGGGACGAAGCTGGGTATGGTCGCGGTCCAGGATCTTGTTATCCCCCACACGAACCGCATACACATCCTGCCCGACCTTCCGCACGATTACCCCCGGCACATACCAAGACGCCTGCCGATGCCTGGACAGGACATCCTTGTGGTGCCGCTGCACCCGTACGGTGTCTTGGAGAGCATATTTCTGGACCTTTCCCTGCTTGAAGTACTTGGCCCTCTTCTCATGCTCATCCTGAAGTGCTTTGCACACCTTGGCCGCCGTGTCGTCCGCCTCAGCCATCATAGCGTTCGCATCCCGGGCCACTTTGCCATGGTTCAACCACAGGAGAGTGCGTGACACTCGATCCCGTAGGAACAGGATACGATGGGGCGACAGTCCAGTGGGCCCCGGAAGGTCGTGGTACGCCTGGAGCACTCTCCACAGCGAATTATACCGATTCCGGCCCGGTTCGTCAATGTGCAGCTGGCGGAACTTTTCGAACATCTGCCGCCCGGCCACCTCAGCCCGGCCATTCGACCGGCTGTGGTACGCCACGGTCTTGGCGTGCCGAGTCCCCATGTGCTTGCACATCGTCTTGAACCACGTCCCCACAAATTGACTGCCCCGATCGCTGCAGATGACAGCTAGGACATCAAAAATCGTCAGCCAATGCCTGATCATGGCGTTGGCGACGGTCTTGGCCTGAAGACCCACCCCATGCTTGTCCTTCTTGTCCTTCTTCTTGGACTTCTTGCCCGGGACTGCCACGATATACCCGCTGTGCCTGTCCACCGCCAGGATGACACAGTTGTAGGTCTCTCCTTCCACGGTGACCTCCGGCATGGCGAACACATCCATGGCCACGGACCGCATAGGGGCCTCCGGTATAGCCATATACACCGGGTTGCCCGCTGTGGAATGGTTGGGGCTCTTCGTGGCCCTACACACGGCGCAGTCGCTGCAGTACTTGTCCAGGAGGGCGTAGTACCCCAGTGGGAACTTGAAGCGCCACTCCAGGTCCTGCTGCATCTTGTCCCGACCAGGATGCATGAGCTGGGCGTTATGCCAGTGGTCAATGAGCTCCTCCATTCGGTTCTCAGGGACCAATAGCTTGTCCTTGAGGAACAGTTTGTCCCCATCCTCGGTCAAGCCCTCAGGCCATTCGTCGTCCGACTGGGCGCTCACGGCATTCCAGTACTTGCTCCAGGGCTCGGATGCCGCATAGTCATCCGACCAGTCCTCCGTGAGCACCGACCTGACTACCTCTACAGGGGCCACCATCCATTGCTCAAGGGTTTCCTCTGGAATAGCTTGGACGCGGGCTCCCCGGAGCTTGGCCAGATCCATACGGTTTGCCATCACCACAAAGCACTTGACCCCCTCTTGCTCCATGGCCTTCTCCATCTCGATGATGCGCTTGGCCTCCTCGGTCTCCTCGGCGTTCCCATGGCTGGATACGTCCATCCAAGCCTTGCCCGCGGGGTAGGCGCATCGACTGAGGCAATCTGCCACAGTGTTGTCCTTCCCCGGGACGTATACGACGCTGAGGTCGAACTTGGCGAACGTCTCATGCCATCGGGCCCTCCTTGCCGCCGGTCTCGAGGGGGTGTCGACGTGCTCCTTGTGCCAGCTCTGCAAGGACTGATGGTCCGTACAAACCACCACCAGTTGCAATCCGATGTGGCCAGACCACTTCCTGAGCGCACAAACAATGGCGTACGTCTCCTTCTCCCTCGCGGTCCAGGTTCGACGTCGGCCCTCGGCCAGGATCCGGCTCCAAAATGCCACGGGTACGTGCGACCCGTCGTCCCGGACCTGCTCGAGTACTGCCCCTACAGCATAGTCCGAGGCGTCCGTCCGTAGCACGAATCCCTTGTCCGGGTCCACCAGGAATAGCCCCAGCTGCCCCAGGAGTCGCTCCTTCAGGCGGCTGAACGCATCTTCGGCCTCAGGGGTCCAGGCCAGCTTCTTCTTGCTCCCCTTCCGGCCATCGAACTTACCCACCTGCAGCATCTTGTGCAGCGGCCCCGACAGTTCCGCATACATCCGGACATAGCCCGAATAGTAGTTGCAGAACCCCATGAAGGATCGGAGTTCGCTGATTGTCTGGGGCTTTTCCCAGTGGTGCAGGGACGCCAGCTTCCCAGGCATGGGACGGCGTTGCCCGTGACCAACCACGTGACCCGCGAACTCCACTTCCTTAATGAAGAGTGAGGCTTTGGTGGGCTTGCGGACCATGTTGTGCTTGTCCAGCTCGCTCAGCACTCGGCGCAGATCCTTCTCATGCGCTTCGATGAGCTCGTCCTCAGTCATGTTCTCCATGCCAGACACGATGATGATATCATCCACAAGGGTATCGGCACAGTCCCGGACAGGACCGAGTAGGTCCTCCATCATGCGCTGGAAAGCGGCGTTGCCATTCTTGGCGCCCATAGGCACCACTTTCCACTGCATGGGCCCCAGTGGCGTCGACATCGCTGTGCAGGGCTTGGAGTCCGGGTGTAGCGGCATCTTGTGATAGCCGTGTTTCAGGTCTAACACCGTGAAGATCCGCTTTTTCTGTTGTTTTTGGAGGATGGTGTCCATCAGAGGAAGCGAGTACGAGTCGTGCTTGGTTTGCTCGTTCAAACCCCTGTAATCCACCACCAACCTCCACTCGCCCTTCTCCTTCTTGGGCACGATAAAGGCTGGGCTGGCCCACTCACTGTCGGAGGGTTCGATCCAGCCCCGCTCAATGAACTCGGCCAACAACTTCTTCATGGCCTCGGCCCGATCGCCCTGAAGTTGGTACTCCCGATGACGATAGATCTTGGGGTTCGGTTTCAGCTTGATCTTCGCTGTGCCAAACCTCCCACGCTGTGGAGGGTTCTTGTTGGCGACGCCACTGAATAGCCGCGGATAGGCATTGATCAACCTCTCCTTCAGCTCGTCGACCTTCGGGTTCTCCTGGGCCTCTTCAGCCGCTTGCTTCGGTATCGATACAACCAACCGCACTGCGGTATAGGCCTCTTCCGGGTCCGAGTCTGACTTCTCCTCGTCCGATATGCCGTCTTCATCGTCGTGGGGCGCGCTTCCCACCAATGATCTTCGGAATTTTGCGGCATCGGGCTGGTTCTTGTCGCTATCGGCCCCCATTCTTGGAAAATCCCACGTCGGCGGGTCCGACCCAGCCGGACCAACATATTGGTCCGCGATGTGATTCATGACCCTCGCCACGAACTCATCCTTCTCGTACTTGCCGGTGACCAACATCTTGTCCTCCCACCAATGCGGAGATGTGACCATGGCCCGCCTCTTCTTGGCTGCCACACGATCATGCATCCCCATCCGCATGTAGTTGACGACGTCGTCGATCTCGGAGTGGGACGGGATGTCAATGCCATCAACTGGCTGATCCCTCCCCTCCTTGGGCTCAAACATGACCCGCATGGGCACCGCCTCAACTCTACGGATGAATGCTTCATCACCCGTGGGCTGGGCTTGCGCCCCATCCACCAGGAAAGCCTTGGTACCCCACGCTTGACCCGGGGAGGGCATTGATACACCCTTGGCGTCGATGAACAACTCCTGCTCTGGCCCGAATGACATCTCGTTCAGGGTGATGGAGTCCAGCGTCGACTTGAGACCTTCCAGCGGACATGGGGTGGATCCTATGCCGGTTATGACCAGGATCCCCTTCGCCCTATCCGCGACAATCTTCTCCACCGTACGTCTGGTATTGTCCAGGGAGCCATGCCAATACATGGGCCCCCACTCCTTCAAACCCCAATGCCTGTGCCAGGCTGAGTCTCCTCGATGCCAATGCCTCCTACAGTTCCGCAAAAGTGGGGCATCCCGGGAAGCGAAGACGATCGTCTCAGGCGCTTCGGCTTCCAGCGTCTTGATCATCCTGGCATACATCTGCGGCGCCATACCATACTCCGTGAGCTGAACTCCGCGGTCTCCTCTGGACTTGGCACCCACAGCTTGCACCGCTCAGACGATCTGATCCTCTTCCTCAGCATTCCATTGGGATGATCCGCATGCATAGTTCGTGGACAGCCATGTAAGGCATTCATCATCCTCCCGGACCAGCGTTGCACGATGGGGAAGGGCTCCAATGGCATTTGCCACCATGAAGTCGTACCCCATGATCATATCCCAATGTGTAATGTCGGCCACATAGAAGTTCCCGGATAGAGTGCTTTTCTTCGCCAAATCAGGGCGGTTCAAGCGCTCATGCTCCCAGAATTCCATACTGATAGTGGCCTCATGGGTGCCACCACCCATAATCTCTCCATTGGCCACCTTCAGCCGTACCGGTCTACGGCTGGGCTGCAAGGATTCCTCCTTGAACAGCCCTCTCCGGACCAGGCTCACCTGGGCACCCGTATCCACTAAAACATCCACCACCAACTCCTCTTGTCCGCACCGCACACGCACCTTCAAGCGCAACTGCCGCTCGTCACCATGCGGTGTATGGACGACTCTCACGGCATGCAACGCTAGCACATCCGGGTGCATCAGGACTTCGAGGGTATGGTCACGGATGGTGTAGATCTTGGGCTGGTCCTGTCCGTCCACGGGGCTCTCCGTGGTCGCTCCTTCCTTCTTGCCACGTCCCTTGCCCACATAAACTTCCCTTGAAAGGGCGCTCCAGGGGTTGGGAGTGGCGAAACTCAGTGGTTTTGGCTCTTCTGGAGCCTTCTTCGGCACCCGATGTGCCTTTGCTTTCTCTGGGATTCCACTGATTTTCGGAGGAGAGACCTCCGAGGTCCCACTCCCGTGGGGGCTCCTCTAGACATGGCCTGCCGCAGCTCCCTCCTGCTGCGATCCGCTCAGACTTTGTCCACCACGTTGCTGGGCTTTGAGTTCCTCCAACGTCCTCAACGTATCCTCAGCAACCTCCTCGATCGACCTCACGCGTCGGTCTGGACCGGGTCCTCCACCATAGCCTTTTCCTCCGCCTTTTCCTTGGCCCTTTCGTTGGCCTTTACCACCGTCTCCGCCCTTTGCCTTCCAATGGGCAATTCGTTGCTCCTTGGGCTTCCTGTCGGGATGGGCGGCGAAGTAGGTCTTCTTGTCCTCCTCATATACCTTGCAATGTCGGTGGTCATGTGCATGGTTGTTCCCCTTGCCGTAGCAGACCCAGCAACCGGTGTGCTGCGATCTGTACTCGCGGAACGAGAGCGGCGGGTTCCCGATCCTCCGCGGTTCGTTGCGGTTCTTGGTCCTGGGGTCCAGGCGGTTCCGCCTGGACCTGTCCTGCCCATTCTCCTTCATGTTGTGCGCTACGAACGCGAAGAAGTGGGCTTCTTCATGATCCTCCTGGGTGGTCGCAGTCCAGAGGTCTTGGCCGCTTCCACTCCCTTCCTCCGCGGTGCTGACCGTGTCCCCCTTGACCTCTCGCTGGTGGCGATCTTCTCGATGGCCTCGATGTCCATGGCCTTGTCGATCCTGCACGTGGGCCCCGTTCTTGGCGTTGAGCTTCAGCTCCACTGTGATGTACTTCACGATCTCGTCCAGGCTCATGCGGGCGAAGATGACCTGCATCCTCAGCGGTTCTCCGCGCCTCCACTCCACGTTGTTGAGGCGCATCAGCCTTTGCCCCATGGTGTCGCCGAATCCCTCCACGTAGACGGCGTTCTTCAACCCCAACATTCGGCTGGGCTCGCCGAGGTTTCGCCGGAAAAACTCCGTTATTTCGGCGTGGGTGTCCTCCGATGCCATGATCCGTACGGCCACGCGCTTCTTTGCTCTTTTCTTCTCCTCATCCTCCACTCTTCTCTTCCAGTGCCCGGGGAGGACGTCCTTCAGCAGGTGTCGGATCTCACTGGCCTCATTCCAGTCCTCCACCAGCTTGAGGCTTCTTCGGTACTTGCGGATGTACCAATTCCATTCCCGGACCCTCAGTTCCCCGCGCTCCAGCGGCAGCGGAATGGACCACAAGTCCTCCAACTTCTGGTTGGGGGCGTCCACTCGCTCTTCGTCCTCCAGCCACTGGAGGCATGCCTGCTCCGTCTGGATCACTCCCTCGCGGATCTGATCCCTGAGCTCCTCCTTCAGGTCCTGCGCCAGCCTGTGTGGGAATGTCCGACATACCCACTTATCCCTTGGCGCTCCCTTCATCTCGCCGACGACCTCCTCGGCGAAGTCCTCCCAATCCAGGATGAAGTCATCCAGGTTGGAGGGGTTGCCATCGTAATAGGAGATTTTGATTCCCCTGAGGTCGTCAATCCTGATGGCGTCTCCGACGTCCGCAGCCACCACTCCACCGAGACGAATACCACCTGTGGCCGGGGGGTGTGAGTACACTCCCCGTACATCCCTCTCCTCCATGGAGTGCGGTCCAGTTGGGCCTGAACCCATGGGGTTTGGAATGCGGGAAGGACTTGCTCCACCGGCTGTCCATATCCCCGTATTGGGGTCCTTCACCCACAGGTTTCCGCCTGGGTGGCCTCGACCATGTCCGTCAGCGCTTCCCATGGTTCGCCCCTGCATGGTCTGGCTCTGGATCTCCTCTTCCGCATACACTGCATGGGCAGTCGTAGTGGTCGGTGGGTCCTGGGCGGCATGGGACATCTGTACCGTCAGGCTCCTCGGGTCCGTGGTTGCGTGCCCTTCCCGCATGGACCCAGCCGGTGCCGTGTGTTCCCCAAGCATTGTGGATTCGCTGAACATGGGAACAAACGGCAGCGCACCCAGGTCAACACGCGGAGGCGCGTAAGGTGCTTCTGCAGGGCCGCCCATGGGTTTATCCATGGCGCTCCTGAGGGTCTTAACCCGCTCCACCAGCTCTGCCGCGGCCGGCTTTGCCGGGAGCTCCGGACCCGAGGCGAGGGGTTGTAACTCCTCTAGCCTTCTCAGGCGTCCCGACATGTCCTCCACCAGGTGGAGGAGGCTGTCCACCACTCGCTGCTGCTTCTGCAGGGCCAGCTCCAGATGCTCCCGGTACCGGTGCTGTTCCGCTCGCAGCTCCGCCATGTGTCTCTCTGCTGCCGACTGGTCATCCAGGATCCCCGCGACGTCCTCCTCTAGACCGTCCTTCGCGTTGTCCAGGCGGTCGAGGTGCTGCACGATGGCGTCCATCCCCATCTTTGGGTACTTGCTGATAAGGAAGGATACGTGCTCGCAGTGGCACTCAACGTGCTTTCCACCAGATCCGGCACATCCCACGGTTCCCGGCGCCTCGAACTCCTCCGCCATGGGTGTGTCGCCCATGCTATCCCGCGTTGGCTCCGTGTGCCGGGCCACAGGCGCCGTTCTGGCTCTGGCAGGCCTCTCCAACGCCTCGGCGTCATGCTCCAGGCTGGGTTCTGGGGCCGTGTTTGCCCTTGTGGGCGGTCTGGCCATCTCCTCCGACTCCGAAGGGTGCTCATAAGCTGTCCGATAGCCCTCGGAGTGCCCCTTGGAATCTGCGGCTGACCACAGCCTGACCGGTCTGGGATCCATCTCAATCGCCCTGGCTTCCGCCGCGGGTTTTGGGGACCCGCGCTTCCGGTAGCGCCGAGCTCTGCCGTTGCTGCCAGTCTCCTCCAACTTCTCCGCAGCGGAGCGGAGATCGCGAGCCTTGCGGCATTGCCTTTCACACATGGAGGCCAGGCCCTCCATGTCTAGCCCATGTCCTGCAAGGGCTCTCCGTTCTGAGCATCTTCGCTCTTCTTGGGCTTCCCAGTCCGGCGTCGACTCGACGGACTCCGCGATCTGCACCCGGTGCGTCCTTGGGCATGGCTCATGAGGGCCCAAGTCCCCAGTGCGGCGGTAGGGGGCAGGTACTCCTCTGCTACCATAAGGAAGGTCCCTACCAGGACCGGCTCCTGCTATACCCCTTCCACCCGTCACTCCCATGGTCCTGCTCCTCACCAGGCTCTGCATCACAAAAAAAATAGTAAAAATCGCTCCTTCACACAGATCCCTAGCAGCACCAAGCACAATCCCAGTCCAAATTCAAATCCACACTGCGGGCTTCAGTTCAGCACACCGGTCGTCTCACGGTGGCGGGCATGTACAAGAATTACACCCAAAAAGGAAGCCCTGAAATTGGCATATGAACACAAATAAAGCAAAGTTGGGGAAAGATGGAAACGTACACATTCACAGCCATAGACCCCTCATTCCCTGGACTCAAGACCTTCCCTTGACTCGCCAACATGATGCCCTGAACCCAGTCAAATAAGATGGCTAAATGCCATGTGTCAAAAGTCACTACACAAACCCCAAAAATGTGTTCACTCCCAAGTCTCTAAATCCTAGCCCAATAGGGGAGGTGGCGTGGCATGGCCTAGAGTGGCACTCAGGACCATGCCCTACCCTGACATAAGCTTGGTTGGACTTGGAGTCGATTGGGCTTGGAGAACTGCCCCATGAAGATGACCTCACAACATGGTAAAATCAGGCAAATCACACCATTATGCCCAAAATCAATTATATACTCAAAAATGCATACGGCAAATGTTCATATGCTCCATGCATGTGTTAAACCGGAAAGTAATATACAAGGGTTATATAGATCAAAGGTCGATACCCAAGAATATCCCATCATTGGCTCCGAAACCCCTCCGGTTATGTACATGACATGCTTTACAAGTCAACTCATGAATTTGAGACCTAATTTTGTGAGGCCTCGTGTGCCAAGCCAAAGTGACCACGCGATCCGGCATATGGTGAGGTACAACACCGAAGCATATGCCAACATATAAGCAACATACCATAGTTCACGGATCTCTAGGCACTTTACTGTTAGCCGACCAGTTGAGCACATAGAACACAAAAATGAGCATAAAATGAGGTCAAAAACATGCAAATAATGCCAAATTCAAGATAATTACAATAGTATATAACTTCGCTCACCCATGGTATCAACATATGATTCAAAACACAATTGCTTTGGACCATTTCTAAACAATCCCTCACTTGGATCCCCACATGGACGCATAGGGACACCTTCGAACCTCCTCCCAACACGCACCATGAAAATGGGAAAATTGATAGTGGCGCTTGTGGGTCGCTCCGTGAGCCCTCCCACATGCACTATATGAGCGGTAGACTTAGTCTAGCACTATGGAGCTCACCATTGTGACATGGGCGAAGCCCTTGCCACGTATGACTCCATATATCTTCCTACAAACTGAGATATATAACATGGGCGTGAGCATATCGAAGCACATGCCATGCATATAACACATACCCTCAAAAAGTGGCTCCCACCATGATATGCCATGCCCCTCCATGGACATAACTACACGTTAAAAATACGTAGGAACCCAAGGAAAGTTTCTATTCAACACCAACACTCATGCGGTACACTCGAAAGTCGCATTAAAATATTCGGTTGCACGGTCCAAGAGTTATATATCACTTTCTACCCTCTTGACCATTATACCTTGCTAAACCAAACATGTGTACACACCAAAGGCGTTTGATGCTTCCTAAATTAAGTTGAGACCAAGGCGGTTCCAACCCAATTCTCACAATTGATATTCCCCGTCTTGAGCCGGAGATATGATTCTTCAAAGTGGCCTCACGAATCACTTTTGTTTCGACTATATCTCCAAGCAAAATGAAGGGCACAACAAAAGGAAGGTTGATTCGTGATCGGGGGAAAATGTATGACCACTCGAGGTAGGTAGGTAGGTATCTTCGGGAGCTCGGGATGCCTCCTTTGACATTGCAGGAAGAAGGTCTTACCAAGGGGACGTCCTGTCCCTCCCACTGCCCTATGTCAGGTGCCTCTTGAGCCGCTCCCGCATGTGCTTGGGAAGGCATTGTCGCGGCCACCCGGTCCATGTGTCCCAGGTGGGAGGGTGTCCCCACATGTGTCCATGGGTAGGGCCACATGCCCCCTCCTTTGGGCGGCAGCTCTGGGGGGCTGCCCAGCCGTGTGGAGTATCTCTCACCACGAGGGGTATCGCTCCCGCTTGTCTACGGTACGACCGCCTCACCCTTGTGGCTTGAGTTGCGGGGCCACTCTGCTTGGCAGGTGACCCCCTCCTGGACTGTGTACCGGCTCGCCTGTCACCGGTTGCTTCCATGGCTCCGGGTGACGTTTGCCATGGTCCTCGATGCAGCCTGGCCGGGCTCGGACCAGTGGCTTTGGAGTACCGCTCCTGCCACTGGCCCGGTGGGTCGGCTGGGTCGCCCCAGTGCGTCCGACCCATGGGGTATTGGTTCTTTCCTGTCCCTCGGCTGCCCTATGTGTGTGTAGCGTCCTGGGCCGTTGGGCTCCTGTTCACCGGTGTGCCCGCGCGGTTTGCTGTGGTGCGTCTGCGGTGTCCTGGGCCAGCTGGCTCCTGTTCACCGGTGTGCCCGCTCGGTGTGTTGTGTTGCATGTGCGGTGTCCTGGGCCCCTGGGCTCCTGTTTACCGGTGTGCGTGCTGTGTGCGGTGCGCGTGTGCCATGGGTGGATGTGTCCCTCTTCCTCCCCCCCTAATGTTCGTTTTTTTTTTTTTTTTTTTGTTTTTTTTTTTTTTTGAAAAAAGAAAAAGAAAAAACAAAAAAGAGGAAAACAGAGGCGCGTGTACACTGCAGGCACAGGCATGGGCAGCTGGTGCGGCGGTGCTATAGCGTTGTGTCCTCTGGCGTGTGTCGCCGGTGCTGTGGCGGCGGTCGCGCCCCAGGGGTGCGGCTCGCGTGTCCTGATGTACATGGGTATGGGTCAGGGGTGGGTTTGGTTAGGTGTCTCTTTGCTTCTGGTGCTGGCTGGTTAGGCGGCTGTGTGGGCTGTGGCTGTGGGCTGTGTCTACGCATTTCCCTCAGCGGGCCTGGTTTGGAGTCAAGGGTTGACGGTTTCGGGTTGTGGCTCGGGTTTGATTTGTGTTGGGGCTTCGGCCCGGTTTGGCTTGGGTCAGGGTGGGTTTGGTGAGGTGTTTCTTTGCTTCTGGTGCTGGCTGGTTAGGCGGCTGTGTGGGCTGTGGGTGTGGGCTGTGGTTGCGTTGTTCCCTCGGCGGGTTTGGTTAGGAGTCAAGGCTTAGTGGTTTCGGGGTGTGGCTCGGGTTTGATTTGTGCTTGTGTTCTGGCTCGGTTAGGCGGTTGCGCGGGGCCGGGCGTGTGGGTAGCGGCGTCCACGGAGTCGTGCGCCCGAGGCGGGTGCGGGGTGGTGCGTGTGGGCCGGCCGTTGGCCGGTGGCCTCACTGGGAGTCCCACACGGGGGGGTCGGCGGGCGTGCCGGGGGCGTACGCAGCGTGCAGGTTGGGCAGCTGCGGGCGCACGTGCAGGGCGTCGGCGTGCCCGATGGGGACCTCACTGAGGACCGAGGGGTTGGCGGTAGGTAGTATGCGATGCCCGGGAGGGGTGGTGGTGGGGAGCGGGAGGATGTCCGCGGCCCGCGACGTGGGGGCGAACACGGCGTGGGTCGGGTGCGGCCCTGGGAGTGGTGCTGGGGGGAGCGGGACCACAGGACGGCGGTCTACTGTGAGGTGCCAAGTGCCGCGATGGTGGAGGAGCCGGACTAGGGCGATGCTGTGGCGCAGTGTGTGGGGCTGGGTGCTGGGCGGCGTGGGGACGTGCGGCGGGAGGGGGGGGGGGGCGGGGCGGTGGCGTGGGAGGGGGCACGGCGGAGGAGTGACGTCAGTGACGTGTGTGTCGTGCTGAGGGTGGAGAGGAGCCCACGGTATCGGGCCCGGGTTCGGCGCCTTTGGGCGTAGTGGTGCTCGTTGTCGTGTGCGTTGGCTTCCTTCGGCGTCCGGTTTGTTTGGTGACTTATGGGCGGGGCCTGGCGTGGCGCCCCGTGGTGGTGCTGTGCTGGATAACGGGGTTAGATGGCGGCGCCGCTGGCCGGGGGGTCAGGCGCGTCGTGTTGTGTGGCGCGCAGGGCTTCTGGGGTGTTGTGGGTGTCGCCGGTGTCGGTGCGCCGACGCTTGTGGGGTGGTGAGGGGGTGTGTGCGTGCGGGGCTGGGCTTTGGGTGATGTCCCACAGGCGGATGCCGTCTCGCCGTGCTTCCTGGAGGGTCTCCCGCAGGCGCCTGAGGACGTACGGGTGGTCCTGGGGCGCGGGGAGGTTGCGGGGGTGGACTCCCAGGGGGTGGAGCGCATCGGCCAGCATGGCTTCCCATGCGGCCTGCGGCATCCACCCCCCCGCCGGCCGGAGGCGGCAGTTCTCCACCGACCCCTTGCGGGGCCGATGGACCAGGCCCTCGAGGGAGGGCTCTCCCCGGGCCCACTTCCGCAGCTCCCAGAGCTGCGTGTGGGTCCAGCGCTGCCACCACTGTTCCTGGGCGGGCCTGCGGTCTTGGGCGGAGGAGTGGGCGTGGGTGGGTGTAATGGGGTCGTGGGGGCCGGCGGCGGTGGCGGGCCTGGGGGATTCCTCGTAGTCCTGTTCCGTGGGGGTGCGCGGGGAGTGGGGGTGCACGCGGATGTGGACCCGCGGGTGTGCGCGTACGGTCTCCGCCTCGGGGTTGGGCGGGGATTCGTGGCGGCGGCGGTAGTGGGGCATGCGTTGCATGTGGGCTGTCATCGGGGGCCGGTAGGGGGGCGTGGGCGCTGCTGGTGGACCCTGGAGCGGTCCGTGGGCCCGGGGTGCGGGCTTTGGGAGGTGGTGGGACGAGGCGCGCCGCGCTTCGGCCGCGGCGCGCTCCGCCATGAAGGTGGTGACGGTGGTGTTGGTGACGGTGGGGGGGCGCCGCGCTGGGCGCTGCTGCCTTCGGGCCTGGGACGGCTGGGGCCGGATGTCGTAGAGGACATCCTGGGGGGGCCGGGCCCGCGCTGCCGTCGTGGCGCCGGGTTTGGGCCTTGGCTTGGGCTTGGCTGCGGGCCGCCCTTTGGCGGCGGCCTTGGGCTTCGGCTGGGTCGTGGGCATGGGCTTCGCCGGGGCGTGGGCTTTGGCGGCGGTGGGGCTGCTCGCGGTGGGGGCGGGTTTGGAGGCCCGTTTGGGAGGTGTCCCCCGCGGCCTGGGGGGTGGAGTGCTGGATGAGGACGTGGTGGTGGTGGTGGTGGATGAGGTGGTCGTGGTGGTGGAGGTTGTGGAGTCGGAGGCGGAGGAGAGGGCCGCGGGAGACGGCGGAGGGTCCCGGGCCTCGGGGGCGGGCGTATGATGCTGGGTCCTGTAAGTAGCGAGAACGCGGGTGCAGGTTCGGGCATCGGGCGTGTGCGCGCGTTTTCCCTGGTGATCCGTGCGTGCGGGTGCTGGCGTGGCGGTGTTGTCTCGGCTGTGCGGGCACGTGGGTTACCCGGGGGGTGGCCATATCTGCTCCAGGACGCGGGGGTGTGTCTGCTGGAGGTAGTCGAGGGTCTCGAAGAAGCATCGCTGGATGCCGGGCATGTCCCCCTCTGTGAGGTGGGGGTAGTTTTGGGTGGGGGTGTGGGGGCCCGGCCATAGCAGCGCCATGAGGCGGGCTGCCACCATGTACGGGCATAGTTGTGGGGTGGTGGGGCGTGGGGGGGTGGGTCCCCCGCGGTTTGGGGGGGCTTCCATCTGCTGGGGGCGCAGCGTGACCACCCACACCCATCGGTCCGCGGGGATCCCCCAGGTCCGTTGGGTCCACTTGGCGAGGCAATACATCGCCCTACCAAGGCCCTGGTAGCTGCTGCGGATGGAGAGCAGCGCGTCCAGGGATTCGGGTTCCCACGTGCCCCAGATGTGGGGGTCGTCCGGGTCTTCCCCCCTGGCGTACGTGTCGGGGCCCGGGTTGTGTGTGGGGGGGGTGTAGTCGGCGGGGAGGAGGGAGTCGGTGCCGTGTACCACCCAGTGGTCTGTGGGTGCGTGGTAGGTGGTGGTGGAGAGGGTGTAGTGCAGATTGTACATGAGGGTCATGTACGTGGAGGGGGCTGGCTGCTGCTCGTCGGGGGTGGGGATGTCCCCCGGGACGTGGTGCCGGAAGTTGCTTAGGGAGGCCATCCGGGCCACCCATGTTTCCCGCTCCCACTCTTTGGTGCTGTTGGGGGTGGCGTCGGGTGGGGGGTGGGCCATGTTGGGCTCGCGGTAGCGGGTGCGGCCCTGGGTGCTGTCCCGCTCTGGCACGGGGTGTCCGACCAGGTGTCGCCCCCAGTCGATGGGGGGTACCCAGATCCGGCTCCCCGTGGGGGGCGGGCTCTCGCCGTCCGGGCTGGCGCGTGGGGGGCGCTCGTGTCGGGCGACGTGGAGGAAGGCGTCGAAGAGGAAGTCTCTGACGCCTTCCCCCAGGGTGGCCGCCTGGACCAGGGTGGCCGCCCGGATGGGGGTGCTGGTGCCGGAGGTGCGGAGGTACAGCACGACGTCCTGTTCCCCGACCCCCCGGAGGTGCTGCCGTACCGCTGCGGGGTTGTGCAGGGCGTAGGGTTCGGCCGATGCGGCGACTGGTGGTGCGGGGTGTGATGGGGGGGGTGGTGTGGGTTGGGGGGGGTGGTCATCGTTGTCGCGCGTGGGGTCCGGTGATGGGGTCTCTTGCGGCGGTCGCGGGAGGGGGGATTCGCGGTGGCATGTGTCGGCGGGGGCATCGACATCGATTGGCTGGTGCTGGCTGCCGCGTGTTGTGTCCGTGGCCTGGTCTCGGGGGGGGGGCGGGGGGGGGTGGTGTGGGGGTGGCGCTGTTGGTGGTGGGGGGGGCGGGGGTGGGTGTTGTGCTGGCTGGGGGTCTGGGCGTCCCTGTGGGTCGTGTGGGTGTTGCGTGTGTGCGCCGTGTGGCCCTTGCGGTTCCTGACTGGTTGTGGTGCCGGGGTGTGGGTGGGAGGCGGCCGCATGAGCGTCCGGGTGGGGCTGTGGTCCGTATGTAATGGGTGGCTGCCGGTGGATGGTGCTCGCTGGTATGGGGTGTGGGTGGGGGGGCTGCTGGTGGTGGTGGGGTGGGGGGGGCGGGGGTGGGTGTTGTGCCGGCTGGGGCTCCGGGCGTCCCTGTGGGTCGTGTGGGTGTTGCGTGTGTGCGCCGTGTGGCCCTTGCGGTTCTTGACTGGTCGCGGTGCCGGGGTGCGGGTGGGAGGCGACCGCATGAGCCCCCGGGTGGGGCTGTGGTCCGTATGTGATGGGTGGCTGCTGGTGGATGGTGCTCGCTGGTATGGGGTGTGGGTGGGGGGGCTGTTGGTTGTGGTGGGGCGCCCCTACTCGGTCCTGGTGTTGCCGGTGTGCGTGCGCGGCTCCTCGCGGGTCCATGGGGGTGTACCGTGGCTCGTATGCCGTGGGCCCGTGTAGCGGGGGCGGCGGGTGGTGCTGGACCGCGTGGTGGTGGTGTGGAGGGTGTGTCGGTTGTGTGTGGTACCCCGGCGTTGGTGGGTGTGGTGGCAGGGGCTGGTGGTGGTGGTACACGTGATGGTGTGGTGCGGTGATGTGCGCTATGTGGGGTGGGTGGTTCGCGGGGCCTGGTTGTGCTGGGGCGTGGTGGGGATGTAGCTGGTGGGGGCCGCTGTAGCTTGGGGGCATTAGGGGGTAGGGGTTGGGAGGGACGGGGGCGTGGCGGTGGTGTTGGTGGTGCCATGTCCCCTGGCTCTGCGCGTACGGTGGTCCTGGCATGGTGTGGACGTGTGTGGGCGGTGGTGGATGACTGGGCTGCAGGGTTTGGGTGCTGCGGTACGGTGGTGGTGGTGGGCGTTGGTGGTGGTGGTGTTGTTGGTGTGCCCCGGGGGTCTGGGCGTGGGGCGGTGCGGTGTGGCTGGACCCGGGCCTTGGTCGGGGCGTCGCGCCCTGCTGGCGGGCGCGTTGGCGGGCCCCCTGGTGCCGGTGCCCCTTGGTCTTCTTGGCCTGGTGGGTGTCGGGGGCGGGTGAACCCCCCTGTCCCCGTGGGGGCGACGGGGAGCGGGCGCGCCAGCGGTGTGCCTCTTGGAGGCTCGTCTTGAGGCCTCTGACGTAGGCCTCCTGGTCCGTGAGGCTCATCCGCGTGGCGGTGGCCTCGTCGGGGGCGGCCAGGTGGGTGTCCCGGAAAGACGCCCAGCCCTCCGGGGGCGTCCGTTGTGTGGGGTGGGGGTGGTGTGCCGGGTAGAGGAGTGCGCTGAGGGGGTAAGGTGTTCCCTTCCGTCGGCCGAGGGCGTTTGCGAACCGGCGGCACGTGGCTCGGAGGTAGGCTGCTATCTCCTCTGGTGCCGTGTCGGCCCACGCTTCCGGCGTCAGGGCTGCTGCTTGGGGGGCCGGGAGTTGTGGGTCTGGGAGGTGTAGGTCTCGGTGGTGGAGGTATAGGGCGAGGAGGATGTGGCGGGCCGCCACGTTCAAGCCGCCTCCGCTGTGGCGTAGGGGTGGGCTGTGGGGGGGCAGGGGTGTGTTGCCCGCGGCCACGGCTATGGCCCATGCGTGGTCCGCCGCGTCCGCCACGTAGTACCCTCCCAGTTGGTCCCGGAGAGTGTCGGTGAGGTACCCGAAGAAGCTGGGGTGGCTGGCGGGGGGGGGTGCGGCTGGGGCCGCGGGCCGTTCGCGGTGGCGGGGGTTGAGGTCCCCGCAGTGGGGGCAGTGGGTGAGGCGGTGCGCGGCTCCCAGGCAGACCCAGTGGTCTGGGTTGCAGGGCAGGGCTGTCTGTGGTAGCCGCTGGCGAACGCAGAGGGGACATGCGGTGGCTGGTGGTTGGTGGTACCTGTGGACGGACGGCGGCGTGGGGGGATGGGGGCTGGTGGCGCGCGCATGCTGGTGGGAGCGTGTGCGGTGCCTGTGGCGCCCGTGTGTGCTGTGCCAGTGCTGTGCCCGGTGGACGGTGTGTAGACGTGGTGGGGGTTCGGTGTTGGTATGTCACGGGGTAGGTTCTCATGGTTGGTAGAACAGGAGTTTGAGGAGGTGGGCTTGGTCTGTTGGTGGCAGGGTTGCCGCATGCTGCAGGTATTTGTGGGTGCGGTATGTGAGCTGCTCCGCCGTCTTGGCAACGGCCGTTCGCTGCATGTGTGCCGCCGTGGCCTGGGGGTCCTCCGCGTGGGTGCGTAGTAAGGTGTAGACGGCAGTGGGGACGAGTCCCCTGCGGACTGCCTCGAGCACCTCCGTCTGCTTGAGGACGGTGGTGATTTGCTGGGTCGCCGGGGACTGCGCCAGCCATCTGGCGTGCTGTGCGATGGTGTGGGTTGGGTTCCAGTCTGTGAGGGTGTCCAGTCCCCTGTACAGGGGGCACGCCTTGAAGTGGTCCCACGTTTCTTCTTCCGCGTGGCTGCAGATGCATTTGGTGTGTCCTGCGGGGACGTGGATCGAGCGGCGCGTATACCATCGGTGGTATCGGGTGAGGAGGGGAAGTTGTTCGAGGGCGAGCTGGAGTCGGGGCTTTTGTAGGTGTGCTGGGAGGCTATCCGGGCGCAGGGCGGAGTAGTAGAGGGGGGTGTGGACGGAGTTTTCGAGGCGTCGGAGGAGTTCGGTGTTTGCTGGGTGGCCCAGTGTGGCGGCGAGTTGCTGGATGGGTGTGGGGTAGTGGTACTGCTTGTCTCGATCCGTGTACGGCGTGTCCTGGGGCATCCATTGGGGGGGCTGTGCGGCCAGGGGTATCGGGGGCAGGTGCTGCAGGTGGCTGTGGTGTGGGGTGTCCAGTCGCACGCGTTCGAGCCCTGGGGTGTGGTTGGTGTTCTGGTGTTTGGCCTGCGTGTCTGCGCGTCCATTGCCGTATGCGTAGCGGTGCGACTCCTGCTTGACGATGTGTAGGGCGTCCTGGGGGTGCATGCCCTTGAAGGCCATCCATAGTCCCAACGCTTGTGTGGTGAGGCCGGAATCGAGTGCTTTGTGGAGGGGCAGGTCCGCAAGGCGCCTGGTGAGGTGGATGTCGACCGTGGCGTCCACGACTACCCAGATGTTGCGGGGCCGGACCGTCGTGGGTGGCGGTGTGGCGGTGACGGCGTCTGCCATGGTGCGCAGTTCGCCGTGGGAGGACGCCCCAAAGATGGTGGTCCCGGTGTGGTGTTCCACGTGGAGGCCGTCCGCGCGCCGGGTGATGCGCACGGAGGCGCAACCGACCGTGGGGGTGCGTTGCTGGGTGCCGGATGCGTCAGTGAAGTAGATGATGTCGGTGTCGCTGGGTATGGGTAGGCGGGCGATTGCTGTGGGGTGATAGACGTAGATGGGGTTCCCCTGGGTGGTTCTGGCGGTGATTTGCGTGGGTTGCAGTAGTGGCGCTGCATAGACGCCTATTCCCTGGGTGATGATGGCCTGGGCCCGTGGGGTGAGGCGGAGGAGGCCCCTGTCTGGGCGTCCCTGGGTGATATACGCGTACATCAGGTGGAAGAGGTATCCCGTATTGGGGTGGAATTTCTGGCACGTGATGGTCTGTCGCCGCTCCGTGTCGTCTTTGTCGCCGCGGAGGGTGGGGCATTTGTGCTGTAGGGGGCGCATGGGTGCCTCCTGAGGTCCTGCGCGGTGTGGGTCGCAGCGGTCGTACTCCATGGCTACGCTGTCCGGGTCTGCCTGCTCGTTGGTGAACGTCCATGTCGCCGTGGGTGTTCGGGTCCAGGCTACGTGCGCCGGGTGGTCTGGGGGTACCGTGTGAAACCAGGGGGAGAGCCATGCCTGCTGGTCGGCGGTGGCGGCGGCGGTGGGGGTGTGCTGGTGGGTGGAGATGAGGTGCAGCAGGGGCCACGGCGTGTCGAGGGCTGCCGGGCCGCAGTGCCAGCACGTGCGTGGTATGCCCTGGTCACTGTGTCTGACTGGTGGTACATCGGTCTCCGGTGCATTGTGTTTGGGGATGGACCAGGGGGCATGGTGTCGCTGGACGGTGCGGGTTACATGTTTGTGGCCGTTTGGTGCTAGTAGCAGGATGGTGGGTGGTGTCCAGCCTTCGGCTGACGGGGTGGGCTCCCCCTGCGTCGTGCCGCCGTCGTTGGGGGTCTCGTGTTCGCTCAGGCGGGGCCGGGGGTGCTGGCGCTGGAAGGCTGTGTACGCCGTGTCGATGTCCTTGGGCCCCGGCATGTCGCGCCCTGCCTTCGTAGCACATGCGCGGAGGTACGCTTGGAAGACGTGGCGTGCCGGCCATTGTGGGTCGGAAAGGAACGGGGCGTGGTGGGCGTCGCATTGGGCCATGATCTGCATCTGTGTTGGGGTGATATACACTATGGTGATGGTGGCCCCTACGAGGCGCAGGGTGTCCACCTCGCCTGCCGGGCGTCGGTGGATGTCGGTGTGTGTGGCCACGAGTGGCCCCTGTTGATCGCAGTGGTGGTTTGTCAGGATGGCGTGCGTGTGGTGCGGTAGGAGGAGTTGTAGCTGGGCCCAGATGCCAGTGCCCACGGGGGTGGAGACGCCGTGTTGTGCCAGTATCCACCGGGGGCAGGTGTTGCGGGCCATTTGCGCTTCTTTTATGCGTATGGCCGCCGCCTCGCGAACTTCTGGTTGGTGGTTGTGTGTTACCCTGTGTAGGAGGTGTGCTGCGTGTTTGGCATAGGCCATGTCGACCAGGGCGCCCGTATTGTCTCCGTAGTAGCGCCAGTGGGCCATCATGGCCTCCTTGGGGAAAGACGTGGGCCAGCCTCCGTGTTGCGCCCATGCCTTCGTCACTTGTTGTCGAGCCTGGCGTAGTGCGTCTTGGGGGCGCGGGAGGTGCAGGGCTTGGTACCCGATGGCCGCGTTGAGCACTGCTTCCATGAAGTACGCCAGGCCCTGCGTAGACAGGAGGTCCCCCCTGGCAATTTGGCTTAGCCGGGCGAGGCGCTCTTCTAGCTTGCTTGGGAGTGTGATGTGGTGGTGCTGCGTGGCCTGTGTGACTCCCAGGTGGACTGTGGTGTCTTCCAGGTGCAGGGGTTCGCCTTTCCGGATGTGGGGGGTGGGGGTCTTGGCGTCGGCCAGCCCGACCGATTTGCGGGGGTGCACTAGGAGCTGGTGGGCGTCCAGGTAGGTTGTGGTGAGTTGGAGAATGGCGGACGCTTGTTCGGTGGTCGTTGGTAGCCCTGCGTTCTCAGGGTCGCGGTGGCGGGTGGCCGTAGTGAGGAGGTTGTCATCTGCGAAGTTGATGAGGGGGGACCGTAGCGGGTATGGGGCGTACCCCGGGTATACCCGTGCTAGCTCGAATGCCAGTGGCAGGGTGACGAGGAGGTAGAGGAAGGGGCCTTCGGCGCCTCCTTGGGGGACCCCGCTGTCTGTGCCAGTCCAGGGGGTGAGGCCCGCGGCCGTGATGACGGCGTAGAGTCGGGTTTGGATGTACCCGGTCATGAAGGATAGGAATGGGAGGCCCATGGCATCCCATACCTCCGTGAGGAGCCGGTGTGGGGCGTGGGGGAACGCGCCTTGGACATCGAGGGAGGCGATGATCATCTCGTAGGGGTTCATGTCCAGTGCGGTGTCCTGGAGGAAGATGGCCTCGTGGGGGGACCTGCCGGCCATGGCCCCCCACATGCTGGCGGGCACGTGGGCGAAGACCGCTGGCGCGATGCGGCCTAGGATGAGCGTCCACACCAGCTTGACCTCGGTGGTGGCGCATACTATGGGCCGCCAGTTCCCCGGCTGCGCCCAGTCCCCCTTTTTGTAGAGGGGGTGGACCAGGTTGGCCCACTCAGGGGGGATGGGCGCGGCGCCCGTGACGATGTCCCACAGGCGGGCTGCCAGGCGGCGTTTGATGGGCAGGGTGAGACGTTGGTACGCTTCGGCCGGCAAACCGTCGACGCCGGGCACGACCCCCTTCTTCAGGCGGTCCAGGGCGCGCTGCAGTTCTGAGATGCTGAAGGGGTCGTGTTCGATGGCGCGCCGCTGTTCCCGGTTGAAGACCCTGGGCACATGCTCGCGGATGGTGTTTCTGGTGTGGGGGTCGAGCTCGGGGAGGGCGTCCCCGTGTTGCGCCTGGAAGCTGTCCAGGACTGCCTGGAGGACGGCGTCGGGGTCATTGGTGAGGCTTCCTTCGGGGGTGCGGACCGCTTGGATGGTACGGCGCCCCGTGTCCTCCAGGATGCGGCTGACGTACCGTAGGGACTTGTACGGCGTGTCGTTTCTGCCGTATCTTTCGCGTTCCTGGGCTGCTGCCGCTATGCGGTGGGCGTGCCATTCCTGGAGTTGGTGGCGGCGGGTGGTGAGGAGCGTACGGAGGTGGGCGTCCCGGTCTCGTGCCTCCGGTGTGCTGGGGCGTAGCAGGGTGGCGAGTTCCCCTTTCGTGGTCCAGATGTCATGGACGAGTTGCTGGAGGGTGAGGTCTGGTGGTGCTCCCGTGTGGTTGGTGTCACACTCCATGCCGCATGCTTGTGCCGCCCGGCGCATGGCGGTGGTGAGTGTCGGTGCACCCGGGCGGCGTAGGATGGCGTGTAGGGCCCTGTTATACCTGTGCCAGGCGCCGTGGTCGTCCTCGGCCGGGAACTGCAGTGTGGGTGGGAGGGTGTCGTCTGGCAGGGTGGCTGCGGGTGGGGGTAGGTCGGGGATGATGAGGTCGATGTAGAGGGGCCTGTGGCCCGTGCCTGTGGGCGGGAGGTCCCCGTAGGCTGCTTCGTGGACGCGCACCGTGGTTGGGTCTCCGTAGCACGTGTCGATGCGGGATGGGTGGGTGCCGGCTTGGTGGGGGTAATGGGAGGGTGTGCCGGTGAGCCCTGCCGTGAGGTCCGTGAGGCCCAGCTGGTGCATGGCGTCCCGGACAGCTATGTCGGTGGCTGTGGGTGGGCCGGTGCGGTCGTCGTCGGTGGGAGCGGCGTTTAGGTCGCCTATGATGATGGTGGGTGCCAGGAGGGAGAGTCGGCGGTACGCCAGGCTCAGGGTGTCCAGGAAGTCCTTGGTCTCCTCCCCGAACGGGACGTGCGTGAGCAGCACGTTTAGCTGCCATCCGGGCCCCACGCACTCGTACGCCCCGAGGCGACCATCCACTCCGAGGTCGGGGTGGGCATGTACCGTGACCGATGTCTTGTGGTAGAGGGGTACCCCCCGTTCCCAGTGGGCGTGATATTTGTTCCCCTCTGGGTCCAGGATTGGTGCTGGTTCGGGTTGGTCCGCTTTGCGGAGGGCTTGCTCCAGGAACCCCAGGAGGTCTGCGCCTTGGGGGTGCGGCCCGGGCATGGCTTGCAGTGTGGCGGCCTTGGTGGGGTCGTAGGTGACCGCGGGCTCGTTGAGGATGTTGATGCGGGCGTGGGCTTCCGCAGGCGCCGGTTTCTGGGGACCCGTAGTTGGGGGGGCGGGCCGTGTCCGGCCCTGGCCCCGTCAGGCGTTGAGGAGGTCGATGACGCCCTGAGCTGTGGGTGCCCTGCGGTTCCGCTTCTGGGGTTGGGGTAGGGCCCATGCATTGTGGACTTCGCCCGTGTACTCGGTGCCGGTGAGGTGCTCCGTGTCGGGGGTGCACAGCTGCATGGGGACCATCTCACGACCGGCTTGCTCTCGCCAGAGTTCGATGGTGCGCCCCAGCTTCTTGTCGTTGGGGGTGGCCGGGTCCCACTTGACGTTGATCTTGAACCCCTGGTGGTCCCCGGTGACGCGGTACCGGTGCTTGACCTCCCCTGCGGCCCATATCCACTTGGAGGGGCCCGCGGCCGTGGGGTACTCGAAGGGCAGCTGCACCCGGGTGTTGATGGCGTATTCGGGATACAGGGCAGCGGCTTCCTCTTTGGTCCAGCTCTTCGGCTTGGCCCTTGGCTTTGGCGCGGGTTTGGCCTGTGTGGAGGCCTTGCGCTTCTGCGCACCTTGGCGGCGTCGGGCAGCGGGTTGTCCCCGTTGGGGAGGTGCGCCCTGGGGCCGCTGTACGGGTGCGTGGCCCGGTGCAAACACGGGGTGTTCGCGGGCGGCTGGGACGTCGGGCTTGGACGTGGGGACGGGGTCCGCCAGTTGGAACACTTGCTTGGTCATGAGGCCAAGCACTTCCTCGGCCTCCTGCAGGGCGTCGGGCGGGTCCGTGGGCCAGGTGAGGAGCCGGTGCCCGGTGCCTGCCCCGTGGCGGCGCATGTGGGCCGTGTAGCGGGTGGCGTGGCGTGTCCACGCTGGGGTGCGTTCCGGGGGGAGGGGGCCTTCTGGCGCCCCCTGCGCCCAGTAGAGGGCGTAGTGCAGCGCTTCCCAGGCTGCCTCTGGGGCGTGGGGGATGCGTGCGGCGAGTCGCAAGCGGTCTCCTCCGCGTGGTGGGGGCGGGACTTCGCCGTCGGGGGCGTGTGCCGTTGCCCGTCTGACCTTGCCGTGGTCGTCCCATTCCACCGTCCACCAGGTGTCCCGGTGTTTGAGGATGTGGACCTCCGTGGTGGCCGGGGGGGCGTCCATGGCGTCCCAGCTGACGAGCTGGATGGGGCGGACCGCAGGGTGGGTCTTCGGGGGTGCTCGCATGTTGAGGATTTGGTGGATGTCCTCGGCGGTGGGGCCCGTGTCGGGGGCGTCCTGCGCTGCTTGGGCTAGAGGTGGGGAGGGGCGGTCCTCCCAGAGGCGGGATGCGGACGCCGTGGCGTACATGGCTGCGATCAGGACGTGTTCCGTCAGCCCTTCCACCATGAGGTGGTTTTCCCCCTCCAGGTCTCGGGGGATGGCGGCTTCCGCCTTTAGGGTGAGGAGTGCGATGGCGCGTTTGGGTCCAGGTGTGGCGTGTGTCGGCTCATCTGGCGGGCGTCCGTCGGATGGGGTGTGGGGGGGGCGCTTCTGGAAGGGGGATGGTCCCACCGCCAGGTGCTCGACAAGGTGTAGTGGTATGGCGTGGTGGCGGTCCGCCGCGGGCAGGAGGTAGGGGTGTGGGTCTCCGGGCACCGTGCCGAGGAATATGCCCCCCCTGTAGGTAGGGGTGGGCAGGGGTTGCTGCAGAGCGCCTGCGCATGGTAGCGCGCACCGAGGGTTGCAGTGGGTGCATGGGGCTGTTATGGGGTGCGGTACCGCGTACACGGTGAAGGGCCCTACCGCTCGCTGGATGTGGCGGGGGATGATGTTGCGGAGGTCCGCCACCCGTGCCGTGCGGCCTTCGCCATAGTATATCCAGAGCGTGTCCTCCAGTGCCATTTTGGGGCGTAGTTTGCGAGCCAGTAGGTTCAAGGTGCTTTTGTGGGTGGCCTCGGTGATGGTGCCGGGCCCAGCGTTAATGCGTGGGAGCAGGTGGCTTTGGTGTTGTGCTGCGGCCCGTCTGCGGGCGGTGTGGAGGGCGGTGCTGTCGGCGGGAGGGGGCGCGTGGTGGGTGGGCCTTTTGCGTGGGGTCGGGGCGACGTGTAGGGGGTGCTTCCATGCCGGGCGTGGGTGGTGTTGCGGTGGCTGGAGGCCAGGGTAGGTGGTGAAGGTGTATACGGTGATGGGGGAGCGCTCATGCGTGGCCTGGAGGTAGTAGTGGTCACGACCCGTGTTGTGGGTGACGATGACGTTGGGCGTTGGTACGTCGTAGTGGAGCGCGGTATTGGGGAGTTGTTTGGTGATGCGTGCCGTCGCGTCCCCTGTTTTGGGGGCGGTGTCGTGGGGCACGAGGATGTGGACTGCCCACGCATCGTGGGCGGGGAGGTCGAGGTCCGGTAGGGTGGGATGAATGGGGCGTCCCCGGAAGTGTGCAAAAGCTGGGTTGTGGCGTGCCGCCGTTTCCTTGATGATGGACGGTGCCCATTGGGGTGGCGCCCCAACTTGCTGGGCCATGGCGGCGACGGCGCGGGCGATCGCCGTGAGGTCTGGGCCGATGCCAGGCTGGTCTGCCGGTGGCTGCAGGCCCCCTTCTGGTGCGGGGTGGTGCCACCATAGGGTGTAGCCCTTTTGTGTGTTATCGTGGGGGGTGTGCACGAGGCCTTGGTGGTTGGAGATGGCGGTCTTGAGGGCTTCCGCTGCCTCGCGGTGGAGGGTGCGCGTGTAGGCCCAGACTCCGGTGGGGGGGGCCGCCCCGGTGTGGGATTCGGCCGTGGTGGGGGCCGGTTCGAGGGTGTGACTGGTGAGGGAGGGTCTGTGCAGCCCTTCGTGCAGGGAGGCGCACACGTGTGCCCACCTGTCCGCCCATCCCTGTTGGGCGCTTCCTGTGTCTGCTCCTGTGGGTAGTCGCACGATGACCACGTGCCAGGGGTGTGACCCCGGTACTACGGTGGGGGGTGTGGTGTGCTCGTGAGCGTGTAGCCATACTGCGGTGTCCGCGTTCGCCGTCACGTAGTCCTCTCCTTCCGCTGTGTGGACGTTTTCGACGGCGGCCTCTCCCTCCAGGGTGAGGAGGAGGTGTGTGCCGGGGGGCTGCGCGTGCGTCTCCGCGTCCCGGAGCCACAGGTACGTGAGCGCCACGGCGCCGGGGAGGATTTCCCCCCACGTGAAGGTGCCTTCGGGTGATGCCCACTGCAGGGGCAGTGTGCGGCGTCCCCGCGAGTCGTTGGTGGCGTGGTAGTCGTGGGGGAGGTGACGTTTGGTGAGCCGGTGCGGCATGCGTTCGGTGGTGGCCGTGGGGGAGTCCCAATTACATTCCTCCGGTGGGGGTGCGTCTGCGTCGTCCTCCTGGGGCTGGGCCAGCGGCAGCGCCTGTGCATTGGGTGCGGCGTCGGGTAATCCGCTGTGCGTGAGGGTGTAGAAGCCCTCGGGGGTGAGTTGGAGGACGATGTCCCACTTCGCCGTTTGCTCTGGGGACCACTGGTGGGGCCCGTCCTGCGGTCGGTGGAGGGTGACCTGATGGCCCCATCTCCAGCTGTGGTAGGCGAGGAGGCTGAGGACGGTGTCTTGTTCCGGGTCCTCCACGCTTTCCATGTATGCCGTCATGTCGGTGACGTCGACGGCGTACTCGTCCTCCCATTCTTGTGTGGGGGTGCCTGGAGGGGGGGGGGCGGTGGTGTACCCGTGGAGTCCCGGCCCCGTGACGTCGGGCAGGTCGCGCTCGAGTGACGCCCGGTACTCGGCGGGCCCGTTGCTGGCTTCGTGGGTGGGGTGGTGGCGCCGCAGGGCGTTGGACAGGTGCGTCCAGGGCGCCCTCTCGCGGGGGGGGGGGCCGTGGGGGGGCATTTTGCGGGTTGGGGTCTGCGGGGCTGCTTGCTGTGGGCTCGAGCTCCGGCGGGGTGAGGTCCATATGATGCTCCGTGTCCTCCGTGTGTTGGAGTTCCAGTTCTAGCAGGCTGTCGATGTCCAGGGCCATGGGGTCATCTTGCGTGTTCACGTGCTGGGGTGTTGCGTCATGGCACGGTGGGCGTGTGATGCTGGTGTTCGGGGCACGTGCGGCGGCCGGTGCGGGGTCGTGCGCCGGGGGAGGCGCGCCGTTTGGCGTGGCTGTGGTGTGTGGCTGCCCGCTCGTGGCTGTCCTGGCCGGTGGTGTTGCCCCTGTGTGCGGTTCGGGTTGTGGCCGGTGGTGGGTGTTGAGCTGGCGCGAGGTGTGCGGGGTTTCCAGGGGTGGTGCCGGTGGGGTGGGGTGCGGGGTCGGTGGGGCGTGGCTTCGTTCCTGTGTTGGTGGGCTGTGGTGTCCCGTGCCCCCGGGTGGGGGAGGGGGGTGCGGTGCGGTATGGTGGTGTTGTGCTGTGTGGTGGCCTTCCCGTTGGGGGGGGGGGGGCACCGTGTCCAGGTCTGGTGGGGTGGGCTGTCGCCTGTGGTTTGTCCTCTGGTGGTGTGGGGCAGCCCCGCGTGGTCTCTTGATCGTTCTCCTGGTGTGTTTCAGTACGTGGCCTGTGCGGGGTCGGTGTGGCGTAGGGCCTGGGGTCCCCTGGGGCGGGGTGTGCGGGACTGGAGTGTCGCAACCAGGGGGGTGTGGTCGTGTGGTGCTTGGGGGTGCCGGCCCGCCGTTGGGTGGGTCCGTTGGTGTGGGGTATTGCGCTTGCGGGGTCCGCGGGTCGGTGGGTCGCGGCTGCTTGGGCGTGTTGTGGCCCCGGTGCGGTGCCCGCGGGTGGTGAGTGGCGGTGTGTGGTTGGGGTGTATCGTTTCCACGGTGGGAGGGGGGCTATGTGCTCGGGTGTGGGGTGGGCCCGTGGTAGGATGCCGGCGGGTAGCGGGTGTCGGGGCCGCACTGTGGGTGGGTATTCCGCGGCGTCCCCTTGGTGCGTCCCGTGGTGGCCTCTGGCCGGCCGGCTGAAGGGGGTTTTTGGGGTGTATCGCATCCATGGGGGCAGCATTGTGTGTTGGGGCGCCGCAGCGGTGGGTGCGGCGGGTTGTGGGGGTGGGGCTTGTGTCGGTGTCGACCGTGTGTTTGGCGGCGGTGTGTTGTGTGTCGTCCTCGGCGGCTCCTCTTGGTGGTCTGTTGTGGTGGTGCCTGGGGGGTGGTCTTGGGCTTTGCGGTTCCTGGGAGGGTGCGGGACATGCGGGGTTGGGCTGGCTGGGGGGGGGGGCGCGCGTGTGTGGGCTTGCGTGTTTGCCCTCTGTTCCCCCCGTGGCCCCTTCCTCTGCATGTCCCTTACTCCTCTCTTTTCGCTGGCCTGTTTGGCTTTGTTTTTTTTTTTTGGGGGGGGGGGGGTGGCTGGGGTGCTGTACGTGGGTGTGGGTGTGTGTCGGTGTCGGCTCCCGGTTCCCAGACCGCCAGGGTGGGTGGCTGTGGCTCCCGGTTAGTGTCCGGGTGGCGTGGCCGGGCGTGGGCGTGCGTGTGGGTGTGTTCGTGGCGTGGGCTGATGTGGTGGTGGGCAGTGTGGGCGTGGTTGGTTTGTGTGGGTGTCGGGTATGTGTGCGCCGAAGGCGCAGTGGGTTGGGCTGGGGCACCGTGGGCGATGCAATGGGTGGAGGTGATGCTGGTGACGCCTACGGGGGGGTGCTGTAGGCGTCGGAACGGGTCCGTGTTGTTGACGTGGGTGCTTCGGGTGACGCGCCGGGCGGCGACGGGGTTGGTGACGTTGTTGGCGTCATAGGTGACGGGGCGGGCGCTGGGGGGGCCTGCGGCTCCGGTGGTCGCTGTAAGTGGTGCAGTGGGTGGTGGCGCGACTGGTGGTGCCGGCGGTGAGGGTGCTGCCGGCGACGTCGATGGTGAGGGTGCTGTGGGTGATGTCATGGGTGGTGGCGATGTTGATGTGGGTGCTGTAGGTGGTGTGCCGGCTGGTGGCGCCGCTGGTACTGTCCCTACGTAGGGTGTTGCTGGGGGTGCTGTGGGCGGTGGTGTCGTCGGTGGTGCCGATGGTGAGGGTGACGTAGGCGATGCACTGGGTGACGGTGAGGCCGGTGTGTGCCGTAGGTGACGCGTTGGGCACGGGTGGTGGGGGGCCGGAGGGGGGTTTGCCGTTGGTGCAACGGGCGATGGTGGTGTTGGTGCTGCAGGTGGTGGCTTGGGCGTTGGTGCTGTTGGTGATGCCGACGGGGTGGTTTGTCTGCCTGTCTGCCCGCGGACTCGGTGCCGGCGTTGGGCGGTTGCCTGTGCTTGTGGTGGTCGGTGCGTCGGGCGCTTGGTGGGCGTGGCCGGGTGCGGGTGTGCGTGTTGGTGTGTACGTGGCGCGGGCTGCGGGGGGTCTGCGGGCGTCGGGTGCGCTGTTGCCGTGCGTGTGGTGGTTTGTGTTGTCTGGTGGAGCGTGGCCGGTGTGTGCGTTGCGTGGGTGTTGTGGGGTCTGGTCGGCGTGGGTGGTGTCGGTGTGGGTGTTTGGGGTTGGGTGCTGGTTTTGGGCGTGTCGTTCGCGTGGTGCAGTCGGGCGTGATGGTGGTGCCGCTAGCGGCGTCGATGGTGACGGTGCTGCAGGTGGTAAGGGTGGGACGGTGGTGTTGGCGGTTTCCGGTGTGGGTGGTGTGAAGTGTGGGGGTGTGGCAGGTGTGGTGCGTCGCGAGTGCTGCCGGGGGGGAGGGTGTTGTTGGTGATGTTGTGGGCGGCCGGTGGCGGGTGGTGGTGGTGGTTGTGGCTGGACTGCTTGGTGGTTGTGGTGTCGGCGGGTGGCTCTGTGTGTGGTGGCGGGTGGGCGCGCCTGGTGGTGGTGATGGTGTGTCCTTGCGGGTGGTGTTGGGTGTGGTACCATTGGGCGTGTGGTTTGCGATAACTGAGCACTCACCCCTCCGGGTGGCGCGGGCCCGGTGGTCCGGTAGTCCGTCCAGCAGGTGGCGCCGGGTGCTCACGCGTCCCTCCGGACGGCGGCTGCTCCGTAGCCGGCAGGGGCTGGGTTCACTGCCGGGCGCACACACGTCCCTCCGGACGGCGGCTGTTTCGTAGCCGGCAGGGGCTGGGTTCACTGCCGGGCGCACACACGTCCGTCCGGACGGCGGCTGTTTCGTAGCCGGCAGGGGGTGGGTTCACTGCCGGGCGCACACACGTCCATCCGGACGGCGGCTGTTTCGTAGCCGGCAGGGGCTGGGTTCACTGCCGGGCGCACACACGTCCATCCGGACGGCGGCTGGTTCGTAGCCGGCAGGGGCTGGGTTCACTGCCGGGCGCACACACGTCCATCCGGACGGCGGCTGTCGCGCTGTGGGGACTGCGGGGCTTGGACTTGTTCTTGGCGGCTCGTTCGTCGTCGGGTGTGGGTGTTCGCCGTGGTGGTGTCGTGTTTTTGTGCCGTGGTGCGTGCTGGCGTGCGGTGCTGCGTGTGTGCCCTGCTTGGCCTGTGTGTGGCGCGCGCTCCTTGCCCGGGCGTGCTGCTGCGCAGGCGCGGGGACACACCCTCTCTCTGGCGGGCCCGTTTGGCTCCATGGCGGGCCCTGTTGGTGCCCGGCTGTGGCCCGGCGCGCGGCAGTGGGGTGTGTGCACGTTGGGGGGGGGGGGTTCGGACCCCTCTTCTCGCTTTCCCCGCCTTGTCCCTCTGTCCCTCTTCGCCGGCCTGCCCTGCCTGCCCTCCCTCTTCGTACCCGCTGGGTTGGCCTTGGCCGGTCGGTTGGTCTTGGCGGTCTGACATTGTGTTTCTTTCCTGCAGGGCGGCGTGGGCTGGGTTCGTTTTGGGGGCGGGTCGCTCGTGTGGTGTGCCGCGCCGCTTGGCTCCTGTTCACTGGTGTGCACGCTCCGTGTGTGGTGTCGTGTGTACGGTGTCCTGGGCCTCCCGGCTCCTGTTCACCGGTGTGCACGCCTTGCGTGTGGTGTCGCGTGTATGGCGTCCTGGGCCTCCCGGCTCCTGTTCACCGGTGTGCACGCCCTGCGTGTGGTGTCGCGTGTACGGCGTCCTGGGCCTCCCGGCCCCTGTTCACCGGTGCGCACGCTCTGCGTGTGGCGTTGCGTGTACGGCGTCCTGGGCCTCCCGGCTCTTGTTCACCGGCGTGCACGCTCTGCGTGTGGTGTTGCGTGTACGGCGTCCTGGGCCTCCCGGCTCCTGTTCACCGGTGTGCACGCCCTGCGTGTGGCGTCGCGTGTACGGCGTCCTGGGCCTCCCGGCTCCTGTTCACCGGTGCGCACGCTCTGCGTGTGGCGTTGCGTGTACGGCGTCCTGGGCCTCCCGGCTCCTGTTCACCGGTGTGCACGCCCTGCGTGTGGTGTCGTGTGTACGGTGTCCTGGGCCTCCCGGCTCCTGCTCACCGGTGTGCACGCCTTGCGTGTGGTGTCGCGTGTACGGCGTCCTGGGCCTCCCGGCTCCTATTAACCGGTGTGCACGCCCTGTGTGTGGTGTCGCGTGTACGGCGTCCTGGGCCTCCCGGCCCCTGTTCACCGGTGTGCACGCTCTGCGTGTGGCGTTGCGTGTACGGCGTCCTGGGCCTCCCGGCTCCTGTTCACCGGCGTGCACGCTCTGCGTGTGGTGTTGCGTGTACGGCGTCCTGGGCCTCCCGGCTCCTGTTCACCGGTGTGCACGCCCTGCGTGTGGCGTTGCGTGTACGGCGTCCTGGGCCTCCCGGCTCCTGTTCACCGGCGTGCACGCTCTGCGTGTGGCGTTGCGTGTACGGCGTCCTGGGCCTCCCGGCTCCTGTTCACCGGTGTGCACGCTCTGTGTGTGGTGTTGCGTGTACGGCGTCCTGGGCCTCCCGGCTCCTGTTCGCCGGTGTGTACGCTCTGCGTGTGGTGTTGCGTGTACGGCGTCCTGGGCCTCCTGGCTCCTGTTTACCGGTGTGCACGCTCTGTGTGTGGTGTCGCGTGTACGGCGTCCTGGGCCTCACGGCTCCTGTTCACCGGTGTGCACGCCCTGTGTGTGGTGTTGCGTGTACGGTGCCCTGGGCTCCCTGGCTCCTGTTCACCGGTGCGCACGCCCTGCGTGTGGTGTGGTGCGTACGGTGTCCTGGGCCTCCCGGCTCCTGTTCACCGGTGTGTTCGCTCTGTGTGGGTGTGTGGTGGCGGGTGGGCGTGCTTGGTGGTGGTGTCGGTGTGTCCTTGCGGGTGGTGTTGGGTGTGTTACCATCGGGCGTGTGGTTTGCGTTTATTGGGCACTCACCCCTCCGGGTGGCGCGGGCCCGGTGGTCCGGTAGCCCGTCCGGCAGGTGGCGCCGGGTGCTCACGCGTCCCTCCGGACGGCCGCGTGGTGTTGCGTGTACGGCGTCCTGGGCCTCCCGGCTCCTGTTCACCGGTGTGCACGCTCTGCGTGTACGGTGTCCTGGGCCTCCCGGCTCCTGTTCACCGGTGCGCACGCCCTGCGTGTGGTGTTGCGTTTACTGGGCACTCACCCCTCCGGGTGGCGCGGGCCCGGTGATCCGGTAGCCCGTCCGGCAGGTGGCGCCGGGTGCTCACGCGTCCCTCCGGACGGCGGCGTGGTGTTGCGTGTACGGCGTCCTGGGCCTCCCGGCTCCTGTTCACCGGTGTGCACGCTCTGCGTGTACGGTGTCCTGGGCCTTCCGGCTCCTGTTCACCGGTGTGCACGCTCTGTGTGCGTGTGCGGTGTCCTGGGCCTCCCGGCTCCTGTTCACCGGTGTGCACGCTTCGTGTGTGGTGGTGCGTGTACGGCGTCCTGGGCCTCCCGCCTCCCGTTCACCGGTGTGCACGCTCTGTGTGTGGTGTTGTGCGTACGGCGTCCTGGGCCTCCCGGCTCGTGTTCACCGGTGTGCACGCCCCGTGCGTGGTGTTGCGTGTGCCGTTTGGCCCTTTTGCGCCTGCGTTGTGCGTGTTGTGTTGTGCGTGTGGTGTCCTGGGACTCTTGGTTCGTGTTCTCCGGTGTCGCGGTGTGTTGCGGTGTGTGTGTGGTGTCCGGTGTGCGGTGGTGCGTGTGCGGTGTCCTGGGCCTCCCGGCCCCTGTTCACCGGTGCGCGTGCTCGGTGTGTTGTGTGGTGTGTGCGGCGTGGGTGTGGGTGCGTGCTCGCGTGTGCCATACCGTTGCAGCATTTTTCTTTACACATTGCTTCCTATGGCGTCTTACTTATTCTTCCCGTCCTGGACTCGTTGATTTTGGCGACGCCCAAGAGTAAGCGTGTCTTAATGCATGCATGGCGGTGTATGCTTTTTACGCGTTGGTTTGTGGACTCTTTGCATTTTGCGACGCCCAAGAGTAGGCGTGTTTGCTTAATGCATTCATGGCATGCTACTTATTCTTTATGCCTTGGACTCTTTGTTTTTTGCGACGCCCAAGAGTAAGCGTGTCTTAATGCTTGCATGGCGGCACATGCTACTTAACCGTTTGTTTGCGGACTCTTTGTATTTTGCGACGCCCAAGAGCAGGCGTGTTTGTTTAATGCATGCATGACATGCTACTTATTGTTTATGTCTTGGACTCTTTGTTTTTTGCGACGCCCAAGAGTAAGCGTGTCTTAATGTACGTATGGCGGCATATGCTACGCACTCTTTGGTTTGTGGACTCTTTGTTTTTTGCGACGCCCAAGAGTAAGCGTGTATTAATGCCCACAAAGGTGGGTGGGGAGGTACATGGAGAGGGACAAAGGAAGAGAAAGGGTGCGAGACGGTGGGCATGGCGTGTTAGTATACTATTTTTCGGTTTTTTCGCGTTGCTCGCGACGCGTTTTTCTTTACCTATACGGCGTGTTAGAGGGTGAGAGGCATGGTGTTGTATTCCTAAGCTCGGTACGGTGCTTACGGCGTCTACTATTCACCTCTTTGTATTTTGCGACGCCCAAGAGTAGGCGTGTTTGTTTAATGCATTCATGACATGCTACTTATTGCTTATGTCTTGGACTCTTTGTTTTTTGCGACGCCCAAGAGTAAGCGTGTCTTAATGCATGTATGGCGGCATATGCTACTCACTCTTTGGTGTGTGGACTCTTTGTATTTTGCGACGCCCAAGAGTAGGCGTGTGTGGTTTGTTTTGGGGCGCGCACAAGTCCCTAGCGCCTAGGGCACGCACTTTGCTAGGTGTTTTGGGGCAAGCAACGCTCAGCTTCTTCGCCGTCGCGACTCTATTGTTCGTCTTTTTTGGTGAGTGTCCCAAATTTTGCGACCTCGCCAAACAGCGGCGTAAAATTGTTGGGGGGGTTTCTGAGGTCGGAAAAGTCGATTTTTCGCTTTATTTCTGCTGGCGGTGCGTCTTTTTCTCGTTATTTTATTTTTCATCTGCTGCGATCGCGCATTTTAAGGGGTAACAACAGGCTTGCCTGTCTGGCTGCGGTACGGTGGCGTGGCATGGCCTAGAGTGGCACTCAGGACCATGCCCTACCCTGACATAAGCTTGGTTGGGCTTGGAGTCGATTGGGCTTGGAGAACTGCCCCATGAAGATGACCTCACAACATGGTAAAATCAGGCAAATCACACCATTATGCCCAAAATCAATTATATACTCAAAAATGCATACGGCAAATGTTCATATGCTCCATGCATGTGTTAAACCGGAAAGTAATATACAAGGGTTATATAGATCAAAGGTCGATACCCAAGAATATCCCATCATTGGCTCCGAAACCCCTCCGGTTATGTACATGACATGCTTTACAAGTCAACTCATGAATTTGAGACCTAATTTTGTGAGGCCTCGTGTGCCAAGCCAAAGTGACCACGCGATCCGGCATATGGTGAGGTACAACACCGAAGCATATGCCAACATATAAGCAACATACCATAGTTCACGGATCTCTAGGCACTTTACTGTTAGCCGCCCAGTTGAGCACATAGAACACAAAAATGAGCATAAAATGAGGTCAAAAACATGCAAATAATGCCAAATTCAAGATAATTACAATAGTATATAACTTCGCTCACCCATGGTATCAACATATGATTCAAAACACAATTGCTTTGGACCATTTCTGAACAATCCCTCACTTGGATCCCCACATGGACGCATAGGGACACCTTCGAACCTCCTCCCAACACGCACCATGAAAATGGGAAAATTGATAGTGGCGCTTGTGGGTCGCTCCGTGAGCCCTCCCACATGCACTATATGAGCGGTAGACTTAGTCTAGCGCTATGGAGCTCACCATTGTGACATGGGCGAAGCCCTTGCCACGTATGACTCCATATATCTTCCTACAAACTGAGATATATAACATGGGCGTGAGCATATCGAAGCACATGCCATGCATATAACACATACCCTCAAAAAGTGGCTCCCACCATGATATGCCATGCCCCTCCATGGACATAACTACACGTTAAAAATACGTAGGAACCCAAGGAAAGTTTCTATTCAACACCAACACTCATGCGGTACACTCGAAAGTTGCATTAAAATATTCGGTTGCACGGTCCAAGAGTTATATATCACTTTCTACCCTCTTGACCATTATACCTTGCTAAACCAAACATGTGTACACACCAAAGGCGTTTGATGCTTCCTAAATTAAGTTGAGACCAAGGCGGTTCCAACCCAATTCTCACAATTGATATTCCCCGTCGTGAGCCGGAGATATGATTCTTCAAAGTGGCCTCACGAATCACTTTTGTTTCGACCATATCTCCAAGCAAAATGAAGGGCACAACAAAAGGAAGGTTGATTCGTGATCGGGGGGAAAATGTATGACCACTCGAGATTCATCATATCAAGTGCAGCGATGTCGAAGTCGAAAATCCGATTCTGAAAGTCTGAAAAAAACGGATTAATTTTGCGAGTGTATAATATGAAGAATGCGGAAGCAACGAACCCTTTACTGATGAAATCCGACCCTTCAGCAGGGTTTCCGCCAAAATATCTGTAAATAACAGTTAACCAATCGGTTACCGCAAAATTGCGAGCCAACTGACAGTCGCCGATACATTGAAAATCAGAACGGAAGGCGGAAAAATTACGGAAACTTTATGATAAAAAAACCCTGTTGATTCCTGATATTCTGATATATAAAACTCAGCTGGCGGCGCCTCGGTACTGACTATGGCCGCTCATAGCTGGAATGGCCAAACCTATCACACTATCACACCAGGTTAGGTCAGGTGGATGGGAGAGTATGATATCAGCCAATGGCGGCTTGCCGGCACATAGATACACACCCCAAGTGACCCAAAGATGGCCACGCGGGTCCGAACCAGCTATCGAGCTATCGAGCTCGAGGTATGTTCCGACTGCTCCAGTGGCACAGACTCTCTGCCACTACCGTGGTCCACGTAGAGGAGGTAGGGCGCTTGCAGCGTCAGGGATTGTATCTGGGAGTGCTGCACAAAGACGTCAGTCCCCAATACAAAGTCGAAGGCCTCAGTGTCCATCGCATAGAACCAATGGGCGATAGTCCGGGAGCCCATAGGTACCTCCACTTCACAGTCCCCGCACTTGTGCGCCACATGTCCATCCCCCATTCGTATAGCCGCGGTGGTCATGGTGTTCTTCAGGCTCCCACAAGGTAAAGTTTTCTTGGCCACTATAGATATGGTGGCGCCAGTATCCAATACCCCCAGGTATTCACGTCCCCCTAGTCGGATACGTACCCAAAACACCAGGTCCCGGGCGCCACCGGAGCGTCCCCGTCAGAACTCCGCAGGACAGGTCACCTCAAACCCCTTGTTCCGCAATTTGCGGGCCATCCTCATGAAACGGCTTCGCTTCTTGGCGTTGCCGTCATCAGCACCTTCGTGCTCCCGCTTGGCCCCTTGTTCTCGCTGGGCCTGCGTTTGTGAGCGTGTGGTTGGACCAGACTGCCCTCCAGAGGGCTCGGAGTTTCCCCCTGGACTAGGGTTGGGGTTGCCTCCGTTCTTGTCCGTGTTCTTGTTGTCCTTGTCTGGCTGGCGGTTAGCGCCTCCTCCTCGTCCACCTTGACTCTTGTCTTGCCCTTTTCCACGTCCTTTCGACTTGCCCTTGCCGGGGTCGTTGCCTTTGCCTTTGCCTCCAACTTTGCCAGAGCCTTTGCCAGGATCCTCACCCTTCAGCTTCGCCGACAGGCGCTGCTTGTGGTAGCACTCATCCTCGTAGTGCTTCCTCTTCCCACAGAAGGCACAGGTGATTGTACACCTGTAATGATCCGGCAGCTTCGCCTTGGCGTCGGTGTTCTTCTCCTGCTGCTTCCCTTGGACTACGAAGCAGTCTCGCTGCTCGCAGTCAGGGGCATGCTGCAGGTGGCCCTGCTCGTCTCTGGTATCACACCAGAAGAGCTCCTTGACTTTTTCCATAATACGGGCGTGTTTGGGGCTAGTCCCCTGCCCAGGTCTGGATCCTTGGTACCCTTTGCCATGGCTTCCAGAGCCTCCACCTCCAGGACGGTAGTTGTTCAGGTGCTGGTCGCTTTCTTTCTCCAGCGCCAGCTCCAGGAGTAGTACACATAGATCCTCGTAGTGGAGGGCTCTAGCCTTGCGCTCTGCCGTTGAACGGCACTCGTCCCACAGCTCCCGAGGGAGCTTAGCCACCAACCAGAAAAGCAGGTCGTCGCTGCTGTAGGAACCGGGCGTCAATCGTCCGGCCCAGTGATCCAGGTCAGCCAATAGCTCAGAGACCCTGCCAGGTTTGGGGTTGTTGGGCAGCACGGCCAGGTTCTGGATCTCGGCCCTGATGGAGAGGTTGGTTTCATAGGTCGGGTACTGCCTCTCCAAGGCAACCAACACATCAGCAAAGGTGGCGGACTTAGTCACGATCTGTCTGACCTGCTTCTCCAGGTACTTGGTCTTGCAACACTGCAGGAGCAGATCGCACTTGACCCGTCCACTAGCGTGGGTTTGGCCGGTCAATCGGAGAAACCGGCCAAAATTCTCAGCGAACTCGCTGAGGTCCTTGCCTGTGAACTCAGGCAGGTTCACCACGATCTTGGAGGTGGCAATAGCCTTAGCCTCCTGAGACCTGCGTCCCTCAGGGCGTCGGGTCTTCCTTTTCTTCTTCTTCTTCTTCCCACTTGGGTTCTCGGGGTCCTCCGGGTCGTCGTCCTCCGAGGGCGAAGCAGAAGTCATCGACGGCGGCTCATCATCGGAGGGGTCACCGCCTAGATCACTAGAGCCATAGGGCTCCACGTCAACTATTGCCCTCAGGGCTGTCAGCCCCAGCCGGTCCAGCTCAGCTCTCGTAGAATTCGCCACGTTACTGTAGGGTGGCTGTGCCGTCCTCGGCACCAAAGGGCTTCTAGGTATCGCTGCAGGGGTCGGCATCGGTCGGCTCCTCAGGCTCCCCAGGGTGTTTGTCAGCCCTGCCACCAGGTGGTTGGCCTGTACTCGATGGGGTGACATTCCCACCGTGGTAGGTGATGCTTGGGTCGGTATCAGGGGCTCCAGTTTCTCTCGAATCTCTTGAGTGAGGTCGCCAACAATTTCAGAGGTGGCTCCTCGGAGCACCTCGTTGATCTCCGACCGCGTCAGGGAACTGTTGGAGGATCTTCCCGATCCTCTACTCCTGCCCCCGCATGACTCAGGTCCTCTACTCAACCCACTCAGGGTTGCATACCCAGGAACATCCACATAGGCTCCCGTAGCGGGTAGAGGATGGTGATAGTCAGCCGCATACCATCGCGGCGCATAACTGGAGGTCACCGGCTCACTGGTAGTAGTTGCCTCTGGAAACGCAGTGGTAGGTGGGTTCACACCATAGGCAGGGTAGGTAGGCATACCAGTAAAGCCTATGCCCTCCGCCATAGGCGAGTTGGTTATGGGTGTGGATGTTGCAGCGGCTCGGTCTGGAGTTGGGAGTGTGGTGGTTATAGGAGAGGGTGATGCCTGGAGGCCAGAAGCGCTTGGTGCGCCTTCGAAGGTAGGATCATTCGTCGGGTCGTGCCCTTGGTCTGCTCCTTCGTCTGCTATGCTTTCTCCAGCATCCTTCTTGCTCTCTCTCTTTCTCTTCACAGGATGGGTGTCCACCTCCTCGACTGAGAGGGCCCGGAAGGCCGACTGAAGTCCTTCCATCGGATCTTCCGCCACGTCCACTGGCCCATGTAAGGGCTCCGAAGGTACAGCGCTAGGTCCAGGTCCAGGTTCACCAGGTGCTGGCATTGCTGGTGCCTCAGGCGCCGTCTTCACGTCGGTGTCCTCTTTCTTGGTGTCCATATTCGTTCGCCCTTCTTGCTTATATATGACTGATCTCGGCGCACTGGATGTACGGCACGGGGTTGCTGCCGGTACGCAGAGACAGTCTGCCTCTTGCTACCAGAACGTTTTATAGTGATTTCAACACTGTGTGTTTGTTGTGCCTCTCCTGCTGCTTGCTGCTGGTGTAGGGTTTCCTGCTGCTTGTTTTTGATGAGGAAAATGTTTTATTGCTGAAATACAACCAATCCAGGATATCCCAGAGCCAGAGATCAGCAAGTAGAAGACAATCAGGATCAAAGCATGAAGGGCTGCAGTCACAAAGAGTTAGATAAAGAAAACTATCAACAATAGACCACAGCAATTAGCATACAATGCAACTCAGGATGAAATATTTTACATGTTTGAGAAAAACTGATTCCGAAAACTGCCCCAAGGGCTCACTCTCTTCCACAGTGCCATCTTGAGATGTGCACTCGTTGTTTTTGGGTCCCATAGCTGCTGAGGTGGCAGGGCATGTGGCGATGAGGTCACTGCCATGTCACATGGGATCTTCCTACTTAGCTAGGCTGACCGGGAATTGAACCCAGGACCTCTCAAAAAGAGGTGCCCCAGCCCCCTAGGGTGCATACCACTAGGATAGCTAAGAATTCATGAGAAAACATAGATAAATTCATAGGCTCTGCCCTGGATATGTCAGTTCTCAGTCAACTCTGGAAAAGATGAATAGCCTCACATTGATAGGGGATTAAGGGGTCCACTCCATATCCTGATTTAGTGTTTGGTTCCATAAGTCAAAATGTGTTTTCACCCATTTTGGTTAGGCCAATACTAAGATAAAAATGCTAGAGTGCTTAATGCATCTCTAATACAACTAGAGTATGCCTCAAGGCATTGGAAAAGCACTTTTTCTTACTCAACATCCACATGAGATTCGCCAGTCAGTAGAAGAAATTCAGCAAACTCCTCTGCCCATTCTGGCAGATTTTTCGGATCGAACTCCGGCAGTTCTAGCTGGATGTTCGCTTGGGCAATAGGTTTGCCACTCTTCCCACCCCCTGAGGTTGGATCCGAAGGGGGGGGGTAACTTGCCAGCGAGTGGTGCCAAAGCCGTTAGTTGCCTCTTCTCGGCCTCAGTCACTGGGACATCGTGTAGCTCAGCGATGGGGACTGTTCGGGCACGAGGGTGAAAGGCACTGGGGCAACTGACCTTGGTTAGTAGCCTGGAAACCCTTGCTCTCTTGAGATCATCGGCGAGTGAGGTCAAACCTGGAGAAGGTGAGGCCATCGCCGGCTTGGTTAAGGGTTCAGTGATACCTAATTTGGCTTTTACAGCCTCAGGAGAAAGAAGTCCTTGCTTTATGCCCTAGATATTTTGATGATGTCCTGCAGGTTTTGTAGTTGAAAACCCAAACCAAAGCAGCAAGTAGAGCAATAAGAGGATGTGGATCGAATCAATGATTGGTTTTGGAATCCAGTGTAACACAGAAGGGCTGCAGATAGACAAAGCAGGTTTATGCACATAGATTCAATCACAAATGGATAATACAAAAGGTTTTAAATGAAAATTGGTCTGACTCTTGCCTCAGAGGTTGCAATAGGCACTTCATGTGCACTCTTTTGGGTGAAATGGTGCTGGTTAGGACTGAGGGGCATGGATGTCAGGACCACACAGAAAATGACTTGGCCAAGCAACTGAATTCAGAAACAGTTACAAAGTAGGACCACAATAAGTGGTAGAAACCATTCAGTATAGGGGTCCCGGGGTGGGAGACCACTAGGCTTAACCTCCAAGGCCAACAAGCATGAAATGCCTGATTTATTTTGGTATGTCCTCCATGAAGGAAGGTACCTCCGCTCAGTTGAGTGGTAGGGGTGAACTTCATGGGGGGGCTAGGGTCACAACCCTAGTTACTTTGAGAAAGTGTACTTTAGGCAACAAAAGAGAGATAAAAACACTTCAGTTTGTCTTAGCATCAACAAAGGGTTTTAAAGGGGGCTTAGCCTGGATCAAGCCCTCCAAGAAAGACATGGCAGTGACTTTTTCTTACTCCCCCCTGGAGTACTAGTTAGCTAAGCTAGTAGGACCAAGGAAAAAGGCTCAAATATTCCCAAAATTACCTCAAAAAAATGCATTAAACTCACCAAAAACATCCTCATCACTTCATAGAAGCCTATCACACTGTAGGTACCCTTGAAAAACAGTGTAATGTACCGTGAATGATGTCCCTTCGATGGGGCATTCCTCAAAAGTCGCCGGCGTGCGACGAAAACTTTTGGAAAAAGTTTGGGGGTAGTGGGAATTGAACGCAGGACTCCCCCCCTAGAGCACATGTGCTTGCCCACTAGGGTACAGTCGAGCGCTCTAATGCGGACGGCTATCGCCGTATAAACAGCGTTTTAGTATACGTCCTGACCAAGGGCCAGGGCGGAGCAATTGTAAGTGCGGCTAACCCCCATCTGCTCAGATTTTCTCAGATCTGCCCCAGATTGCCTACATTTTGGCCATTTTCTCTGCTTCGGCGGAATCGCCGCCCCGCAGCTCAGTCTCAGGATCAGACCTATATATTTCTGATGTGCCGGATCTGATTCTGCGGTCCATTCATCGTAAATCCGTCGCGTTCCGATCATTTACCTGGAATCGCCAATTGCCGCTGATGCGCGCCCGAAGCCAAATCAGCCAAATATTTTTTCACAATCGGATTTATATAAATCTTTTCAGACAGATATGGACACTCAGATGTACTTAGGATAATCCGCATCAATTTTCTTCATAGACTGGGATTTTTTGCCGGATAACAATCAGCATGGATCTTGCTTCCGTTGTTGCTGCTCTCGCCTCCGTTGGTGTCCGTGTATCCGGTTCTGCCCCCAACAGCAGCGTTCAGGTCGACTCCTCGCGTGCCTGCCCCACTGGTCTTGCCGGCCCTGAGCCCTCTGGCACCATCAACGACCCAGGGCAGCACTTTCATGGTAGCAGAGGCTACCTGAATGTTGCTTCACAGCCCTTCAGTCCACAGCCCGCTCCCCAGTACGGCCCCGTAGACCCCGCCGCTTCTGGAGAAGTAACGATTACGCTGCCATGGTGCTGCGCGAACGAGGCCTTGAGAGGAATGCCTTGCGCAAGCCCAAGCTGCCCAAGAAGGGCGCACATCAGCAGCTGTGGAGGCCCAGATTACCATTATGATCCCAGTCGAAATTGGCCATCGAGCAGCTGGAATCCGCCGGCCTACGACGATGGCAACGCTCCGGTAGACCTTACGGAGCTGGCAGGTACCAACATTCCTTACGGATGTCCAACATTCGAGACCACGGATGTCGATTTGAACGACATTGAGATGGGTGGTCCAGGTGAGGTACCTAGCTATAATCGACCAGCCTCTTGGGCACACTGGGGCGACCATTTGTCCCCAGAAGTGACCCGTAACCTTGAGGCCCTTGAGGCCCTTTGTCTCTTAGCCTCGTCTAAGCTGATCGAACAAGAAAGAATCGCCTCTGATTTTTTAACGGAAAATTTTTTCCTCCTTCAGGACGAAATTAATACCAGGATGTGGTGGCGTTCTCAAGAAGATGACACTTTTGCCATTTTTTTGCAGATCTGGGAGGCAAGCCCCTTCCCGAAGGAGAAGGGCACGGCACCTGTTCCCGGGCCCTCCGCCCCTCATCCCCCTGTTTCCATCCGCGACGATCTAGCCGCCGCGGTTGAGGAAGGAATTTTAGAGGCGGCCAGGCAGGCAAGCCTGGAAATCAGGGCTGAAGGAGCTCCCCAAGTGGACTCCTGGCTGCGGACCACCGAGATCAGCGGTCTGACAGCCTGCTCAGGCCCTTCAGGACACGGTATGTACTGTCCTGCCGACTGCTCCTGCAGATTCCAGCGAGATTCTGAGCTTCAATTGCTCAAAGATCAAATGCACCTCATCATTCAAACGCTGGGAATAAAAGATCTTTTCAAGACGCACATGCGGTCTGAGGGCGCCTCATCGGTGGAACAAGCAACAGAGCCGTCGGAGGAGGCGACAGAAATTTTTTCAATCGCTGCTTTGGTGGACTCCAGGACCACGGATGCAAGGATCAGCAGGACCAAGCTAAAGGAAAGGGTTAAAATCTCTCGTTCTGAGAGTAGGACGGCGAAGGCTAGGACTGAGGCTCAGAATGCCAAGCGAACTGCCTCCCGTACTGCCCCTCCTGCTGCTGATTCCAATACCTTAGCCCAGCTGTTGCTCGCCCAGACCCTCGCCGGAGCTGGTGTGGCGAATGATGCCGCCAAGGTGTCTGCCATTACGGCCGGTGTTGGGCTGGATTCGCTTCTTAATCCTACTTCCTTGCGACTTCGTCAGGTTGCCAAGCAACCGAAGTATAATGGGAACCCCCGACGTTGGCCTCAGTTCCAACGGGAATTTAAACTGTGGGTTAAGACTCAAAAACTCCAAGATGATCAGTTCCTGATGGCCCTCTTGGACTGCCTTGAGGGAGCGCCGGCCAACACTTGGCTCAGGACTTGGAGTGATCGTGAGGATACAAGTTCCCCCCTTACCTTTGATGAGGTGTGGGAACAGTTGGAGGTACGTGAATCCCGGCTGCCAGAGGACCACTACCACCAAATGTTGAAGAATTTTCCTTCATTCTCGCGATTTATCTTGCACGAAGTGCAAGACAAGAAACAGCGCTTCTGGAATTTAGTGGAAGAAGCTGAACATTCAGGCGAAAAATTTTCTAGAGCCGAGCTGAAAAGTCTGATTTTTGACAAGATCCCCTCAGAAACGGCCGCCACCCTTCGGAACAAACAGTCCGAAGAAAAGGTCAAGACCTGGTGGGCGGAGGTGGAAGGCTTCGATGCCTCTGCCAATAAGTTTTCCGTCAGGGAGGCACTTCAAAAGTGCTCCCCCACGTCTTTCTCCAAGGTGAAATTCACTGAGGAGACGTGGAAAATCAAGTTTCATGAACACGAGGATCGGGACTTGTTTGTCCAAGTCCTCAACAGGGGAGTAAGCTTCCATGGCCATCGCCTGAAGGCCAAAAACTGGGTGTTTTCGTTCACCCCGAAGGAACTCTGGGAGGAGGTTGAGCGGCTCGCCGACGCCGCCAATCAGAATTTCCATGAGGGTCTTGGGGGAAACAAGAATACCCAGCAAAACACCCAAAATGGGGCCCAAAAGGGCAACAAAAAGGTGAATGACACCCGGAATGTTCAGCAACACTGTAGCATCTGCCTTCTTTTAGGTTCTACGAACCGAGCTAAGACGCATTCTACTGATAATCACCGATGGTCTCCTTACAATCACAAGGTGATTGGTGAAAATATCAGTAATCCGCAGAATTCAGACAGGAATGACAGACAGGTGCATGGTGGAAAGGCTGGAAAAGGGAATCCGACCCCCTCCGGTGGAAACAAAAATCCTGGAGGCCCTGGCGGGTCCCAAGGCACAGGAAATCGGACTCCATCCGGCTCCGGTGGGCAGCCGAACGGCCAGAAAAATCCCAATAGCAACGCCGGAGGCGGAAATCGAAATCCAGGCCAAACCCCTCAATCCGGTGCAAACAAAGAAAATGCTCTAGGATCCCAGGGCAAAGGTAAGGGAAATCCTTCTGGGACCCCTTTCTCTGGTAAGGGCAGAGGGCGTGGCGACGGTGGAGGCCCATCATCCGGCGGCCGTGGCCGTGGACGTGGAAAGGGCAACCATCGTGTGGATCAGGTCTCAGGTGCAGATCAGGTGTCCGATGCGGATCGAGATTACGTTGAAAATGCCTTGAATCCAGCAGATGATCCGCTCCAAGATGAGTGGGTCGACGAATCAGGCTGTGTCCATAATGTTAACGCAGTCACTGGAGGTCAGAACGCCTAGGGGAGCCACGAAAATCGCCCCTTCCCAGGCGATTTCAGGCATGATCCCCAGATTCCTTCTCGACCACTACTTGATGTAGGGTCGCTTGTCTCCTCTCCCCTGGATCCGGCAGCGGATCCTTCTGTTGTAGTGGACGAGGTTGGTGTACAGTCCAAGCACAGGGCCCGTCAGTTTGTCACAAAGATGTGGGTCTCTGATCGCAAGGGCAATTTCCACCTCGCCACTTGTTTGTGTGACAATGGATCGGAGGTAAATCTACAATCCAATTCTTTTTTGCCTGACGACTGCGTGTTTGATTCGCCTCTTCCTGTTACCCTCGAGGGAGTTTCTGGACATTCTCTCGCAGGTGGGCAACGCGGTTGTTATATATCCACTCATTTGGTCGCTCAAGACCTTTGGGAAGAAGGCAATGTGGAGGAAGTTATCCTTAAGGATGACTACTTCTATCGTGCCGACATAAAGTATGACCTTTATTTGGGCCATCCTTGGCTTCGCAAGAACAGGGTGGCGCCCGTAGGTCATCGGCGTTGTTTTTTGCTGGAGTCAGGTCCCTTGGAGCGTCCTGAATTTCGTTTTTTGCACGCAGGGTTTAAAAGTGCAGAAGAATTTTTGAAGCAAAAGGTTACACCAAAGTTTGGCGAAGATGTCACCATTGCAGAGGTGAATGGGAGTGCCGATTACTCCCGAGAGTTAGAATGTCTTCGTAGGGACTCCCAGCCACGACGCCCTTCGCGCTGGCACTCTTCATCCTACAGAGTTGTCGACAAATGGCGCGATACAATTTGTGAATATTTTTATGAACACCATTCCTTTTGGCCACAGTATGATGCCTTTGCTAACCGCGAGAACAAGCGCTTTGACAAGCACTTTCGCGACGCTTGGACCCATAAATGGGACAAGAAGTTATGGATTAATCCTCCGTTTCACTCAATCCAGCAGGTCATCCACAAAATCAAGCAAGATAAAACCCAGGCGATTTTAGTTGTGCCCTTGTGGGACGACAAGCCTTGGTTTCAGGAATTGCAAGACATTTGTGTAGATTACATCGAACTTCCCAGGAAGATTAAGCTGTATGCCAGGGACGACACAGGTCCCCTGCCACAGCGGCCCTGGAGTTCGCTCGCATTCCTGGTGGATGGAAAGCTTTCTGACTCTAATTCTGCTGATTCTAGTACTGATTCCTGTGTTGGGTCTGAATCTGAGGTTGAGCGTGGTACTGATGATGAATCTATTTTTTCTGATTTTTGTCCGTCAGATGCCCAAGGTGATCCAACGTCAAATGGATCCGCCTCGTCTCCCTCTTCCCCAATACGATCTACATCCAAAAGAATCTTCAGTGCACGGGCGAAGAAAAATTTTAAATCGCGCCGCAAATTCAGAGTTTTTTATGAAAAACCCCGTGTGGAAGCTTTCATAGATCCTTTCGAGGAGCTGGATCACGAAGAGAATCTCTGGAATGTCGACACTCGACCCACCTATCTTGAAGAGGCAGTTGATACGGACTTTTTTAGGGACATCCGTAAGAAGATTCTTCCTGCCAAGGCCGAAGAAATCGCCAAAGTTTTTTCGACAGTAATTCCTGGAGATCAGGTGGACACTGAGTTGTGTTCCAAGAAAAGAGACAAGATTTTTGAGGAACGGAAGGACACAACCCTTTCGGGGAAGTTGATCAAAGACCCCCCTGTCCGTGGGCAGTTCGGTGAAGCCTTCATCGAGCTTCGTGAAGGTTACAAGGCGAAGAAACAGCGTCCTTATGAGAACCATGGACACAAACATGAGATACTCAGAAAAATAATCGAGAGAAATCTCAGGGAATTTGGTTGGCTTGAGGGTTGTATGACCAGCGAATGGTGCTGTGCACCCTTCACAGTCCCGAAGCCGCCGCCTGCAGACCAGAACACTATTGATGGTTGGCGAATGGTTGTTGATTTTCGCAACCTCAACGCCGAAACCAAGGCGGATTCACACCCCCTGCCCCTCATTGAGGAGGAAATCGCCAAGAGGGCAAGAGGTCGTTTGTTTTCTGTGCTGGATCTCCGTCACGGCTTTCACCAAATGCCGTTGAGGAAGGACAGCTGACCTCTCACCTGTATGTGCACGCCATGTGGCCCAGTCCAGTGGACGGTCATGCCCATGGGCCTGAAGAACGCCCCTTCGTTTTTTCAAAGAATGATGGAGGATGTGCTTTTTACAGCTCATCCTGAGCTTCGTGCCTTCGTGAGTGTGTACATAGATGACATAATCATCGCGACAGAGGGGGAGGGACTGACCGAAGCCGAGCTGGTGGCCCTACATGAAAAGCAGCTGAACCAAGTTTTGGACATTCTTGATGCCAATCAGCTGATTTGTGGGCCAAAGAAGGGAAAACTATTTTTAAAATCAGTCGAATTTTGTGGTTCTCTCCTTGAGAATGGCACCCGACGACCCAGTCCAGGGAAGCTCGTCGCTATTCAGAAGTGGAAGCGCCCTGAGACGATCACGGAATTGAGAGGATTCCTGGGTTGTTGCAATTTTTACCACACTTTTGTGCAGAATTATGCCAAATTTGCTGCCCCCCTCACTGAATTATTGAAGGTAGGGAGAGATGCGGGCAAGGCAGGTTCAAAGGTTCGTGTCAAGTGGACTGACGAGTGCGAGGAGGCCTTCCATCAATTGAAGGCGGCCCTCTGCGAAGTCGCCACGTTGCATGTGCCAAAATTCGACCGACCCTTCTACATAAGAACCGACGCTTCTAGGTACGCGATCGGAGCTGTCCTTGAACAGGTTGATGAAGCCACAGGTGATCATTACCCTCTTGCATTTTGGTCTCGGAAGCTAGCCCCACGCCAAATGCAATGGTCGCCGCGTGAGCAAGAAACATATGCCATAATCTGTGCGCTGAAAAAGTACCAATCGTGGGTTGGCACCAATCGAGTCGAGGTCCTGACGGATCATCGATCTCTGGAGTATTGGGCCACCGAACACATTGATACTGTCGCGAGCCCAGCTGGCCGACGGGCCAGATGGCATGAATTTCTCAGTCTGTTTGACCTCCATGTGTCGTATTTGCCTGGAAAACACAACACGGTAGCGGATGCTCTGAGCCGATGGGCTTACCCCGCTTCAGAGGGGCTGCAAAGTACCAACATCCATGGTACGGAGCAGGACCGCCACGTCGTAATCGAGTGGGATCAAGAGGAAAAAAAGCTCATTCGACGTGAATGCATGCGATGCTCTGTTAAACAGCATGCATTACCGTGTCATGACATCACGGCCTTTTCAGATCCGGCGCATGCTCATGAGATTATAACCAAATCACTGAAAGTCGTGGAGAAAGTCACCGATCCCTCCTCAGGGAGTGTGAAACGGTTTGAGTATACCCGACCAGTAAGTGGACTTCGGTTGATCCAGGGCATTAAGCGTCGAGATCCGGCCAAAACTCCACCCCTGCCAAAAGATTCCCTTATCATCCGTGACTGGACGAATGATTATCTGCATGATTCCATGTTTAAAGAGGTCTTTGAGAATCTCAAATCCAAAGATGCTCACAAAGATGGAATTTATTCTGAATATTCGTTGGATGGGGGGAAGCTGTGGATGGAGGGTAAATTGTGCGTACCAGACGCCCTGGCCCCCCGAGTGTTAAACTGGTGGCACAAATGGGAGTCCCCCCACGCACATGGCCGTCGATTATGGTCGATGATTAAACATAGGTTGTTTGGCTCAAGGCTATATACTCATTGCATGAAAGTAGCCGCCGGATGTGCCCAATGTGCTGTCTCGACGCCCCCCAGCGCGAAGAAGCACGGCCATCTGAGGCCACACCCTATTCCGGAGCGCCTCTTTAACAGGGTCACCAGTGATTTTTTCCATCTTGGTGAACTAGACGACGAAGAGTGCCATTGGACGAATAAAAAAGTCAATGGTGTGCTCCTTATTCAGTGCCGTCATTCCGGCTACATTCAGGTGTTGCCTTGTAACATCGAGTCGATGACTGGCAAGGCTGCCGCCAAATGGTGCGCGCAGACCTGGATGGGAGGTTGGGACGTCCCATCCGAGGTGGTTACGGACTCAGGCAAAGAGTACACCTCCGAATGGTGGAAGGAATTATGTGCTCGCCTTGGAATCCACCACCTAAGATGTGAAATCCACTCGCATCGAGCGCTGCCTGGCGAAAGAGCCGGCCGCTCTATTATAAATATGCTTCGTAAGGAGCTCGCGAGTGAAAAAGATTTCCATTGGCTCGAAGTTCTCTTCGCATTGCTTCGCCGTTACCACAACACGCCCTTGTACCATGGCCTTTCTCCAAATGAAATTGTCTTTGGACGAAAGAAGTGTTGGTGGAACATGCCGTTGAATAATCCTCGCCCTTGTAAAGATGCTTCGTTGTTTTTGGACGAAATCCAACGAGCAGAAAAAACTGTCTCGAAATTAAGCGATAAGCATCAAGCTGACTGGCTTTGGGTTCAGAATCAAGGCCGAAAAAACCCCCACAATTTTGAAGTCGATGATCGAGTTTGGCTTCGAAAATCTGAAACCACCCTGGGCGGAGATGATAAGCTTCTTCCCTTGTGGGAGGGGCCATTCGCTGTTACAGCGCGTCTAGGTGAGAACAGGTGGAGGATTCGTGTGGATGTCAGCAGGGAAATTGAAGTTTCGGGCGATCGCCTCAAGAGAGAGATCCCCTCCCCCAAGGATCGGGTTAAACCCCTTTTTTGGACTTCCAAATTTTTGTCCGATCGGGTCATCGAAGGGGGGAAGTATGAACTCAAGAGGATTTTAGAAGCAAGACGTGACGAAAAGGGCGAATGGGAATTTCTATGTGAGTGGAGGGGCTTTGATTCCAGTCACAACAACTGGGAACCAGCCCATTCTTTTGTCCATGGGTACACCAAGGGGTTCATCGAGTTCCTCAAGAAGCACCCCGAAATTGGCGTACTCCTGACAGACTGTCTGTCGAAACCAGACAGACAAGTGGAGAGCAACGGAAAAAGACCTGTGGTGACTCGAGATCCAGCCTTTTACGGCCCTCAGCAGCCACATTCCAGGGCTGATCCGTCGATCCCCCCTCCTGCGGTCAGGCCAGCCCAGGAGCCAAATGAGGACCAAGCTTCGAGTTCGGCCGCTGATTTGCAGCGCCCAAGCCGTACGAGGGCCCCACCAGACAGGTTGGTGGTCACATGTATTCGTGCTTGGCCGAATTGAGGGAGACCCGTCGTGACTTGAGTCGCCGACGCCATAATCTGGGTAACAGTCGTCTAGTCCAGGGCGTCATGGCACTCGTCGCTAGGGCTCAAGGGTGTAGGTTCGAAACCCTTGCATGTCCAACTCCTACAAAAGCTCCAGCCTCGCCCCGTCGACCACTTATTCCAATGTGAGTGTTCTGACGACTTGAAAAAACCACATTCTGCTCAATCCACTGTTCATTTTTCCTGATTACGACATGATGTGGAGAACTGCGAATGTTTGATAATTTGACGTCAATCAACTTTTTTTTGGTCTCCGTTCGGCAGACAAGGCGTAGATACGCTGCCGAAAGCCACGGAGTGTGCTGCCGTGTCCAGAAAAAACCAAACTCAGGCTTAATTCAGGCAGATTCGGGGTAATCTTGTCTCTGTTGGTCTGTGCATCTTTGGAATTTGACTACTCGTGCAGATGGAAGCAAATGTACATAGTAAAAACGTTGGCCAACGACATTCACCCCTACAGGTACCCCCTGTAGTACTGGCGGCACTAGATGCGACGCCAGGAACTCAGATCTTACCTTCATTTGCAGTGATGCTGAAGCCAAAGTCCAGATTCAGATCCAGATTCCTTGAATTTACCTTGAATTCCTCAGGTTTGTCCATCATTCTTGCACTGTTGCAGCAAAACCCCGACGTCAATTGTTCAGACAACCTTCATATAGGAGCTCCAGGGACTTCTAACAGCAACCTCTCGGACCTCAGAGCTTCTGTAAGCTTCAGTGTATTTTTAGCACACGCCAATGTGAGCTCAATCCGACCTGAAACTGTCGAAAATGGTGAATCCAAGTGTCTTGTGGGACTCAATCGAAAGATGGGCCTTGTCCAAGTCGATTGACATCGCCGCCACTGTAAATAAAGGACTATGCGGTGTCTCTCAGTTATATACTGTCAGTAAAGCGCCTTCAGCGAACCTTCGGCGCGTTACATGCCAAGGATCCAGGGCTATCATGTCCCATCATGATGCATCATCACATGAGCCACATTTTCATGGAATCTGTTGGATGCTCGCGAACCAACGTGCCGGAAAGCACAATTGAGCTGAATAAACGACAATATACATTAACTCTAGTCTAAACGAAGGTGTTCGTAGTTTCAGTTGTAGACATTCCGCTTCATTTCACCTTCATCTTAGGGAATTTCCTCATTTTAGGACATTGTAGGTTGATTTCCTTGTCATCTCCTCACATTCCTCGGAGATCTGTTTACAGCTTTGCCTAACTTAGTTGACGCTGATGTTTTTCTGTCCACTTAGGGCCTGTAGACTACATTTATATTTGTTTTCCCTCTCTGTGATTGTTTCATCTTCTTCATCTCTGCTCAATTTGATTCTCAATCTTGCTGAATCTTGTGATCATCGACCAGATGCGCCACATCTGACGCACATGCTGCACTTTTCAGAACGAGAAAAGCGGGAGTAACACGATGTAGAGTACGTGGAGGACACCGTAGCGTGCCCGCGACAGCTAAATTGTGCCAGAGCGCCGAGATGTCACTCCATTTCTTGATTCCCCCACTCAATCCACCAATAATCTACCTCATTCTCAACCAAGGCATGGTTTGGTATCGATTCTCGATCCGTTTACATGCTTTTTAGCCCTTAACCTAATGTTTTACTGCCCGGAGGACTGTTCGTCACTCTTCATTCTGTCTCATTTCAGGTTCATCCATCCTGATTCAGTGCCAATTCAGCCCAAATCAGGTCAGATCAAGCAGATTTCGCCCCATCGAGGCTACATTTCTATTTTTTTCTGGGACTTACCCGCACTACGTTCTTCGTTGACGTAGCGACACACCCCAGTGTGTTTTTGGAGGGGGAGTGTAAGTGCGGCTAACCCCCATCTGCTCAGATTTTCTCAGATCTGCCCCAGATTGCCTACATTTTGGCCATTTTCTCTGCTTCGGCGGAATCGCCGCCCCGCAGCTCAGTCTCAGGATCAGACCTATATATTTCTGATGTGCCGGATCTGATTCCGCGGTCCATTCATCGTAAATCCGTCGCGTTCCGATCATTTACCTGGAATCGCCAATTGCCGCTGATGCGCGCCCGAAGCCAAATCAGCCAAATATTTTTTCACAATCGGATTTATCTAAATCTTTTCAGACAGATATGGACACTCAGATGTACTTAGGATAATCCGCATCAATTTTCTTCATAGACTGGGATTCTTTGCCGGATAACAATCAGCATGGATCTTGCTTCCGTTGTTGCTGCTCTCGCCTCCGTTGGTGTCCGTGTATCCGGTTCTGCCCCCAACAGTAGCGTTCAGGTCGACTCCTCGCGTGCCTGCCCCACTGGTCTTGCCGGCCCTGAGCCCTCCGGCACCATCAACGACCCAGGGCAGCACTTTCAGCAATACTCCCAATGGAGGACACAAACCCCCAGGAGCTGGAAAAAATAGAAAATGGAACCAGCAGGGAGTGATTCCTGCGGTTTAGCGGAAGGGGTTGCGATTTAGCAAGTGAAATCGTTAAAAATCGACGAAACCACGCGGGAAATCGTCATTTTTACACATAACTCAAAGTCGCAGACAAGCGCAAAGGAAGCGGACTCCAAGAAAAGGGTTGCGCAAGCGTAAACGGCTTTTGGAGAAGAAGGTATGGGCCGTAGTTTTCAAAGTTTTAAAGGAAATTTTTGCACAGTTGCATCAAAATTTTTATAAACTTCAGACTCAAGTATTCAAATTCAGCCCACACCACAGAGCAGGTCAACAACCCTTCTCTCAGGTATGTCAGTGTAACCTCACACTCACGCATTGCGTTCGTGTTGGTTGTTTCGTCAAAACGTTAGGGTTGTCCACGCTGTGCTCGTTGGGGGGTCGGGTGTTCTTCTCTCGTGCTCTGCACAGGTAAAAACAGGAATGAAAGGTATGTGATGCGAATGGAGCGCGCAGCGCGCACGTAGGGTTACAATATGCGCTGTGCTCGCGATGCATGTGCCTAATCGAGGCATCCACACGCTGTGACGCTTCACCTGTATCCCTAATTCACCCTTGTTTCCTTCTTCACAGGTAAGTAAAGAAAGCGTTTGTTCGTGAGCGTGGCTTTAAAGTAGGGTTGCTTAAAACGCTTAGGCTTGTTTTGTGTTCGTTTCAATTCGGCATTCACACGATGCATGGTGAGTAAGGTAGGTTAGCCCAGGAGGAGCTCAGCTCCTGGTTGAGTCAGTGGTTCAGCCTCCCTTCCCTGCGTGCACATGATGCATTAAAGGGTAGGCCACGCGAATTGCGCACGGTAAACCTTGTTTAGGTTACCCAGAGGCTCCTCGGTACGTTCTTTAAGAGAACCTGAGGAGTCTCTTAAAGCTTGCTTGCTTGACAGGGAGCTGATCCGTCAGCGTGTTTGCAAACAGTGTATTATAGGTCACACTGAGAAGGGTATAATACCTGGAGTGTGGCTTGGTTCCTCCGTCGCAAACACCCCTTCATTTGCCTCTGTTGTACAGGTGGGAGAGGTTAAGGGTGATTGGTGCACGCAGCAGCTGCCTTCGGCGGCTACCATTTTTCTGCCCCGGCAAAACAGGGGCGCTGATCACAAATCAAATCACTGTGCCTCAGCCAGTATCGGCGAGGGCAGTTCGACCTCAACGACATCTGCGCTGTGCACGCTACGAGAGCACCCCTTCCCTCCAAGCCCTAGCAGGGGAAACGCGTTGTGGCGTCCCCTGTTAGGCCACAGCTGCTTAGGAGCGCTGTGTTCTCTTGTCTTCCCCACAGGAGGGCCATTAGGGCCTGAGTGAACTTCGACAGCAGCACCCAGTAGCGTGTGTAGGGGTTAGGGTCAGCAGGCCTGGCAGGAGGTGAGTGCAAGTGATGAGTGCTCACCCTGCCTTCGAAGGCCGGTGCTGGCGTTAGTGAGTGTAGTGTAGTGGTGTCTCCTGTCCCGCGTGCTTTTCCTCGTGGGCAGGGGAGTGCGTTAGCTTTTGGCCTGTAGCAAAAATGGGCGTTTTGTATGCCCTTAGCACACTTGGCCACCCCTCCCTTCTTAGTAGGTAGGGCTTTTGCCGTCTTACCCCAAGGATAGGCGCCAGCACAGAAATTGGGCGCCATAGGAGTGGTAATAGTACCTGATTAGGACCTTCGGTCCGACGTCAGCGAAGCCCGGTCTCCGGGAGCCACGCTTGGGAGAGAAGTGAGACACATACAGACATACGTAGCACACTTAGGGGTATGGTAAACCCTGTAAGGAAGGGTAGAACCCCATGGGTCTGGACCAGTCAGGGGTCCTAACTGTGGGCTCGCTTGTCCCCAAGGAGGGAAGACACACCTTGCCTCATAACACCTTGCTTGTCATTCCCCCCTGGTGTAGTAAGCCACCGTTCTTCGTTGGCTCTCCAAGGTCATTACATTAGGGCAGTACCCATGCAACACATGGTCAACAAGGCACACACTCGCTGGGTGGCTGCAATCATGATAAGCGGCCACCTGGCTCACGCTGGAAACCATAGGCATGGGTCTGCAGGGCACAGACAGGGTCAGTGCAGTGCTCAGTAAGCAGTAGTCTGTGAAAAAAACCAATGGCCTTCGGCCAGGGAGTGGTTGTCACGGGGGGCTAACGGTCCTGTCCTGCGATGCAATGCGGGGCAACTGTGACAACTGCTCTTACACCCATACACAGGCACGTCTGCAGAAGAGTGCTCACTGCACCTGTCAGTAGACTGACACAGGGAGATTAGTTGCGCTTCTTACGCTGGGACATAGTCTCAGCACGGGTTAGGAGCTGCCCCTCGTTGTTCTCAACGAGGTAAGTGCGGAAGATGGGGTTGATACTCCCATCTGGTTGTATGAAGGCTGACATAGGTTCCCAGGTCGCCTCAGACAACCCATAGCCCTCCCACAGGGTAAGGAATTTCCAGCCCTGTTTATACTCGTGGCGAGCAATACCTGCAACCACGTAGTAACCAACTACTGCCATCTCATCGGCAGTCATCTCTTCGAGTTCGTCTGCCTCCTCTGGACTGGCAGCGTTCTCTAGGTCTATACGTTCAATCTCACTGTCGCTGAGGCGCCACTCATCCCAAGACAAGTCGTCAGGGGAGTGATAGTGCCTTAACTGCTTAGGTGCACACAGCAGTTCACCACCTAGACGTGGACTGCACCTGACATGGATCCTGGATCCATCTATCCTGATGATACGATAGGGTCGAAAGTAAGGGTCCTGCAGGCAGTTACGTGGCCAGGAGGGTAGGCGTGAATGGTTTACCAAAACAAGGTCACCAACCTTGAAGCTGGCAGGTCGCCGTAGACGGTTCCGTCGGCTCTGTTCACGGTCACGAATGTGCCTCAGGTTAGTACCAGCCTGGTTAGCCAGAGACTGCTTGTGTTCCAGCCAATCTCCCACAGGGCTCTTGAACTCCTCAGGAAAGGGGGTTTTGAAGAACCAAGCAGGTCGTCCTCCATGGAACAGTTCGTGGGGGGTGAAACCCGTAGAAGAGCTCCGCTGTGAGTTCATGGACAGCACTGCCCAGGGCACTAGGCGTACCCAATCCTTGGTGCGCTCCTGTTTCATCAGGATTCTTAAGTTTTGCTCCACCACACGGTTCTGTCTCTCACAGAGAGGGTTAGACGTGTGGGTATAGGGCACACCTGTGGTTACCTCCACCTTGAGGGCATTTAGCACTCGTTTGTACCACCCAGTGTCACTGCGGATGCGTACATCCTCATCAGAGTGCACCTGCTTAGGTGCTCCATAGGGTTCGAACCATTGTTCGACCAACATTTTCACAGTCTGCTCACCTGTGATTTTCTTATTGCAAGGGAACACACGGGTGAAGCGAGATAGACCACAGGTGACCACGAGGCAACTATCATAGCCGCCAAAGCGTGGTAGGCCGTGGATGTAATCCACGTAGAGAGGAGAGTTAGCACAATAGGGTATGGGTAAGCTGGAGATCAGGCCCCTATCCCTACTGTCGCTCTGCTTGCTGGCATGACAGCCACAAGCATCCACAATGGTCTGCATACGCGACCTCAGTTCAGTCAGGGTTAGACTAGAGTAGAAACACTCACGGAAGAAGTCCACTGAGCGATTAGCGCCAGTGTGACCAGAACTGAGATGGGACCACTGTAGGCACCCATCCAGTCGTGCCTCAGGCACCACAATTCGGTCCTCGTAGAAGAGGTACTGATTGTTTTTATACCACTGGTGCCCGTCAATGACACGGGGTTCGAGAACAGTGCTGAGGGTTTGGAGAATTTCTTCATACTCTGACTGATAGTCGGTTAGACTCCAACCCTCCAGGATTCCAGCAGTGCGCATGGACAGGTCAAGCTGGACATCCATACGCTGGAAAGCCTCTTTGGCGAGCGCCTCAGAGCTCTCACCAATAAGCGCATCGAAGTTGTTGCGCGATATATAGTCAGACAGTTCATTCTTAATCCCGGGGATATGATGCACTGTCAGCCTGAACTGGCTCAGGTAAGTCCACCACCGTTTTAGCTTTGCCTTTTCTGGTGGTGGGCCCTTCTGAAAAGACTTCACAGGCTCCTGGTCACATAGCCAGACAATAGGGTTAGATCCCAGGAGTCGGGATTGTGACGATAGCACCAACATACCGGCCAGGAGTTCCTGGTCATAGGTGCTGTAGTTGGAACGCGCTTGGTTTCATTTCCAATTCCAGTGTCCCAGTGGCACCAGTCGCCACTCACTGGTAGGATAGTCATGTTTCAACGAACCATCACGGTTCAGTCCAGTAGTACGATAATGGCAGTGGGTTAGTTCAGCGGGGTTAAGCTCCTGCCATTGATAGATCGTACCTCCCCCCCCTACATCACTGGCATCAGTGATCAGGACTATCTCGCCCTCAGGGCGGGGCACTCCCAGGCAGTTGGAGGAGGCAATCTTCTTCTTCAACTCCTGGAAACACTCTTCCTCTCTGGAGGTCCACCTCCAGGGAGTAGTTTTCTTGATCAGGTCAGTGAGGGGTGCAGAGGAGTAAGTAAAATTGTGGATGTGACGCCGATAGAAATTACAGGCGCCCACAAAACTCCTCACATCGTGTAGATCATTCTTAGGGTCATCGCGAATCTGCATGTCCTGTAGGGGCTGCATCTTAGACGAGGCTGGTTTCCACTAGCCATACCCCACGTCGAAACCCAAATACTCCATCTCCTCTTTCATAAACTCACATTTTTCGAGTTTAATTCGGAGATGGTTTTCTTGGCAGACAATGAAAAATTCACGGAGGAGAAGGACGTGGTCCTCTTTGGTATTAGTACCCAAACTCACGTCGTCGATGTGAGCCTCCATTCCTGCACCCCGAGAAATCAACTGTTGTACTAGAGGTCTGCGCCTCAGTATGTACAAAATTTTGTTCATAAGCTCCTGGAAGAGCGCTGGGGCATTAGCCACCCCGAAGACACGACCCTTAGGGGTTATAAAGGCCAACAGCTCCTGAGCTGCGGCGGTTAGGTCCACCTGGCAGAAACCCGAGCGTTTGTCCATTTTGGTCTTATACCTGCATTTGGCAATACGCTCCAGGGTGTTTTCCATGTTAGGAATACTCCCTGAGTGGTTCTGGGTTTTCTTGTTGACCTCACCATAGTCTACAACAAGACGTAGGGCAGTCGACCCTGATTTGGCAACAAGGAAACAAGGACTGCAGTGATGGGGATAGTCCCCGTGTTTATACTCTTCAACGAGGCCAGCATCAATGCATTCTTGGATCTGGCGCTCGATTTCTTCGACCTGTTCCTGTGGAGCGGGGTAGGGACGACGCCTCACTCGCATCTTTTCAAACTCTGGTTTCAATTTCAGGTCCATCTGGACCAGTTTTTTACAAGAAAGGGGAGGCGGCAAGGCGCCGAACACCTCCTCATAGGTTATCAGCAGTTTCTTCAGGCGGGGGTCAAGGTTAAGACTCTCGAGTTTCTGAAGGAAATCCTCCTCAGCATGGAGGTTGCTTTTTCCATGTTCTTTCTTTTTATGCCGATCAGCAGTTTCGGCAGGTACAGTACCATCGTCCCACTCAGGGGGCCATTGCTGCCCATAGTGTAGAGAATACACTAGAGGTATCTCAGGATCAGGCAGCGTATAGGACTCATCGTCCTCCTCAGACCAGATGGAGTATTTCCAGGTCTGTCTGAGGTATTGCAGCCGCTCTTGGCGCTCAATACCTTCGGCCTTCAGGTACAACAGCCGTCGGAGTTCTTGAGTGTCATGCTCAGACAATGGCATTTTATTAGCAGCAGGCCGTGCCAGAGCATCAGCACTCCGGGCCACGGGTTCACCTGTGTGCACAGGCTGCATGTGTAGCACTGGTTTCCCAACAGGGGAAGCGCGTTCAGAGGTTGACTCTAGATCTACCTCCTCTAGCAACAGCTGGGCCAGGAAAGCACTATGTTTTAGGTCAGCACAGCTGGGATCAACAGAGGGAATAGTGCTGGCGATCTCAGACAGTTGGTCGTCAGCATCCTCTTTTACAGCTGCAGGTTCCGGATAGTCATCAGGAGACTCACACCCTGTAAGTGTGGCAGATAGGTGCTCAGGAGATCGATTTTTGATATCATAAAGGGTCAGGCCACGATTTTCGGCCATGACCTCTTTTAGTAGCACCTGGTCCAGGTCACACAGGGGTACAGGATTGAGAGATCCATCGATGATGGACAGGAAACTGGCCCACTCAGGGGCCTGCATAGCTGTGTCTGAGTTCTCAGGCACATAGATGGGGCCGTCGGGGAGTTGCACTCTTCCCACGGTCATTCGGTCTGGCATACGGCGCCAGTAAGCATGTTCACCAGAGCAACCCCAGTCAGGGGTGCACATAACAACCCTTCCTCCCTCATAAGCGATCTTGGTTAGAACCTTCGCGAGCAGGGAGAAGGGAGGGTTAGCATACGCTAGGCCCATTGCTTTCCAGAAGAAACGGAAAGCATTGTTCATTTGTTTCGAGCAGTAAAACTGCATGATGTGCTGTTGTTGGCTCGCAAACAATTCCACCTGGATCTCATCCAGGTTTACCTGAAGGGCCGCCAGTCCATTTTCAAGAACGTGACGGGCCAGTTGGTAGTTTTCAGTACGATAGTTCGTCTTGGCTGCGTAGCGCAGCCCAGACTCTTTTCGTCCTGACAGCTCCAAAGGAACGGAGAATAGCCCACTGCCAAAGTCGCAGTGCAAAGAGTAAGGACGCTGTAGGGACAGCATTTTTACCTGGGGGTTTCCTCTTAGAAAATCGGTGCCAATGACGATGTCAAAGGCGTCAGTGTCCAACACTCTGCAGTGTTGGGTCACGGTTTCGTTGCCCAGACATATGGTCACATCGACCCCCCCCAAGGAATGGATGGTACGCCCATCCCCTACTCTTATGGCCACGGTCTTAGTTTTCCTGTAAGTTTTAAGCAGGCGCCGGGCCACTATGCAAAGTGTTGCGACGGTATCAAGCACCGCTCGAAAAACCTGATCCCCGATTTTCACGAGGATCCAGAAAACCAAGTCCTCCTCTTCGGAGCCGCCCCCCTATTCCTCATCAGGGAATTTCACATCCACCCCTGCAGCCATGAGGGACTTGGCCATCCAGCCCAAGCGCCTCTTCTTAGAATTATTCCCCTCAGGGGTAGTGTTATCCCCTTGGGGGCGTTTCTTGGGGTCAACTGCGGGAGCGGGTGTAGCAGCAGGAGTGGGTGTAGCAACGGGCGCTGATGAGCGCCTCTGGGGGCTAGGGGGTCCAGTTTTGCCACCCCCTTTGCCACCTCCTTTACCACCTTTATCCCCGTTCGGGGGATTTCTGGCGGGCGTCTGGGTCTTCTGGCGCTCCGCCTCCTGACGCTTGAGTTTGTCACTCTCGCGTTTCTTGATGTGGCATTCGTCCTCGTAGTGACGACGTTTGCCACAGTAACCACAGGTGATAGTACACCTGAAATGGTCCTGATGGGTCACCTGTTTCCCATCTTTGGTGTGCTGCTGACGTTTCATCTGCAGCATACAGCCACTGCGGAGATCGCAGTCAGAGGCATGACAAGGTCCCCCCTTGTCATTGACAGGTCGGCAGTAAAACAGAGGGGGTGTGCCTGCATCAGGTTGAACCTCGTTCATGGCACGTAGGTTGCCCCTCCCTTTACCACCTCCCTGGTTGGTGTTAGTGGGATTTTTATGCCCCTTCCCTTCGCCACGTTCGGGGGTAGGGGTACCACCTCGTCCCAAATGCTTCTTGAGGAATTTCTCCATGTGGGAGTCATTCTCTCTCTCAAGAGCTAGCTCAATCAAGAGATCCACCAGTGCATCGTACGAGTGGGTCCTGCTCTTCCTCTCAGAGGTGGAGCGGCAATCATCCCACGTACGCTGGGGGATCTTACTCATGAGCCACAGGTGGGGCTCAGTGGCTCCGTAGGAGCCCACGTTCATCCTCGAAAATAAGTACTCCAAGTCGCACACATACTCAGAAATTCGCGCAGCGGATGGAAACTCCGGGAGCATAGGTAGCTCCTCGATCTGTGTGCGTACGCTGAGGTCAGTCTCATAGACTGGGAATGTTTTCTCTAACCTCAGGAGTACCTCTGCCCAGGTAAAACAGGTTTTCACAATCTGTTTGACCTGTTTTTGCAAAAATTTCTTTTTGCATGAGCGTTTTAGCAGTGAACATTTGGTGGCCACATCCACATGGGATTGGCCAGTCAACAAAAGGAACTCTGCAAATTCTTCTGCCCATTCGGGCAGATTTTTGGGGTCGAACTCCGGCAGTTCCAGCTGGATGTTCGCCTGGGCAATTGGTCTGCCCGTCTTCCCACCCCCCGGAGTTAGGCCTGAAGGCGACACGCCGGCAAGAGGGGCCAGGGCTGACAGCCCTCTTCTCTCACTCTCTGTGACAGGCACGTCCTGTAGATCAGCCATAGGCACAGTCCTGGCACGGGGGTGAAAGGGGCTGGGGCAGGTGACCTTAGGCAACAGCCTTGAGACCCTTGATCTCTTGAGATCCTCGGCCAGGGTACTCAGTCCTGGAGAGAGAGAGGGCAACTCTGGCTTGGGTAAGGGTTCTGCAATACCCATTTTAGCCTTAATGGCCTCCGATAAGGCCGTCACATCTGGATCTTCTGATCCAGACAGGAGTTTGGCCAACAGCTGGGCCGTATGATCCAGGGCACCGTAGGTTGGCCTTGGATGATGTTGTTCTTCGACTCGAGTAGGGCCCACTTCGGGAGCCCTTGGGGTTGGATACTCAGGTTTTAGTCGTCTTGGCAGGGATGCAGTGGACGGAGGACCAGAGTGTGCGTACGACCCTAGGTCTGTACGTGGTCTGGATCCATGTACAGCCAATGGCTCCTCTCCATCTTCCCCACGGATGGATTTATAGTACTCCTCATGCATGATGTACTCATCCATCTTCTTCTCCAGCTCCTCATACTCCTCAGGTCCTTCAATGGCAGTTGAGGATGAAGCTGGACAATTGGATCTTGATACTGAAGCAGCCACACGTCTGTGGAGGTGACTGAAGCTGTCTCCACCGTGTGCTGCTAAGGCCTCGGTGGTAAGGCCTTTATTCTCTTCCGCCCTTCTGCGTTCTGGATCTCCTTGGGACCCAGATGCGCCACTGAGATGATGTGGAGCTCGGTAAGGTGGTTCACTCATTGGGTGGGCCATGCTGCCCATTTGCACTTGGACAGTTCAGATGGGCCAGGTCCTGACGCTTGGCGTGGACATTGTGAACTTGTTGTTGAGCTTTTGTGCTGCACTTCTTCTCAGGGTCGGTTCAAAAGGTCACAAGGGACTGTCTCTGCTACCGGAAAGAAGTCTTTGCTTTATGCCCTAGATATTTTGATGATGTCCTGCAGGTTTTGTAGTTGAAAACCCAAACCAAAGCAGCAAGTAGAGCAATAAGAGGATGTGGATCGAATCAATGATTGGTTTTGGAATCCAGTGTAACATAGAAGGGCTGCAGATAGACAAAGCAGGTTTATGCACATAGATTCAATCACAAATGGATAATACAAAAGGTTTTAAATGAAAATTGGTCTGACTCTTGCCTCAGAGGTTGCAATAGGCACTTCATGTGCACTCTTTTGGGTGAAATGGTGCTGGTTAGGACTGAGGGGCATGGATGTCAGGACCACACAGAAAATGACTTGGCCAAGCAACTGAATTCAGAAACAGTTACAAAGTAGGACCACAATAAGTGGTAGAAACCATTGAGTATAGGGGTCTTGGGGTGGGAGACCACTAGGCTTAACCTCCAAGGCCAACAAGCATGAAATGCCTGATTTATTTTGGTATGTCCTCCATGAAGGAAGGTACCTCCGCTCAGTTGAGTGGTAGGGGTGAACTTCATGGGGGGGCTAGGGTCACAACCCTAGTTACTTTGAGAAAGTGTACTTTAGGCAACAAAAGAGAGATAAAAACACTTAAGTTTGTCTTAGCATCAACAAAGGGTTTTAAGGGGGGCTTAGCCTGGATCAAGCCCTCCAAGAAAGACATGGCAGTGACTTTTTCTTACTTCAGGCAGGGCTGTCACGTCCGGATCTTCGGAACCAGATAACAGTTTGGCCAGCATTTCTGCCGTACGGTCGAGAGCACCATCGGCTGGCCCTGGGGTATGAGCACCCCCGACTCTGGGGTGTGGATGTTCGTAGGCTGGATATGCTTCTCTTGTTCTGGTTGCTGTGGGAGGTTCTGGTCGCCACGTAGGCTCTTTGCATGGTGGTGTAGTGAACGCAGGCCAGGGAATACCTGTCGAGTGTCTGAGCACGGAAGCTGTGTTGGCCAGGTCGGTCGTGGGACCCGAGTAGTAGGACGGGTCCATGTCAGTCTGGGGCGGAGACCCTATTGCTTCGATGGGCTCTTCACCATCTTCTCCTCGTATTGACTGATGATAGTCCCTTTGTAGCATGTACTCATCCATGCGCCTCTTCAGGTCATCTTGCTCTTCAACGATAGTGGACGACGAGACACAACAAGCCCAACGGGTGAGGGAGACTACAACGCGCCTGCGAAGATGCTCCAGACTGTCACTACGGGCCGCTAAGGCCTCAGTGGTTAATGGTACTCGGGGCGCTCCAATTTCAGATCTGGGCGCCACTGGTTCAAGTTATCTGGGCGCTTCTTCGTCCGCCCGCCCTTCTGTGATGTACTGGATCTTCTTGAGACCCACATGCGACCCCAACTCTGAGTCTAGGCTCAGTGAGGTTGAGCCCACTGCCCAGCTGTACATTCCTGATAGGATATGTTCTTGATGACATTGCCACCGATGGAAGGGACATGTTCTTCAACTGCTATTGGATCTTGGATTGCGTATTGCTCGGTTTCGTTCAGGGTTGGTTCGAAAGGTTCTCAAGGGATGCCTGTGCTACTGAAGCGGTAGGTGGGGTGCCCATGCTTTTGGCTCCTTATTGCCCAGATATTGTGAGGATTCTGTGTTTTGACGCTTTGCTTCACTTCACCAGTTCCGTTGCTACGGCCCTTGAAGTTCCTGCAACGTTTTTGTCGAAATCCTTGATTTTTCGCAAAATCTCTTGAGATTTGTCAAACTCGGAAAACCCTCTTTTCTCCGGACGTGCAAGCGCCTCCAGTAGAGCCCCAACCCCATTCTTGGTCATCCTTCAAGGCACGGAGCGATACACGAGGAGCACTGAAGTCACTTCTGTGTCCGTCGTTCCCACAGGGTTCTCCATGTCCATTGCTTGGCTTAAATCATCGTAGGACCCTTGCATGGTCCCATACATGACACAGTCTGGTGTCCTGTGCACAGAAAGGGCAGAGTGTTTGGTCTCTGTGAAGCACAGATCCCACGCATGCCCGTAACTTATGCTACACCCTTGGATGAACCCGTCATAATAAAAATTCGTGATCTGCAATAAAGATTTATTGTAAATCACTGCCTTTTTGCGGTCTTTCATGCCTGAGCCTGACCTGGCAATTATCGCCTGCGACAATCTGGCGCTTAGCGGCAGCGTTCGCGCTGCCTGTCCGCAGGCTCCAAGAGGTCTACGGAGTACCTAGGGTACATTCATCCATCCCAGGAAACACCCGATAAGTGGCCTGTTCTTGCGCAATCGTGGACAACCCACGATTTCGCGTCACCCCTCTCCTTAAAAGGCTTGCTAGGCTGATGGCGGCCCTGCAAGCCCCACGCGTGGGTGTTTCCTGTGCATAGCTTACACGCGCCGACGCCTCTGCGCGCCAGCAGTAAAAGGGTGGGTGCCCAGCAAGAACGCTGAACCACTGATTGCACTTAGCGGCGCAGACATCTAAATGCTTGGGCTCCACCACCAGGGACATGGCAGATTAATAATAAAATTAATGCCGGCCCAGTAAAACAAAAACGACGCAGCGCGCTTGGGTCCCACGCTGGTCTCACTGGACTGGCCACTGAAGAGCGTCAGCGGTGCTCCCTGACTGGTTACTTACGTACCAAACCTCTTCGCACACCATGCCTCAATGCGCTTGGCGCGTCCAAGCGGACGGGATCTGCCACGATGCTGTACTCGACGTTGTACAGCGAGGGTCTCGTTTGCATCGATGCTGCAGGCTGCCTTGGTCTGCAGCAAGGGCTCCCATGGTGCTTCCGAGGCCAGCATTACTACAGAGGGCGCAGAACAGCCGCGTCACACGGGGGGAATCGCTGACAATCTTCACGAGCGACGGCTGACTCTGGTGTCGTGTAGACCAATTGGGTGGAGGGGTACTGCGTAGGCCGGCGCAGCAACGCACCTCCATACAGCCGCAACGCAGTTATTGTCCTCGGGCGCTGCACTGCGGATCGCTGGGCGTCTCTGCCGCAGTGCCACTCATGTCACGCTACATCGGACCTGCTGCACGGTACTATGATTTTGAAGCGGTAGGTGGGGTGCCCATGCTTTTGGCTCCTTATTGCCCAGATATTGTGAGGATTCTGTGTTTTGACGCTTTGCTTCACTTCACCAGTTCCGTTGCTACGGCCCTTGAAGTTCCTGCAAAGTTTTTGTCGAAATCCCTGATTTTTCGCAAAATCTCTTGAGACTTGTCAAACTCGGAAAACCCTCTTTTCTCCGGACGTGCAAGCGCCTCCAGTAGCGCCCCAACCCCGCTCTTGGTCATCCTTTAAGGCACGGAGCGATACACGAGGAGCACTGAAGTCACTTCTGTGTCCGTCGTTCCCACAGGGTTCTCCATGTCCATTGCTTGGCTTAAATCATCGTAGGACCCTTGCATGGTCCCATACCCGACACAGTCTGGTGTCCTGTGCACAGAAAGGGCAGAGTGTTTGGTCTCTGTGAAGCACAGATCCCACGCATGCCCGTAACTTATGCTACACCCTTGGATGAACCCGTCATAATAAAAATTCGTGATCTGCAATAAAAATTTATTGTAAACCACTGCCTTTTTGCGGTCTTTCATGCCTGAGCCTGACCTGGCAATTATCGCCTGCGACAATCTGGCGCTTAGCGGCAGCGTTCGCGCTGCCTGTCCGCAGGCTCCAAGAGGTCTACGGAGTACCTAGGGTACATTCATCCATCCCAGGAAACACCCGATAAGTGGCCTGTTCTTGCGCAATCGTGGACAACCCACGATTTCGCGTCCCCCCTCTCTGCAGATTGGGGACCCTTTGGGCGCAACTGCTGTCTACGCCAGTGCAGACCGACAGATGGTCAGAGATCTTCTTTCTGGAGCAGCTCCCAGGTTGAGCGCGTGTCGCGCTGAGCTCAGCGCTGAAGGTCACGCGCACACAAATCCACGTGGAATGTGAGGAATGAAATGTAGAATTCAGTGAAGTTCTGACGTTTTTTAACTTAGACTTCGTATTTTATTATTAAGTTCTACACTGCCGCATATTGTTGCACGTGACGGCGCAATTCGAATTTGCGCCTTTGCTTCATGTGGCGCTGTCGCTGTGACAGCACCTGTGCATATTTCTTTTCCTTTCTAAGGATGCAGAGAATGTAGATTGCTTCGTGCAATCATGCACGGGGCTGTGGGGCACAGCGGCGCCAGTGGAACAGTGTGAGCACACCAAAGAGCCGGCGATCCTTCTCTTGGTTGCAGTTCGGATTGGGATGACCGAGGGCAAGGGAATCTTGCAGATTTTGATAAAATTTATTATAAAAACTGCAGCGGAACACCACTGACTTGGTTGGAGATGATCATAAAATGTTGGGGTTTTGTGTGAATACGCCTTCCAAAAATGCAGGTTTTCTTCGTGTCAAAGACCAGTGACCGCCGTCAACCCAAAGTAAAATGGAGAGCTCAAGATCAATGTTGCAGGGCCCACCGAAACCACTTCAGAAGCAATCTACATGCTGGTGAATATCGAGAAGTCCGAAATTTCTTCGGTGTGGGACATCGACGTGGACAACTGAGCTGCGGACGTGCTGCAGCAGCCACGACGTCCAGAGCTACATTGACGCCAGCCACGACCTGCGGCGCTGCAACGAGAGTGTGCAGTTGAGGCCTGCGCAAAGGCAGCGATCGTCAACGCAAGATTTGCGGAGGGGAATGACCGCCAAGGAGCGACGCGTGGTACTCGTGATAATCTGGTTGGTGGCGACTATCCCCTCATGCCAGTGCTAGCGCCGGATTGCTCATAGCGTCAACATGTTCGTCATGGTGGAGAAGGGCCCGCAGCAGCTGACGGCGCTGTCCCAGCAGCGCGATTGAGTTCTGTCGTACGGCGTGTTTGGTAATGTGGGCAGCTAAGTCCACCGGCTCTTTTTCCCAGTGCCTGTTTGCCCCTTGGTTGTGAATATTGTAAATATTTGCTGCAGCCCTGTGCATGGCCTCAGTCAGTGTCATGGTGGTTTTTTGTCATTAATTTTTCCATCCCTTGATTGCCAAGCTCCCAACTTTAGGTGCCAGAGCCCAGACCAGCCTCCCCCAAGAATGAAGATCGATGCTACAGCCCCCAGAGGAAATGCCTGCTAGTCGCCGGAGGAAAGGTCCATGGGGAGTCACTTTTGTGGCCCGGGCAGGGTCACTTTTGGAGCTGGGTATGCAGATCTCTTAGGGAGGGAGGTGATGCAGATTGGGGACCCTTTGGGCCCAACTGCTGTCTACGCCACTGCAGACCGACAGATGGTCAGAGATCTTCTTTCTGGAGCAGCTCCCAGGTTGAGCGCGTGTCGCGCTGAGCTCAGCGCTGAAGGTCACGCGCACACAAATCCACGTGGAATGTGAGGAATGAAATGTAGAATTCAGTGAAGTTCTGACGTTTTTTAACTTAGACTTCGTATTTTGTTATTAAATTCTACACTGCCGCATATTGTTGCACGTGACGGCGCAATTCGAATTTGCGCCTCTGCTTCATGTTGCGCTGTCGCTGTGACAGCACCTGTGCATATTTCTTTTCCTTTCTAAGGATGCAAAGAATGGAGATTGCTTCGTGCAATCATGCACGGGGCTGTGGGGCACAGCGGCGCCAAAGGAACAGTGTGAGCACACCAAAGAGCCGGCGATCCTTCTCTTGGTTGCAGTTCGGATTGGGATGACCGAGGGCAAGGGAATCTTGCAGATTTTGATAAAATTTATTATAAAAACTGCAGCGGAACACCACTGACTTGGTTGGAGATGATCATAAAATGTTGGGGTTTTGTGTGAATACGCCTTCCAAAAATGCAGGTTTTCTTCGTGTCAAAGACCAGTGACCGCCGTCAACCCAAAGTAGAATGGAGAGCTCAAGATCAATGTTGCAGGACCCACCGAAACCGCTTCAATACCAGAAAGAACATCCTCAATTGGTGCCCTAAAGGTTTTTGATGAAGTCTTGCAGGTTTTGTAGTTGGAAAACAGGACCACAGCAGCAAGTAGAGCGTGAAAAGGATAATGATTGAATCAATGAATAGTTTTGAAATCCAATGTATCACAAAAGGGCTGCAGAAAGACAATGCATGCTTAAATACAAAGATGCAATGACAAATGGACAAAACAAATGATTTTATAGTAAAAACTAACATAAGTCTGGCCACAAGGACGGTCCCAAGCACCTCATGTGCACCTTTTGACATGCAATGGAGTAGGTTAGGAATCTGGGGCATGTAGGTTGGGCCAAACACAGGATATGGCTTGGCCAGCATGGCCAAGCGATTGATTCTGAGTAGGCCCACAATAAGTAGGAAAAACAATTGAGTATAGGGGTCCTGAGGTGGGAGACCACTAGGCTTAACCAACAAGGCCCAAGGCATGAAATGCCTATTTTATTTCGGTATTACCTCCATGAAGGAAGATACCTCCGCTCACTTGAGTGGTAGGGGTGAACTTCATGGGAGACTAGGGTTATAACCCTAGTTACTTTGAAAAATGTACTTAAAGCCTCAAAAAGAGTGATTAAAATGATCAAGTCTTCAGAACTTCCCAAGGATTAGGCGGGGGCTTGGCCTTGATCAAGTACCCCAAGAAAGACATGGCAATGACTTTTTCTTACTCCCTAGTTACGTTGAAAAATGTACTTAATGCTTCAAAAGAATACCGAAAGTGATCAAATGTTAGCCTTGAACACCTAGGGAGAGGAGTTGTAGCGGGCGGTTGACCAAGAGGTCCTAAATGCGATGCGGAAGACGCCATAGTTGTCCGTGATGATCATTGAAGTCAAATGACAGTGTTGCCTGTGATTGAGGTAATTGTACAACACTGCCAGGACAAACAAGGTGACATTGTCGTGGCCTATGGCGAGGTCTGTGTCGCAAGTTATGGGCGGCGATCTCGGAACCGGACAACACGAGTTGGCGGCGGAGCCAAAGCCAACACCAAATCCCCCACACCTGCCAAGCTTATATTTTGGATTGATTGTAGTGTGTCTTGAGAATTAGCTACGGTCTGCTGGAGGCACGCGCGTAGTAGTTGGTGGCCTTTGTCCGGACGTGCATGAGTGTACGTCGTGTGTTCGTAGATGCAGATGTCATCGAGGTCCATAGAATGGAACAGCGATGTAGGTGCATCTAGAGTCAACAAGGTTGATGAGTGTATAGGATATGCAAAAGTAGTTGCGACGAGGCTCGCACGCACTCTTTTGGCTAGATGAGGGGTCCGGGTTCACTAGACCTTGCCCTCTGTAGTCATCATGTATGCTGAAGCCAAAAAAGAAGAAAAATGGACACTCAGAAGGAGTGTTAATTACAAAGTTATTGTTAGACAACTTGGGATGCTCAAAACATTCGTTTTGGCCAAGTAAGCCGTTTTGGCCTCCAAAAATATCTTCAAAGTTCAAAATTGGGTCATTTGGGGACCAAAAAAAGGCTCAAAATAGGTCAAAAGTACATTTTTTCAAAAGTTGCTGCGGACCCTTTGGCATGTTTGAACAAGCACTTTTACCCCTTTTTGAGCTTGTAGTGTCCCGTTTAGACCCGAAAACGTTTCTCCATATCGAATCTTTAATGTAAGGTCCCTCAATGCAGCTGCTTCTGGGACTCCTTCGTGGGTCCCTACATGGGATTCCTTTGGGAGGTCCTTCACAAAGTGCTTTGAGGGGTCATTCCCTTAAGCTTTTTAGCGGCGCCCTCACGGGGCTACTATAGGTTGTTCTTTTGGGGCTTCACTTAGGGGTGCTTGCTAGGTGTCCTACACTAGTCTCCTGAAGTGGGTTCTTCAAAAAGGTTTGTTGGGGAGTTCCTTCATAAGCCTCTTTTTAATGGGGCCCCTTTGGCCGGTTAATCGGAAGGTCCTTCACGTGGATTCTCTGAAGAGATCTCATTGCGGTGCCGTTTACCACAGTACTCGTCAATGTGGTAAACCCGAGTACCACTGTGCAAGGTTTCCAATATTGAGTTTGGTTATCCCGAACCCATGCCAATCACAATAACGCCGCAAACTTGCTTAATATCAGTATTATGGACCTATGTCATAGGGTGACTTGTCAACTATTGAGAACATGCAAAATGACAGTCCCAGAATTCCATCACTCATGTTGATATTGATTTTCTCTCATATGGGGCTGGCACTTGGTGCACAATCCAGCATTGTGACACCCAGCGCTTTGACCACCCTGACCCTCCCTTGGCCTTGCGCACTGCAAAGACATCCGTCACCGAAGAAAAGGAAATTAAAAAACACGAAAATAGTCATCCTTACTGAGTGATGCCATCGAAGAGATGGCAAAGTGCAAAGAGTGCACATGTGTTGTTGATCCATGCTACTTAAAAATGACTGCCATGGTGTGCTTGGAATTTGCATACCCTAAAGGGGAGGATCTTGTGCAGAAAGTTGCGGTACAAAGGTAGAGGTAGGATTTGATACAATGTAGTTTAGGTTAGGTGACAATTGTGCTTCAAAGTGTGGTTGCAGTGTTCAACAAACAACACCCATAGTCCTAAATGCGTAGAAAACAGTGCATGCTACTCACCCACACAATTTGTAGATTGAAAAGAAGTATTTACACGAGGCTAAGAGGTCAAATCTGAAGATTGGTATGAAATCTGGGTGCTGCTGGGCTTGAGACAAGTAAAAGAGGGACCTACCTTCGGCAAAAAAAAAAAATCACTCATGCCTTCACCATGTTCTCTCTAATACCACCAAACCAGATTTCGGGCATCCATTGCTAACATGCATCACCTTTGCCCCAGTTTTTTGTTTGGCATGTTTGCCGGGGTTCGTCCCACTCCATGGACCATGTGCGTCAGCCACTAAGTGGCAACATTTGTCAACTCCTCCTAGATTGCGGCCTCTTGGTTTTCATCAGTACCCCTTCTCCTGGCCTCCTAGACCTGGAAACTATCAAGCTGCTTACCTACCTAAAGGGAACTCTTGCACTGCCCGCTACTTTTACACCAGATTCCCTTGTGAAGAACCCCCATACCGACCCCTTCCAAACAGGTTCAAAATTAGGCCACCCTAACTCCCCAAATGCCCCTAAATTTGAGTCACTCAAACTACCCTATCTCAAGACAAATGCAAACTATGTTCCCTTTCTATAACGCATCATGCAAAATGCGGAAAGCAACGCACATATCCTCTTTTTTGTTCAATTGAAAACTGACTCACCCTACCGGCTATTTCCAAAGCCGCGTATGTGTCCACCCCATCCTCAAATGGATGGGGGGGCAAAATTTCTTGCATGAGGGAATCCACGTCAACCTCTGTTTTCAACTTGTGGTACAACCACACTTCTGCATCAGCAGGGATGCGGCTTTGCATAGGGCATTCAACTGTGGTCAGGCAAAAACCGGGCAGTCCGTCACGTCAACTCAAGTGGCCACGCCAAAGCGTGGGAGTCCATCACCCCAACTCAAAGGCCCACACCAAAGTGTGGGAGTCCATGGTGAAGATGAGCAAAAAAAACTGTGAAAAGGGATGGAATTGGGAAAGTGGGTGAAAATCCAAAAATGCCATATCCCCCATGTGGAAGAAGCATCAAACCCTATGGTAGGGGCAACAATGATGCCCCTAGTATCACAAAGTATGGGTCTCCAGTGCGGCTAGACGCCCAAATAGTTGCACTGCACGCGCACTGCGCGCGCACTACGCTAAGGGCACCCCCTAAGTATAAGGAAAATGGAATAAACCAAGATCAGCAAAACCATTTACTGGATTTGGTTGAATGACACCTTTACTCTCTCCCTTTGAAATAATCCAACAATAGTTGAGATAATCTAACACTTGGCCCAGTGTACGGGTGTCCAGACCTTGGCAGGGGAAGTTGCCCACACACCAAGAGGGGGGAATACAGCCGTTGGATGTGGTCCAGCAGTAGGCCTGACTCCCTTTTTTCAGTGTGTTACAACGTTGTGGGGTGCCAATTGGTGCCCTTAAAAGAAACCTTGCTTTGCTTGGACTCTGCAATACTTGCACAGGCACAGAGGTGAGGGAGTGTGGACCAGTTCAACTCTGGGATAGCACTCCATAGCACAAACATGCAGAGCGAAGATGACGCGTACTTGGCTCCTTTCTCCATTCTCCTTGTTCCCTTGCCGTTTGCATCCCATGCTGGCTCAAAGCTTTGTCAACCATTTGGGTTACGGGGGAATGTTTGCCCGGCGCGCTACTTTTAGACTATGTTCCCCCCGAAGAGCCCCCAAGCACACCCCTTGGAAACACCCTTAGAATTAGGTGACCCAAATTGCCCCAGCTCAAGAAAGTTGCAAACTGGGGTACACAGTACCACTCTCGCTCCTTTAAGGGCGATCTTGGTCAACACCTTAGCAAGTTGGGAGAATGGGGGGTTAGGATAGCACAACCGCATCGATCTCCAGTAGAAGCGATAGGCGTTATTGAGGTATCGCGAACAGTAGAGCTGCATCATAACATTGGTCCCACAAGTGTGGGTGTCAATACATTCAGTACAGTAGTGCTCCTTACACTCATCACAAACTGCGACGGTGGAGCGTTCTGGCAACACGACACACACACTTCTGCCTCATCCTCTGACTCATCTTGCGTGCCACAACCGAGCAAACAGCTGCTCAATGCGTGCCCTATACCATACGTGCACGTCATTGTAACATTGTTGGCGGGCTGTCAAAGTGCCATTCTTTCTTCCAATGAATGGCACAATGACATGAATCTGGCCCTTATAAGCACCATCATGGCCCCCAACTTCGAAATCAAAGAAATCACCTCGGGTACGAGAAGGTCCATACCCATCCCAAATCAAAACATCTGTTGATGTCCCGGGGGCCAAGGGGCAAATCCATATAATATTGCCCAACATATCAACGGCAACAGTCCACCGGTAGGGCACGGGTCACAAAAGATGCCCGGCGCGCGCCCGGCGCGCTAACGTTCCCCCTACAATGAGGCACACAGGTCATTGCGTATCAAAAGAACCCACTGGGCTGCCCAACCAGACACCATGGGCAGGTTCTGAGGAGCTGGTACACCCCATCCGCCTTGCACAAGCACGGGTGAAGTCAAGAAAATGATGGTTAGACGGTGTTGAACCAGCAACCAGAAAATCACTTATCACTTACCGCATATTAAGGAGGACACCTGCCCTTTAAGGACCAGCTCACCCCTGTGGTGGACGAGGCCAATTAGGGTGGAGGAGTGAGAACCTGTCCCATCTGCCCCCCCGATTCCCGCCCAAGCCACACCGGGTGAGAGAGGAACCCTGGCAAGCTGACTACATGCTTGCACATGGCGCCCTGCCGAACGCCCCAAAGAGGGCGCCATGTCCACCCGTGCGCTTGGCCCTGTACCAGGGCGCCCTGGGGTGGTGTACCACAGCACAGACGAAGCCCAGCATCCGCAAGCCTCCGGGCACCGCGCCGCAGACGCTCTCGCCTATGACCCTCGGTCGCCTCTTATGGCAGAAGCCCTCGTGCTGGCCCTGTGACCCCCCCCCCCCCCCCGGGCCTCGGCCGTTGTTGGACAGTGGCACAATCCTCCCACCAGGGCGATCGGTGCTGTGCTGCTACCAATTGTGCGCGGGCCATGAACAAATTCAATCACTGCTCAAATTGCGAGGTTCATAACTGATGACGGCAAACCATTGTCCATCGTTCAATACCCTGCTGCTGGGCTCTTCAACTGATTGTGGTAAACTCGGCTTACGCACTGGTCCCACTTACAGGTATGTAAATTCTTGTTTTTTTTATACTGTCCGGTGCCATTGACAACTGTTCGACATTGTGCTTGGATGATCCGGCTCTTCAGAATTATTGTCTGAGACAGTACATTACCGTACCTTGTCGCCTACCTGCCATCCTCACAGAGAGGTATGTACATTCTCGATTGTGCGGGAGGGGGGGGGGGGGTAGACCACCGCCATTAGCACGACCCCTCCCTGTCCAACCGGCGCATTGTTTTTTCTTGTGCCCCGGCGCTAGGCGTGCACAGCAGCCCCCAGAGGGTCCGCGGTCACGAGCGCGCATGGACAATGGGTCCAGTGTCATGTACAGTCTCCATCTTGGGACCGACACATCGTCTGCTTGCTTCTGCCCCACATGATGTCGGGGGGGCAGTGTCACACACCCCTGTGACCCATGCATGCACCACACGCCGGTGCCCCATGCGGGTTGCAACACATCAACGTGGGGTGCCGCCATTGTTGCCCCCCAGGCCCTGGCCACTCGAACCCGGGGGTTGGGGGACGGGGGAGGACATTGCCACACTTGGCACCTTGCCGGAGGGTCGGTCCGCAGCCCTCCCTCCCGCTTGTGCCCTTCCGGCCCTCGCGTTGGGGGACGTATGTGGGCCATAGGCCCAAGGTGCCTCACAGGGCAGTCAGCCCGTAACTGGCACAGAGTTAACCCGTCCGTGGTGCTAGCCCACCCCCAGCCCCCTGTGTTGGATGTTGGGGAGGCATATACCCCTAGAGCGGGGCGTGGTACAAGCCAAGGGGGTCCACTCGCCGTCCCCGCCACTGCCCCAGCACTCCGGGCCGGGGGGGGCGGGGCGTATACCATGAACGCAGAATAAGCAAAGCCAATCTGCGCACTCGGCACCAAATAATCAATGAATTCTCCCCCCCCCCCCCGTGCCCAGGAACCGGCAATGTTCGACCGCGGAACCAGGGGGCGGTTCTTGCATACGCTTTTCCCGCAAACTTCGACCGCGGAACCAGGGGTTGTTTCTTGCGCATGACCGTGGGCAGCCCCGTCCTGCGGAAAAAAAAATTTCCGGCGCGTTGCGCCGGGACATGCGCGCCCTCTCCTTTCCCACAGTTAACTACGTTGACAAATGAACACCAAAGGAGTGAATCTCAGCTGACTGGGCTGTAGTGCGCCTTCCAACGTGCATGGGATGATCTACTGTTCAACTGGCTCAGACGTGAAACCCTTCTTCCTGTGATACACCATCCTGAATTCCTGTCTGTGCTGCCCCTTGGGGCCAGGCTTCGGTGCTGCGGTGGGCTTTGGAGCTGGCTTCGGGTTAGGCTTAGGCTTGGGTTCTGGGATGTTAAAATGCTTGGGGACTGCATCATCATCCATGATGATGATGATGATGATGTCCATGATGAAAAACCCAATACCCTGGTAAAAAAAGTTGTGCGAGAATTCGACCGCAGAACCAGAGGGCGGTTCTTGCGCAAGGCGGTTCCTAGGCAGGGGGGGGGGGGGGGAGTGCACAAAATACAGATGATGAAGGACGGATTAACAGTCGGTGTGGACGGAACCCCCGGAGGCCTTACCTACGCCGTCCACCAAGAGCCTCTGTCACAGGTCACCAAGGGGGTTGGCGCCAAGCCCAGGGGACTCACGGGGGCACATAACCGATTCAGATGTCGGATGGCAGAGGTTGTCCTACCAAGGCCCTGCGGTGGGGCCTGGGCAGGGCTCAATCATGGTCGGTCACAGATACTGGATGCCCCCGCCCAGGCAATTCCAGCCAATGTTCCAGGTGTTGTCCACAATCAACTGCTATGCTACATCCAGTCGTTAAGACACAGCCTGATATGTACACGAGCATCCGACATGCCGCTTCCTGGAAGCGGGCGCACACTGAGAGCAGGCGGCAGCTGCCAAGCCTGATAGCATAATATATAACCTTCGTGTGCCAGCGCCAAACACATAGGGCACCTGTCGTGTCAGAACAAATAGGGCATCACAATGAACAAAACCAAGTATGGTGCCCAGCGTCACAACAACCCAAAAGCAAAGTGCCCTAGGAAAAACCCCGTTCACTGCATGAGGTCGAGGGGCTCCGATTCCCGTCCCCGTTGTATGCGGTGTCAGGCGCCGGTGGGGGGGTTTGGGTCTCTGTGGATCCGTGCTCGCTGCAGGACGTTGAAGGGCTGCGCCTCCCCCCCCTTGTATGCGGGATCCTGTCACAAAATGGGGTTGTGGGGGTCCCCGGCCCTTCTGAGTGATTGGTGACTGTGGGAACACTCGACAGGTGGCTGTGCGTAGACTCCTCGCTCCTCGGGCTGTCTGGCATCTCAACTAAACCCAATTGCAGCCACACATCACTCTCATGCCCCTGATCCGAAGGGACATCCGGGGTTTCCTCTCTTGGTCCTGGTGAAGCAATACACTGCTCAAAATTCAGTACGATTGGGCGCGGGGGGGACACACCCCGGGGGGGGGGACTCCGAGCCGCTACCTGGCGTGCCCGTTTGGCGCGTTGCCCTGCCGCTTGGACCCTGGGGGTCTTCCGAGCTGGGTACAGGGGGTTGCTGAGTCTACCATTGTTAGCCAGGGTGTCGGCCTGCTCGTTACCTTCCACATTCACGTGGGAGGGAACTTTCACCCACAGAATATCTTGAAAAGTGGAATCCAAAAGCTGCAGTAGCTCTTTCCAGAGAGGGATATTTGACACAGGTCCCGCCGATCCCACCCAACCTCTCGCCTGCCACCGGCGCGCCGCTCCCTGCGCCCCTTTAAGGACATACTCAGAATCCGTGCAGATGGCAATCTTAGGCTCATCGGCATGCAGCCGTAGGGCCTGCAGTGCCGCCAGGAGTTCTGCCGCGTTAATAGTTTGTTTCATGTGCAGCGGCACTGGGGCAGACAGCGAAACAGGGAGGGTTGAAAAGACCCCATAGCCCCCCACATAACCAAGCCCCTCGAAGCGCTCTGATGAGCCATCTGTAAAGACCAACATATATCCCTGGTCTTCAAGGCTGTCAAGGTGAGCAATCAGTTTGTGTAGTGAGCGCATCTTGCGTTCGAGTCTGCGTTTGGCACGCAGCTGTGCTTTGGTGGGGGGCGGTGTTGGGGGGGTGGGCTCAAGCTGCGGTCTGTCCGCTGAATCCCCCCGCCGGAGAGACATGAGCAGATCCAGGAAGGCGGACAATTGTTCTGGGCGGATTCCATGTGCTTTGGATTGCTGCCACCTGTGCAGCAACTGTCCGTAGACTTTTAAGAAGTAGGATGTCGAGCGAAAAGAATTGTGCTCTTTTGCGGCTTTACAGCGGATGGCCCAGTTGGCCTCTATCGCTGCCCAGCCCAATTGTCCAGGAAGGAGATGCAGAGACTCTGCAGGGTGGTGTTCAATCAGTTCCGCCACCGATGATATGTGCTTCCCACCAACGACATAAGGGGGGAAGCATTGGTCGATGATGGGAAAAACGAAAGGTAGAAATTTGCAGTGCAGCATCATATGGGCCATAGTTTCAGGCACGTGGCACAAGGGGCAAAGCAGGCGGTCAGGCTTCCAAGACTTAAGCCTGTCTCCTACCGGTTGTTTACGCCACAGCGTTTTTCGAAAAAAATCTATGTCAGATGTCGGCAGTCTGCAAGACATCAGAGCTTGCCAGACCTCATCCGGCTGGCGCCGTTCCCTGTTCCTAGGGTAGGACATCACGGCGAGGGCTGGGCCTCTCTGCCAATCAGAGATCAGTGATGACAGATCACAGGGCGTCTGTTGTGAGTGTTCAGAAAATACGAAAGTCTGATTGGCAAGCTGGCCAATGGTTTCTCTGTATATCGGGCGCCACGTGGGGGCGATTTGATTCAGGTAGGAGTCGTCTTCCAGTAGCTGTCCCACTGTAAGTATGCCCTCCCTGATGAGCGATGGTGACGAATACGTATGGAAATGGGCGTTTTTGAACAAAACATTGTGCCACAGGGGCATATCGTAGCTCAGAGCATCTGGAGGGTTAACATTCAAACCTTGTCGTAGGAGCAAGAAAGACTTTGCACTAAAGGCTAAATAGGGGAGGGAGATCCAAGGCAAATTGATGTCCATTTGAAACCAACCCAGTTGGGCCGGCGTGACAGTAATAGCTCTGGGCCCCGCCCAGGCCTCAAACTGTGCAGACACAGTCGGGGGGATTTCCGCAGGACGTAGAGTATAGTTCACGAAAAGGGCTGAGTGATGCCACCACAGAAAATAATGCGGCTGGGCCAAGCTAAGCCCCCCTTGGGACTCGGGGAGAGCTAGGATATCCTGGGTCAACCCCCATGAGTTCAGTCCCAATGCTATATTGTAGATTGTTTTCAAAGAGTCCACCACCTTCTTGACTGGAAAAATCACACGTGCTGGGTACACAAGCACCGGGAGGATCCACATTTTTAACAAGAACACTCGCTCTTTCAGAGTTAAGTTCCAGTGTTGCATTGAGTGTGCCCTCCCAAGGGCCTTTTGTAAAGCTGGTGCGAAGGCCTCTTCGGGTGCCACGTAACCCAATTTTACCCCTAGGTATGTGTAGGCTGTTTGGACATTGATGCCAGTGGCGTCCAGGAGTTCCTGTTCCGAGGTTTCCCATGGGCCAACAATCAGGATTGCTGATTTATCGTGGTTTATCTGGAGTCCACAAAATGGAGAAAAAATTTTCATAACTTCAATGCAAGAGCGTAGGGCAAGAGCCGCTTGCAGGGGGGCATCACGGATGATGATTAGCAAATCATCTGCATACAACAATACCGTTACAGTAGGGGACAGTTCCATCAAATACGTAGAGATCGGGGAAATCAAAACCGCAAAGAGTGAGGGGGATAAGGGGCAACCCTGTCTGATGCCTGACGTGGGCCTGGGCAGTTCCTCGCGGGGGAGGGGGGGGGGTGCAGGGTCACTTAGCCGACAGCTCCACTGGCCAGCCACGAACACATCATTTGCTCCACCGTTTATCGCGCCTCGAGCACCATGCAGTGGCCCTAGGGGGCGTTTTTGCACAACGCAGGCACTGCGCCAATCATCACGTTGTTTATCCCGGAAACACCCCTGCAAACCACCCTCCTACAGAAGCGTGCATGATCCATTCAAAACAGCATCGGGGGTGCAGAGTTCAGGACCCTGGGACCCGTGGCTACCGGTGGTGGAAAACAGCCGACTTTTTGCACAGCGCGGGCACAGCGTGGGCACAGCGCACGGTGTCCCCCCAGAAGCGGCGGCTGTAGTAGTTGGTGACCTCCTGCCTCATCGCCGTGCGCGGCTGGCACGTGGTGCAGCTGTGTTCCTGGCACTGGGGGCGGGTGAACCCCGGATTGCGCCGCATGTTGCTGGGCGGCACCAGCGCCGGAGCAGTCCGGTAAGCGACCTGTGCACCACATCGTACGGAGGCTGGAGCTGCCCTGCTCTCAAGCGGTACTGACCCAAAAACGTAGACAAGGCCACAGGCATGTTGCACACATGTTGTAAATTCATTGCATGGTAACCGGTGATTACTCAGCGATTGCCTGGATGGGTAGGCCACAGGCCATGGCCATGGCGCGCCTCGTCGTCCATGTTTTTTTTTGGGGGGGGGGGTCACTGTGTGGGCCTGAGGGGCTGATGTAGTGTGGGTCTGTGGGGCTGATGCGGTCTGTGGGACAGAGGCGGGCCCCGAGGAACCTGCAGACGGTGTAGAGTGAAGTGCTGGGCCGTGGCTTGGCCTGTGCTTGAAGAACGGGGACGCAGCGGGCCATGAGCAACGGATACAGAGCTCGCATATACCCCCGTGACCTTTGCCTGTGACACAGGCATATGGTCACCGCCACCATTCTCAGTTCATTGTATTGTCTTGCTGCACTGCAGCCCAAGCCAGATCAGCTCCGAATGTTGCCTTGAGGTCACCGCACAGGGCGGCTATCGAATGTTTCATGGGCCGTCTGGGTCAGCTCATCCCCCTCCCATAGGTGCCGGTTAGTCACAGACCATGCACACATGGGTACACTTTATGGCACACCCAGTCCATTCCTTTCACCCTTCGCAACCTATACCGCGTGTCTTCCTGCAGATGCCAGAACACAATATCCTGGCCATCAACCGGTCTTGTCAAAGCATGGTGGATACAATCCACTGCTGGACCCATCCCTGAGCCCACAGCCACATGCCCCCACTGACTTCGCTCCTTGTACCACTCACTTTGACCGTTTTGACGCCAGCGCGGGTAGGTACCTGGCCAGACCACACCCTGTAGCAGACATGCACATTTTCTTTGCAGTAGGGGGGGGAGGGGGGAGGGCGCGGTGGGAAAAGCGGTCGAGACCAAATGGGGCGGTTACAAAATGGTTGGAGAGCAATTGGGGACGAACGGCAGCGGTGGCGCGGTAAGGACTCCGATGCCTGAACAATTGCTGGCAAAAGACAAAAAATGGCACGGGCATTTTGGAGAAGACCTGCCAGTGCATTGGTGGCATTGGTGGCCCTGATGGGCGTGGAGGCGGCCAGCAGTGGGCCACACCCCGCATGAGCCCCAGCGTGCGGCAGTCCCCACAGCCCGAGGGCCAGAACGGCGGCGCCAACCAGCGCAAAGGAATGGCCTTTGGATAATGACAGGGTGAGATGCGCATCTTGTGCATAGATTGTAGGCGTCATAGTGCTGCCGACTGCAATGAAAGAACATGGGCACTTAACCCAGATCTCAGCGGCTGGGCTTCTGTTCTAATCCAAGATTCGCCACATTTCTTAAAAAGACATATTCTCCATAGAACTCCCCCCTTCCCGAACTTAAAGCCGGATTGCCCCCATGACCCCCCTTTTTCAGCTTTACCCCATCCTGGCACTGGGGGCGGCCATCCAGTTCTGTGCTGCATCAATCTGTGCCTACTGCCTCTGCTTGCCCCATGTCCCGATTCCACTATGGACAAGGGGCAAAGGCCGGCACGTACAAAACGGAGTGGTCGCACGTGATTATCGTCGTTGGCCACCATAACAGAGTGCCAGTGGGCAGGATATTGGACACGCAGACGTCAGGGCTGCAGCAGAGCAGGTCAATACACAGCACGGCTCCACGCTAATGAATGGTGCAGCAATGGTCTTTGGGCAATGGACTCTCTGGTCTTAAGGGTTTGTTGTGCACGTGTCACACGATGCGGGAGGCAATGCTGCGAACAGTGCATCTCGGCAAAGACACGTCTCCATGACCTGCAGGGTGCCGTAAATGAGATTTCCCCCGTTTTATGCGTCAGCGGTCTCACGCAAGGGAACCCATCAGACTGCTCTTCGTTACATGACAGGTTGTTTTTTTTTTGTCTCAGACTTACATGTGTCCTGCAAGTGCCCAGGCGATATGTCCGGACCTTAGTAGCAGGTAATGTACATAGGGGGTCCTGAGTGGGCAGGCCACGTTCCGCTGGAGGCGATAGGATTTCTCTGACACCAGTGTACATAGCTGCCGGGCTGCCAGGTCCTTACGGACTCTCTTTTGTTTTTGCGATCAAACACAGTGACTGTTCAGTCCCTTGAGTCCATGCACACATGGTGTGTATGTACATCAAGGCAGTCCTGCGCTCCCAATGAGGGCGTGTGCCAACAAGACAAAGAGTGACAGTATCCATAATGACGGGCACAAGCCGGCGCGAATGCCCCCCATGGGTTACAGTAAAGTGTAGAGGGCAGTGGTAAAGCCAAATGGCAGGTCCTTATGGACTCTTTGTGGAAGAACTGAATGGAAACAGAAACAAGGAAGTAGGATCTGAAAGAGTGAAAAAAGAGGTGAAAATTGAAAATTCGAGAGCAAATCTGGGACTTGCGCCCGCTTTAGGCGTCAACAGTCTCACGCAAGGGAGCCCATCAGACCGCACTTCGTTACATGACAGGTTTTTTTTTGTCTCAGACTTACATGTGTCTTGCAAGTGCCCGGGCGATATGTGCGGACCTTAGTGGCAGGGGGGCACACCTCACGACAGTGCACGGCGACTCGTACAATGCCCAGAATGGTACCCCCAATTCCGCGAAGCACGGCTCTCCTCTTGGGAGGATTGGCGATCCCAAGTAGAACAATGGTTGGCCACAGCCTCACAGGAGGACATGCAACACATTAGCATGCTCTAGATCCCCACCTCCCTCATTGACCACCTCACACCCGAAGGCAAATCCCAGATGAGATACCGAGTAGTGTGCCACCAATACCACCTGCTCATCAGTCTCACACACCTGCTGGGAACATACCGCATGCCACCCACAAGCATCAACCAAGAAGAGGACATCCCCTCCATGTCAATACCAGCCTCGTACTCCAAACTACGACCCCGCAAGGTCACGCCAAACCCAACATAAAAGAATCTGTGTGAATAGTGCCTGTACAAACCTCCCATAGCACGGCGCAAAGCAGCCGCCAACCCCCTCTCTGAAGAACACGTACAGCAACAAATACAGACACCCATAACGAAACCCTTCACGCACACCGCAAAGGTGGAATCCCTCTAGTTGATTGCCAAGCTGTCCAACCACTCCGCACCCAAGCATGAGTGCAGGCAGGCCCTCGAAACATACCTCAAACACACACCCAAGAACCATCCCCTCCCGGAAACCATTGTGCAAACCATGACCCACCTGGTCGACAATCAATGGCAGAGGGCCAATACCATGTTGAAAGCACAACACTATTAGGGGTCGATCCACCGGAATTCGCTGAAACTACTCCGCCACACCACACACCGGCGATATACACAAGCAAAGTTTCACAACTATATCGCCGGGATCAGGGGACCTGTACACACACATATAATGATGTGGAAAGCTCCAGGAAAAAGACAGATCCGTCACAGAATGGAAGCAGTGGAGAAATACATTGATGCGGCGGCCTCGCTATACTACCATGATGCTGTTGCTACCACGCGCGCACCTACACAGAAACCTGCACCACATACAAAGATAGACGCAAGCACATTGGAGCTGCCACAGCGAAGTCTTTTCTTCTTCGCAACCAAACTGGCACTGTAGCAGCACCAGAAGAGGCCACGACCTCCGGACCGGGGTCCTACTCACACATGTAAAAGAACAAAACATGCACACACATACTCAGAAACCGCCCCCAGTGCCCTCCCACTCAGGACCCCCTACGTTGTACATTACCTTGCATAGCTGGCACTGTTGCAACTCCTTAGTCCATGGTGCCCCACACCCTTCCACCGCCACTGATGCTAGTAGGAATATCTCGTGCCTTTGAGGGGGAGCCAAGAGATCTAGTGTGCCCCCGGGAAATCGCTATACAACCGTCGTTGGAGGACCCACTTTTTTGCTGGAGTTGAGGCCACGAGGATGTCCGCCATGGTCACTGGTGGTGCTTCCGGCATTGGTAGCCCCACAGCGATTTTGGGGAGCTTGTCCACCTCGTGGTTCCGTTTGATGTCCGCCTTTTGTTGCTTTGCGTGTGAGGCGCTGATGCTCTGGTGCCCCATTGGAGTGGGACTTGTACCTTTTTCAGGATGTCGATCAGCTGCGAGCGCAGGCCTATGTTGGCATATTCTCTTGTGGAGGGTTGTGGGCCATAGTCCACCACAGCCTTGTTGTCCACGGTCAGCGAGTCCTAGACTTGTGCCGTGCCAGTCACCACCACCGCCCCCTGTAGTTCCGCCCTTTATGAGACCTCAGGTCCTCCTGTCACGTGGGTAATGATTTGTAGTGGACTGCAGGTAGCTGCCATGCCCGCACGTGGTGCTCCTGTGGCGTGGTCATTCAATTTACTTCCATCATTGTGCCATGTGTGGCCTTGGTGTGGTTTCTAGTTGTGGTAACATCCGATGCCACTGATGGTGCATTTCACAAATCCGACTGGGACTTTTCCCTCCTGTGGTGTGGGTTCTCAATTGGTGGAGTGCATGTACGTAGTTGCGTAGCGTTGGCACGTTGTGTGGGATCGGGTGCCTGCTCATATCCAGGACTATTCCCGGTTTTCAAAGGATCCCTTGCATGATTTGTTATGCATCTGGTGCGGTAGGCCCAGAAGGCCCGGTGTAAACCCAATCCTTCCTGGCTGTGTGGTGCCACGGGGTGTGTGACGTTGCATTTCTTCTCCACTCCTTTCACTTTCGTGACAAATGCACGAGCCATCATGTCAAGCTTGTAGGAGATTTTGTCATCTGGGACAAGGAGCATTTGGTAGATCCACTGGGGGATCAGAATTGCGTTTAGAAGTTGGTCCCTTTTGCAGGTTGCCCATGGTTTACTTCCGATGCAAATCGTATTGGCAATGGTGTGTAGTTCAGTTGGGTGCAGTCCCAAGCCTCTTTTGTTGAGTGACAAAAGGTGCCCTGCTAGTCCCAAGACTTCGTCACACACACACGGCGTGAGGAGATCAAGCGCGCGCGCGCACACACACACACACACACACACACACACACACACACACACACACACACAGGCGGCAGATTGGACAACGCTGTTTTGTCGGCCTCCGCGGTGGTGGTGGTGGTGGACTGAAACAAATCCTGAAGGTAAAGAAAATGTGGCGTTGCTTTTCGCAAAAGCGAACAACATCGGGCTATGGAACCAAAGAAGACCTGATTTGAAGCAGGAAAACGGCCTGTGGAACCCCCCAAACGTACCAGCAGCTTCCTGTTGCCAACCCAAAAACGGCCGGTCATTCAGGTGGGCAGATGGGGGGGAGGGGGGGTTGACAGACTATTATACAAACCCATCGACCTTGCGCATCTAACCTATCGACATGCCTCAGTCAACATTGCCGCTCTCAGAGGACACTGGTCAAGGAGGTATTTCCCCCAACAGGCGGCATGCTGATTGTGATTGTCTGGTGTCTTTTGCGATCTTTGTTGTGCAGCTTGGCTCCCCCCAGCCATAACGGGTCTGCGAACCCGCCAACTGCTTGTGTGCCCCTGGTGCTCACCATCTCAGCGACGGTGTTGGGGCGGCGATTGTGGCACTGCAGCTGCACAAGCGTGCGGTGCCCGATGGATGTGGCTGTGCTCCGGTAGATACCCTCTGTATCGGAGGCTTTCACCTTCCAAAGCTGCTGCTTCCGCTTGCTGGAGTTGGGATTCAATTTCCTGGTGCCGGGAAGCATGACAAGGCTGGAGAATGGAGATTCCGTACTTGTGCACCAGTCACGACCAGAATCCAAAGGGATCGTGCTCAAGGGGCGCATGGACATTGATGGCGGTGCGGTGGGGGCAGGAGAGGGCAACACATCTTGGGCTTCACTGGTGGCAACCACGGTCTGTCCCTCACCATCCAATTGAGAGATGATGTGCTGCAACCGCGATTGGTATTTGTGCCTTTTCGCTGTCTCAATGGCGGCCGTGGCGCCTGCCTGGATGCGAAGCCTCTCAGTTTGCTCTTTATCTCGCCATCCGCAGTATTCGAACGTTTCCTTTGCAATCAGGGTCAACTGTCGCAGCGATTGCTCGGCACAAAGCACGCAAAGCTGAAAATTCACGTCCTCCACGGCCTTCAAATTGCACCGCATACTCTCCTCTTCGTACAGGTATGCCAGCTTCTCACGTGCCCTGGCCTCCACCCCAATAATCCTTTTCAGTTGCCGAAGCGCATTGTGCAGCTGCTTGGCCCATTTCTCTTGTATAGACTGGGCAATGAGCTGTCCCGAAGACATCACACCTGCGGAGGATAGCAGCTGCTTTCGCTGCATCTCTCTGAAAAACTGCTGATCACTCTCCAAATCAATGCGATCCTGCTGCTCCTTGAAGCGCTGCAGAGCAACAATTTCCATGAACTCCAAATACATGATCGGCAGAACAGCCCACGCTTCAGGCTCCACAAGTGCGAAGGCGGCCCGCTGCAAAATCTCTCGCTGCTGCAGCTCGTTGCGCTCCTCGGCCAAGATAATCTTGCGAATGCGTTCCAGGCCCGCGAGCCGCAGACGTTCCTCCTCCAATCGCTTCTCCTCAGCCACGCGCTCCTCCTCCTTCCGACGCAGGTGCTCAGGGTCGTACATCAATCCCACACAAAAGGGCAGCGGGAGGCCCCAGTCGATGAGGCTGTCCCGCAGCAGTGCATTGCGGTCGACGGGCAGTGGTCGTGGGAACTCATCCACCATCGAATCCAAGGCGCAGTGGCTGGGGTGCACTGGCTCATGGGGCCCTGACTTCACTGACTTGACCGAGCGCCGGTACTTCTTCAGCGCTGCAATCATGAAATTGTGGATGGTACAATTCTTGACCAGCGTAAGGACCAGCGGCGCTCGGAGCGGGGGGGTCAAATTCATGAACACCTTCACAGCGAACGTTGGGGCCTTCAGCAGCTGCGCGTACGGGCTACCGACCAGCGGCAGGTTGCCAGAGGTCGGGGTGTGCGCCGTGGTCTTCAGAGACGCCTCATGCATCGATCGCATGGAGCGGATGGACGCGATGGAAAGCCGCACGTGTCGCAGTGGCGAGGTCCGAGTCGCCGCAGCAGCGAGATCGTCGTCGCCCTCCCCGGCGAGCAGGTCCGCAAGGAAGGAACTGCGGCGTGACCCACTCGAGCCGCCCGACGAGACGCTCCTGCGGGGCCCACGGCGACCGCCAATGTCAGAAATCCGTGTCTGGCCGGGACTGTCCCCCGAATCGACGCATTCGGGACCGAATTCGGAAGACGCAGGTCCGGCCTCCTTGTCAATGAGCGTCACGCCGTTCACGCCGAAGACGGCGGCATCAAGAGTCGGGGCGCGCACTTCCAAACTGGGCAGCGCCCCAGTGACATCTGCATCGCACGCGCCCGACATGCGATGTACTCCGGGGCTGCTGTTGACCTGGTGGTGGCGAGTGGCACTGGCCCCTGCCTCGGAGGCCACAAGTGTCCGAATGCTGCACCGAGCGGCTTTGGGAATGAATATGGCCGACACCAAAGGGGCCGCCGTCCGCGGTATGGCCTACAGGCAGGACACAGGACTCAGGGCTTTGTACGCAAAATGGTCACGTCTCAGCGGTGCATGGCCGCCAGGCGAATGGCAGCTTGGCCCTGCCCCTGGCACGGGGCCACGGCTCAGCGCCACCACATCAGCACGACATGGGACTGGAAAAGAAATGCACACTTCGGTACATCACAGTTTTCACGGTCTTCCCAGAGCTGCATGTTACCCACATCCCAATGCCACCGTATGGGGGCAGACTAACCCCCGGGAGGGCATACCAGTGCTGCCACAGCTTGCAGAAGCCCCACGTCCGGGCAGGACACAGTCAGTGCACAGACCAACGGGCGACCTCGTGTTTCACAGGACAGCCCGTACAAAAGCCTGTTGATCAGAGCTGGTGATAAGACTAAGTCCCGTAGCCACTCATCGAGACCCACTCCAGCAGGGGTCCACTGCATGGGACTCCTTCAGATAGATCGATGCTGCAGAATATCAACGACGAGAAACAGTGGAAAGTGATCTTGAGCTTCTATGAAACTGTACCTTAGAACGTACTGAATGTTCTGGCCGGCTGGTGTCCATTACACCTCTGACATGGTCACAGCTTCAATAAACCAACACCGCCACATGTCTCCACAATGCTGCGCACCGAGCAAAACACAACATGACTGTCCGCTGTGTGTACACCCTGAGGTACACCCCACAGCAACCCCCCCCCCCCCGAATTGGCGAAGAAATCCCAACAAATCGGCGAACAAATCGGCAGACCGATTTTTCGGCAAAACAGGTTCGCAGTGCCCTGGATCTCAGTCTCAGGCCCCAAACACACCTTCCTTTTGGTTGTTCAGTAGTTGGAGTCATGTGGAAACCCAAAATACCTCTCAATTTTCGAAAAAAGTTTTTCATCTCTCAGTCTGTACTGGAAGACGTTCCGGAAGCACCGGAACATATTCCGGAACAACGGGAACATGTTCCGAAAGCACCGGAACATGTTCCGGAACCACCGGAACATATTCGGGAAACATGTTCCGGAACCACCGGAACATATTCCGGAACAACCGGAACATGTTCCGGAACCACCGGAACATGTTCCGGAGGAACCTCCGGAACATGTTCCGGAAGCACCGGAAGATATTCCGGAACCACCGGAAGATGTTCCGGAAGCACCGGAACATGTTCCGGAAACACCGGAAGATAATCCGGAACCAACGGAAGATGTTCCGGAACCACCGGAAGATGTTCCGGAACCACCGGAACATGTTCCAAAACCACCCGAACATGTTCCGGAACAACCGGAACATGTTCCGGAACCACCGGAACATGTTCCGGAACCACCGGAAGATAATCCGGAAGCACCGGAACATGTTCTGGAACCACCCGAACATGTTCCGGAACCACCGAAACATGTTCCGGAACCACCGGAAGATATTCCGGAACCACCGGAACATGTTCCGGAACCACCGGAACATGTTCCGGAACCCCCAAAACATGTTCCGGAAGCACCGGAACATATTCCGGAACAACGGGAACATGTTCCGAAAGCACCGGAACATGTTCCGGAACCACCGGAACATATTCGGGAAACATGTTCCGGAACCACCGGAAGATATTCCGGAACCACCGGAACATGTTCCGGAACCACCGGAACATATTCCGGAACCACCGGAACATATTCCGTAACAACCGGAAGATGTTCCGGAACCACCGGAACATGTTCCAGAACCACCCGAACATGTTCCGGAACAACCGAAACATGTTCCGGAACCACCGAAACATGTTCCGGAACCACCGGAAGATAATCCGGAAGCACCGGAACATGTTCCGGAACCACCGGAACATGTTCTGGAACCACCCGAACATGTTCCGGAACCACCGGAACATGTTCCGGAACCACCGGAACATGTTCCGGAACCACCGGAACATATTCCGTAACAACCGGAAGATGTTCCGGAACCACCGGAACATATTCGGGAAACATGTTCCGGAACCACCGGAAGATATTCCGGAACCACCGGAACATATTCCGGAACCACCGGAACAAATTCCGGAACCACCGGAACATGTTCCAGAACCACCCGAACATGTTCCGGAACAACCGAAACATGTTCCGGAACCACCGAAACATGTTCCGGAACCCCCAGAACATGTTCCGGAACCACCGGAAGATAATCCGGAACCACCGGAACATGTTCCGGAACCACCGGAACATGTTCTGGAACCACCCGAACATGTTCCGGAACCACCGGAACATGTTCCGGAAGCACCGGAAGATGTTCCGGAACCACCGGAACATGTTCCAGAACCACCGGAACATGTTCCGGAACAACCGAAACATGTTCCGGAACCACCGGAACATGTTCCGGAACAACCGGAACATGTTCCGGAACCACCGGAACATGTTCCGGAACCACCGGGAGATGTTCCGGAACCACCGGAACATGTTCCGGAACAACGGGAACATGTTCCGGAACCACCGGAACATGTTCTGGAACCACCCGAACATGTTCCGGAACGACCCGAACATGTTCTGGAACCACCCGAACATGTTCCGGAACCACCGGAACATGTTCCGGAACCACCGGAAGATATTCCGGAACCACCGGAACATGTTCCAGAACCACCGGAACATGTTCCGGAACAACCGAAACATGTTCCGGAACCACCGGAACATGTTCCGGAACAACCGGAACATGTTCCGGAACCACCGGAACATGTTCCGGAACCACCGGAAGATGTTCCGGAACCACCGGAACATGTTCCGGAACAACGGGAACATGTTCCGAAACCACCGGAACATGTTCTGGAACCACCCGAACATGTTCCGGAACGACCCGAACATGTTCTGGAACCACCGGAAGATATTCCGGAACCACCGGAACATGTTCCCGAACCACCGGAACATGTTCCGGAACAACCGAAACATGTTCCGGAACCACCGGAACATGTTTTGGAGGAACCACCGGAACATGTTCCGGAACCACCCGAACATGTTCCGGAACAACCGAAACATGTTCTGGAACCACCGGAACATGTTCCGGAACAACCGGAACATGTTCCGGAACCACCGGAAGATAATCCGGAAGCACCGGAACATGTTCTGGAACCACCGGAACATGTTCTGGAACCACCCGAACATGTTCCGGAACCACCGGAACATGTTCCGGAACCACCGGAAGATGTTCCGGAACCACCGAAACATATTCCGGAACCACCGGAACATATTCCGTAACAACCGGAAGATGTTCCGGAACCACCGGAACATGTTCCAGAACCACCCGAACATGTTCCGGAACAACCGAAACATGTTCCAAAACCACCCGAACATGTTCCGGAACAACGGGAACATGTTCCGGAACCACCGGAAGATGTTCCGGAACCACCGGAACATGTTCTGGAACCACCCGAACATGTTCCGGAACCACCCGAACATGTTCCGGAACCACGGGAACATGTTCCGGAAGCACCGGAAGATATTCCGGAACCACCGGAACATATTCCGGAAGCACCGGAACATGTTCCGGAGGAACCTCCGGAACATGTTCCGGAACCACCGGAAGATATTCCGGAAGCACCGGAACATATTCCGGAACCACCGGAACATATTCCGGAACCACCGGAACATGTTCCAGAACCACCCGAACATGTTCCGGAACAACCGAAACATGTTCCGGAACCACCGAAACATGTTCCGGAACCCCCAGAACATGTTCCGGAACCACCGGAAGATAATCCGGAAGCACCGGAACATGTTCCGGAACCACCGGAACATGTTCTGGAACCACCCGAACATGTTCCGGAACCACCGGAACATGTTCCGGAACCACCGGAAGATGTTCCGGAACCACCGGAACATATTCCGGAACCACCGGAACATATTCCGTAACAACCGGAAGATGTTCCGGAACCAACGGAACATGTTCCACAACCAACCGAACATGTTCCGGAACAACCGAAACATGTTCCGGAACCACCGGAACATGTTCCGGAACAACGGGAACATGTTCCGGAACCACCGGAACATGTTCTGGAACCACCCGAACATGTTCCGGAACCACCGGAACATGTTCTGGAACCACCCGAACATGTTCCGGAACCACCGGAACATGTTCCGGAACCACCGGAAGATATTCCGGAACCACCGGAACATGTTCCAGAACCACCGGAACATGTTCCGGAACAACCGAAACATGTTCCGGAACCACCGGAACATGTTCCGGAACAACCGGAACATGTTCGGGAACCACCGGAACATATTCCGGAACAACCGGAAGATGTTCCGGAACCACCGGAACATGTTCCGGAACAACGGGAACATGTTCCGGAACCACCGGAACATGTTCTGGAACCACCCGAACATGTTCCGGAACGACCCGAACATGTTCTGGAACCACCCGAACATGTTCCGGAACCACCGGAACATGTTCCGGAACCACCGGAAGATATTCCGGAACCACCGGAACATGTTCCAGAACCACCGGAACATGTTCCGGAACAACCGAAACATGTTCCGGAACCACCGGAACATGTTCCGGAACAACCGGAACATGTTCCGGAACCACCGGAACATGTTCCGGAACCACCGGAACATGTTCCAAAACCACCCGAACATGTTCTGGAACCACCCGAACATGTTCCGGAACCACCGGAACATGTTCCGGAACAACCGGAACATGTTCCGGAACCACCGGAACATATTCCGGAACAACCGGAAGATGTTCCGGAACCACCGGAACATGTTCCGGAACAACGGGAACATGTTCCGGAACCACCGGAACATGTTCTGGAACCACCCGAACATGTTCCGGAACGACCCGAACATGTTCTGGAACCACCCGAACATGTTCCGGAACCACCGGAACATGTTCCGGAACCACCGGAAGATATTCCGGAACCACCGGAACATGTTCCAGAACCACCGGAACATGTTCCGGAACAACCGAAACATGTTCCGGAACCACCGGAACATGTTCCGGAACAACCGGAACATGTTCCGGAACCACCGGAACATGTTCCGGAACCACCGGAACATGTTCCAAAACCACCCGAACATGTTCTGGAACCACCCGAACATGTTCCGGAACCACCGGAACATGTTCCGGAACCACCGGAAGATATTCCGGAACCACCGGAACATGTTCCAGAACCACCCGAACATGTTCCGGAACAACCGAAACATGTTCCGGAACCACCGGAACATGTTTCTGGAGGAACCACCGGAACATGTTCCGGAACCACCCGAACATGTTCCGGAACAACCGAAACATGTTCTGGAACCACCGGAACATGTTCCGGAACAACCGGAACATGTTCCGGAACCACCGGAAGATAATCCGGAAGCACCGGAACATGTTCTGGAACCACCGGAACATGTTCTGGAACCACCCGAACATGTTCCGGAACCACCGGAACATGTTCCGGAAGCACCGGAAGATGTTCCGGAACCACCGAAACATATTCCGGAACCACCGGAACATATTCCGTAACAACCGGAAGATGTTCCGGAACCACCGGAACATGTTCCAGAACCACCCGAACATGTTCCGGAACAACCGAAACATGTTCCAAAACCACCCGAACATGTTCCGGAACAACGGGAACATGTTCCGGAACCACCGGAAGATATTCCGGAACCACCGGAACATGTTCTGGAACCACCCGAACATGTTCCGGAACCACCCGAACATGTTCCGGAACCACCGGAACATGTTCCGGAAGCACCGGAAGATATTCCGGAACCACCGGAACATGTTCCGGAAGCACCGGAACATGTTCCGGAACCACCGGAACATGTTCCGGAACCCCCGGAACATGTTCCGGAAGCACCGGAACATATTCCGGAAGCACCGGAACATGTGGTCCTAGTGGCTACATAACCCCTGCCGTCTTGGGGATCCCCAACACTTGAGAGGGGGTGACAAAATCGGTAGTGGCCCACAAGTGGGCCTGGTGGCTACATAACAATCACCATCTGGGGGATCCCCAACGTTTCAGAGCGGCAGACCAAATCAGCAGTGGCCCACAAGCGGTCCAAGTTGCTACATAACCCCTACCGTCTAGTGGGTACCCAACTCTTCACAACGGGTGACAAATTAGCAATAGCAAACCCCTGCTGTCTAGGGGATCCCCAACACTTCAAGCCGGGGCATAAAATGAGCAGTGGCCCACAAGTGGCCCTGGTAGCTACATAACCCTTGCCGTTTGGGAAATCCCAAATGCTTCAGACCGGGGGACAGAATGAGAAGCGGCCCACCAGTGGGCCTTTTGGCTACATAACCCCTACCGCTTGGAGGATTTCCAACTCTTTCAAGCGGGGGCAAAAAGTGAGTGATGGCCCACAAGTGGGCCTAGCGGCTAAATAATCCCTGCCGTGTGGTGTTTCGGCAACGCTTCAAGGCGGGTGGACAAAATCTATAGTGGCCCACAGGTGGGCCTAGTGGCTACGTAATCCATGCCGTTTGGGGGTTCCCCAATGCTTCACGGCGGGGGACAAAATCAGCGGTGGCCCACAAGTGGGCCTGGTGGTTACATAAACCCTCCGTATGGGGAATCCCCAATGCTTCAAAGCGGGGGACAAAATCAGTAGCGCCCCGAAATTGGGTCTTGTGGCTACATAACCCCTGCCGCATGGGGGCTCCCCAACGCTTCACGGTGGGGGACAACATCAACAGTGGCCCACAAATGGGCGTCGTGGCTACATGACCCCTTGCGTCTAGGAGATGCCCAACGCTTCAGAGTGGGGAACAAAATGAGAAGAGGCCCACAAGTGGGCCTCATGGCTACATAACCCCTACCATTTGGGAGGTCCCCAACGCTTCAGAGCGGGGGACAAAATCAGCAGTGGCCCACAAACGGGCCTAGTGGTTAAACCAAGACTCAAATTAGGACCGAGCTAGGTCCTAGTCTTGCTGAACGCATTGGACATAACCGCAGAAGAAAGACTGCTTGCTTTGTAGATGTGCCTCCACCGTCGGGACGATCGTGCTGAAACACGGCTGAAAAACGGTTCATTTTCACCTCAAAATGGACCACCGTGTGGCACTACGGCATGGAACATGCCTTGTTGAACACCGATTTGCATTCCTTTGATAGCCCCATGGCTACCGAAGAAGAACGGCTCTCATTGAAAACGCCCACTTGACACACCGGCGATCGTCTTGAACTTTCCTGACGATCGTCCTCAAAACAGCCCCAAAACAACCATTTTTTTGACACCAAATTGGCCATAGAACGGTCTAGACGGCTCAAAATATCTCAAAACCTGTTTTTGGTGATGCGCATTTGCTTCACGGTCGTTTTGAGCTACTTGGATCCCGGTTTTGAGCCACAATGCCGTCAAAAGGAGTTTTCTTGCGTTTGCTGCTACTTGCTGCTGCTGCTTGCTGCTGCTAAAATGTGTTGCTCATCCTTAGACCCTAAGAAGGGGTGTAAAACCTGGACAGGGTAAACCCAGCTCGGTAATAACACCTACTTTCTACGGGATCCACAACGCATAGGGGGGGGGGGGATATCAGCAGTGGCAGAAAAGTGGGCCTATTGGCTATATAGCCCGTGCCGTATTGCAGGATCCCCAATGCTTCAGAGAGGGTGACAAATTAGCAGCACGTAACCCTTGCCGTCTGGGGGATCCCAAACGCTTTAGAGCGGGGGGGGGGGGGGGGTTGAGCAGTGGCCCACAAGTGGGCCTAGTGGCTACATAAACCCTGCTATCTGGGGATCCCCAACGCTTCAGAGCGGGTGGACAAAATCAGTAGTGGCCCACAAGTGGTGGCTACATAACCCTTGCCGTATGGGGGGTCCCCGGCGCCTCAGAGCGGGGCACAAAATCAGCAGTGGCCGACTAGTGGGGCTCGTGGCTACATGATCCTTGACGTTTGGGGTGTCCCCAACGCTTCAGAGCGGGGGACAAAATGAGAAGTGGCCAACAAATGGCCCTCGTGGCTACATAACCCCTGCTGTGTGGGGAACCCCAACACTACAAAGCAGGGGACAAAATTAGCAGTGGCCCGCAAATGCGCATGGTGGCAACATAATCCATGCTGTCTAGGGGTTCTCCAACTCTCCAAAGCGGGGGACAAAATCAGTTGTGGCCCACAAGTCGGCACAGTGGCCACTTAACCCCTGCCACTTGGGGGGGGGGGGGGTCCCCAACGCTTAAGAGCAGGGGACAAAATCAGCAGTGGCCCACAAGTGGGCCTGGCGGCTACATAGCCGCTACCGTCCAGGGGGTCCCCCACACTTCAGAGCGGGGGACAACATGAGAAGTGGCCCGGCAATGGTCGTGGTGGCTACTCAACCCCTGCCGTCTAGGGGATACCCAACGCTTCAGAGCAGGGGACAAAATGAGAGGTGGGCATCAAGTGGGCCCTGTGGCTCCATAACCCTTGCCGTGTGGGTGATCCCCAAGGTTTCAGAGCGGGGGACAAAATGAGAAGTGGCCCACAAGTGGGCATTGTGGCTACATAACCCCTATTGTCCCGGGGATACCCAATGCTTCAAAGTGGGTGACAAATCAGCAGTACGCAATCCTTGCCATCTAGGGGGGAATGTTTGCCCGGCGCGCTACCTTTGTATTAAGTATCTTGTCTCTAGCCTCAAGTTTATCCTCACCTTGGGAAGTCCCCCAAGTAGACCGCACTAGACCGCAAACCTTCCCTACAAGGCATCCTACATAGACCGAAATATGAGAATTCAACAACACAAAATGTCACTCCCACCACTTCCAACCACAACCCTTGCCATTGTCATAAACTGGGTGCAAAGGATGGGCCACATTCTTAGACACAGCATGAAGGTACTCCAAATTGTTTGGTGAGGGGGGGCAGAAACAGGCACGAATAGGGAATGGTAAAAAAATTGCCCAGCGCGCGCCCAGCGCACTAACACTCCCCCCAAGGCCGCGTTGGGTGTCCACCCTAGATGGTCCGTGAGGGTGCACGCACCCGTTCTACGAGGAGATAGGGGAGGGACAAGGTGTAGGATTCATTCCCTCTCCACCCCGCCGTACCCAGACAAGGAAGAGGACAAGGCACCCTTGCCTTAACCCATACCCAGGCCTATTGCTAACCCTTGACTTGCTCTGTAAACGCACAGTGGACACTGAGGGGGTGTTTTTGCACAGCGCGCGCACAGCACCAAACAGCTATTGCACTTTCCCGTGACAACCCTGGACTCACAGTGCCTCCCATATGCACCATCACTGCCCAGAATTCAGCCCCCAGCAGCCTTTGGTGGCATACCAGGTTTTTTTTTGTAGCGGATGACTTGCTGGAGGTGGTGCTCTCTGTGTGCGACGCTTCCGAGGTCTGATATTCTCTTATTGGTACTCTCATCCTTGAAGAGGATTCCTAGAGCATCCATGTCATACCTGACACTTTCATACCATTGTACACCAGTATAGCAGATTGAAACCCAAGACGGAGTTTGAATCTGCCCGCAAGCTGTGACTCAACATCTGACTGACGTACTGACATAAAGATCTGATGCCATAAGAATGGGGCGACTGCATCCTTGTGGGATATTTTTGGATACAACTGCATGACAAGGGGGCGTTCTTCAAATGCAGAGCCTTCGAATTTTGCCTCAGTCATCAGAGCAAACTATGGGCAACCTTTATAGGTTTTCAAAACCATTTCTATTTCATTCGGTGGAAGAACGTGCCATGTGATTTTGCAGCCGCGTACGTTTTTGCTTCTGGCCTCAGCATGTACAACAAACAGATTATCTGGCGTGTCTGGAAATTCCAAAGCCCACTGCAGCACACTGATCCTGGCTGCAAGCAATTTCTTGACATTAAATTGGGGGGCAAGTCCCTGATTTCTTGAGACTATGTCAGAAGTCGCCACATATGCATGTAGTTGGGTGTCCACAACAGTGATGAGAGGCCTGTTGAGTTTGCAGATCTCTCCGCATTTCCATGGGAGTAACTGACAGCCAGACAGCAATCCCCTTGTCCCACCGTTCCTATCATTGTTTCTAAATTGCAAGACAATGAACAAAACCAACTCATGTTTCAGTTCATGTGGGAATACATGGACTACATTCTGCAGGATGAGTCCAGATTGTCTTCAGGGGGAAACCCCTCTGTGTGTTGGACAGCTATGACAGACCTTGAGGCTGCTGACCTCAAGATGCACTTCTCACCCCTTCATGGGTTGGAACCTCATTTTCTTATCATCGCTCATTTTAATGAACTTTCTCAGCTGTCCGCCCCGTTCTCCCAGTTGATACAACATATTGTGCCAGAGAGGGTTGACCCACTTGTCTTGATGGAAACAGACAAGCCACTGTTTCTGCTTACAGGCCCGCAGATAGGAGATCTGAGCCGAGTGCCCCCAATAATTACTGCCTGATGCTCGCTAGCTGCTGTCACTTGTTTGTTCCTTGCTGCTATTCGCTGCTTGTACCCTTTGCCATTCAAACACGCGGATGGGGGGCAAATGCAAGGTCAACGGGGCCCCTGTTGTGCGGCAATGGAGACCACAATCATGCAAACTGTGACCATAATGAACACCACCCTTGGTCACCTACCTGGCCTGGCAGAGTGCAGATCACACATTTGCATTCACACACTCCCATCATGCTAATTGTGGATGGTCATGTGAGTGTAACCCATGTGAAAACTGCATGACTTGCCTGATCATACCCATGGTGTCCTGTATCCCTACCTCTGCCTCCGCATCCATGTCCACCTTCACCTCCTTGCCCAAGTTTTGGCTGCCTGGCGTTAGCAATACAAAGTGGCCAGACCTGCTTGGACCTGCAGCTGCAGATGCCTAGAGCAACAGAAGGGCATCAGCAGACATGCGTGTGGCTTTGGTAGAGTCAGGGATTGGCCTTCAAAGTGCTTATGAGAATGCGGAACAGGCTTGGTGAGGAAGCAGCTTTGGGTTTGCGGGAGGTTTCAGGTTTGTGGGGCTGAGATTACGCAGAATTTGCACACAACAGAGACACGGCCCCATGTTATTGACTGCAACCCAAGCTGTGAAAGCAAACCGAGCATTCAGAGCACGTGGAACATTTGGTAGCAGTGCCTGTCCTTGGTCATCAGCTGTGGATTGACATAAGCGCACAGGGCTAGCAATTTTCACCCTTGGTTGCATATGCCCAATGGGACACACTGCTGCTGCCTGGAGGCAAAATCACATAAACTCAGTTTAAGTTGAATTGCTTGTGACTGTTGTGTTGACCAAAGCAATGGGGCTGCAGCCTGCGGTCAGAGATGACATAGGCCTGCCCTGCGATGTGAAGATAGAGGGAGCATCTGCACCGTGCGGCACCGTGGAGGTTTTTGAACCCAAACCAGGCCCGACAATCTGCCCGCAGAAACCCTCAAAATGTTGCCCCTGGAGGCCCCCTCTTGCCCCATCTCTAGGCCCCAGTGGACCCCTTACCCGCCTCCAAAGGCCCTCCGGACATTGCAGTCTTCAATTAGCACGAAGCTGAGGCATTGCCTGGCCTGGCACGAACTTGAGGCCGACGCAGCAGAGGCTGGTGGCAGGATCCTCCACACACAACACTTTACAGCCAAACCCCCCCCCCCTCCCCCATTACAACCCAAGCGCTTCTGCCAGCTCCAGCCCTCGCTCTTCCTGTTGCTGGGGGAGTTGGCTTTCAAGGGACTGTGTGTGACCTGGTAAAGCAGTCCCAATCAGAGTTGACGGCAATCCAGTGGCTGCCGCATGCGAGGGCAACTCTGCGCCGGAGGCCACTGGATGCGATCCCTCCCTGTGCCGGAGGCCGCCGGATGCGGTTGTTGTGGGACTTGTGGATGTGCATCGGTTGCATAGCGCTCTCCCGGGGCTTAGAAAAAGGCAGCCCGGCCCCACACACCACTGTGACGCCCCCTGCCGGAGGCTAACGGATGCAGACAACATCCCTGCCGGAGTCTAGATTCAACTCTGGTCCCAATGCGGTGCAGTGCATGTTATGTGTGTTCATTTCCGAGGCAAAGGGGGGCGGTTTCATCATATGGCAGGTCTGGCGCCCTGCAGGGGGGGCCTCTGGGGAGGTCGCTGGCAGACTGGGTGTGTTGGGCTCTTGGCACGGCCCCAACGTACGCATGGCGCGCGCCCTGTGCCTGACACAATCCCAGGCAGGGGTTAAGCCGCCAGACAATGAATGAATGGGCGTGGGACGGAAGAGCTGCAGAGGTGGACTGGTAAGGTGAGGCCGGCGATGCATGCTGGCGAGTGGGGTGTCAGCATCCACCCTGCCCACTGCCCCTTAGGATGGGGGTGCACTGCGTGGGGCATCAGTCTTTTGCCCAGAGGCGCACCCTTGTGCCACATTCAGGGGCCGGAGGGGGGGGGGGGGGATAAGTTCTGATGGGACAGGGCTAAGCAGAAGCTCTCAACATGATCATGGTTGCAGGTGAACCACCAAAAACGGAAAAATATGTTCGGTGAAGCATCCATAGGCGTTGTCTTTGTGTGGAGGAACGACTCTAGTTAGCGATTAATTGCGTCCTGTTGCAGACCATAGTATGAGGGATTAGACTGATCAGTGGTAGCTCAGCACACAGCCTGTGAGGTGCGGAGGGTGCTCTCCGCCACTGGTGTGGCTGTGTATCTTATGGATGAATGTATGTGTGCATGTATGTATAATGCAGAGCCATGATGGGGACTGAGACATGATGGGTTTGCTAGTGCTCAAAAAAACCAGAGCCTCAAACCCACATACAAATACACTGCTCTCCTCAGATGGAATTTACAGAAATGTTTCTGTAAACAATGCGTTGAACGCGAGTGATGCGCAGCCAAAGTAAGAGACTGAGCAGAAACGGCCTCCTTATGCTATAGGTAGGCGAGAGTAAGGCAGTCTTCTAATTCTTTATAACACTGTACACATACCCTGATGACAAATTTCACTCTAGCTACGACTGCCAATCCCTGACAGTGCGATGTTTTTGAGGTATGTTGAATTTGAATTCCTGGGGCTTTTGCAGAAGCAAAGCCCTATGTTCCTGCAGCAAGTGCACTTGAGCAGGCCCCCCAGGCCCTCTCTCTTACCTACCTACCTACCTACACTCTGCCAGGCTTTCTCCACCCAGGAGGTCGCAACAGACAAGCATCCATGGCTGCATGCCCAAGCTGATGCTCGGGTTCCTGGGAGCAGGAAGACAAGAACGGATTCCCCTCGACTGCATATGATTTGCACTGCATACTGCACTGCCTATACATTGTAACCAAATATATTGTCTTAGGGGCCAATACATGCTGTATGCTTGGCAGGGCTCCTTTTAAGAGGGGGGTGGGATGGGTGGGGGGGTTCAGGGGGGGTGGGTGCGAGGGTCCAGCCCCCCTTCCCCCCGGTGGTGCTGAGTTTTTAGATGCACCAAAGGCGCCGAACATAATTTTTCGTCTAAATTAATTGGCGCCAAAGGCGTCAGAGAAAATTTTTGATCGGCCGGAGGTCCGGGAGGAAATTTGGCCCAATCTTTTTTGGGGGGTGGGGTCCCGGGGGGGGGGGGGGGGACCCCTCACCCCCCCCCCCCCGTGGTGCCAGGTTGTTAAAAAGGAGCCCTGGGCAGGGGATTTTGAGAAATAAGGGTTGATTGTATCAGTGCGGTCCAGCATGCTGGTAGGGCAATCCGCGAGACATGTATGAGCAATGGGGTGCATATGTTGCTTTTTCCATCTGTGGTGTGAAGGGGGCTTGAAATACAGGTGGAATGTATAGATTTCATTTAGCCAGGGCTGTGCTGGGTACGAGTGGCGCCACGTCTCTTTGTTGAGAATCGCTGAAAAAGATGCCTGTATATACAAAGCAGGAAGACCGGTGCAAGTGTGAAATCGGGTCCGAAGCAGGGTGATGCCCTTCTGTAGCCTTTGCCTGAGCCTGAGCCTTTGGGGGGGGGGGGGGGGGGCGGGGTTATGGTTCTCTGCAGTAATGGCAATGCTGTGCCGCAGGGGTTCCCCTCCGCTACCTGGGCTTTGGTCAGGACTGGGTCTACCTCCGAAAGTGCAGAGCAACAGACACATCTGTGGCTCTGAGGAGCCACACGGCGTCTGCCAGATCAGACATGATCTGATGGAGGCTCCGTGCTACGCAGGTACGCACTGGCCGCCGCTGGCCCCTACCGAGGCCAAGGGGTGACAGCAGCGGGGGTGACTGCGTGGCACGGGGTGTAGGGGGCTGGTTCCTAAACACGAAACCAACCTCAGTACGGGCGATCACCCGTGCAAGCCTTTTCTTGGCGGGGGGGCTGAAATGAAACAGGGGGCACCCACTCCGAGTGAGGCAGGCATCATTTGGGCTACCTCCACACGGGGGGGGGGGGGGGCTCAGCCAACGAGGCAGGTACCCACCCACCAATTGACCAACATGAGGAAAAATGGACAGAAAAACATTTCTGGTGCCTTTGGCGCCAGGAATATAGACCTCACCACCGGCCCACTAACCCAACAGCAGCCTATGCCCTGGGGGAAGGGGGGGGGGAGGGTGGTTTTGGTTCTGGCGGGCACCCATGGCCCCACCGTCTCAAGGTGTGCAAGGCCTAAGGCATGGGGCGTTAAGGAAGCCACGGGGCTACCTCACACCTGGCCACTGCACATGGCGGCCGCCCATGTGGTGGTTCGCCCCGGGATTTGATTCGCCCCAGGAATCGATCCAGCGATCTCTTGGGTGCTCACTACCTGTCCTACCGCTGGACCAACCGCAACTGTCTGGGGGGGGGGGGGGGGTCCAGCTGAAGGAGGCAGCCAACCCCCTCTTAGGGTGGACCCTCCACTAAGCAAAGGCCTGCACCGGTGGCATGTTTACAGGCGTTGCACATCATCTTGGAAATCGAGCTGATAAGAACCGATGCCACGGTTGATCTTAGCCAAAGAGCCGAACCGATCTGCTGAGGAGTCGCGGCGCTTTGGAGGTGGAATCTGGACGATACGACAGCAAGGGTGCAGGGGCGTACTTCATCGCGTGGGGCAGTATAAAGATGGGTGGTGCCCAGGTGCAGCCCCGGACGCCCCCTAATTATTTTGACCCCTGAAGGGGGGTGGGCTTGGGGCGGGGGGGGGGGGGGAGCCGAGCTGGGGTCCCAACATGCATACCTCAAAATGATCCCCTTGTCGCGCTGATCATTTTGAACACAAATATGTGGGGTTTTTGAACCCCCCCCCCCCCCCCCCCCGGGGATTCCGGTCCTAGCGGCCAGGTTTTGGGGGCCGGATGGGGGAGGTCAGGGGTCGGAAATTTTTGGCATACATATTTGGATTCCAATGAAATTCTGAGCATTTTGAGTATACACACATGGAGCAAAAACGAAAATTCACCCCCCACCATATGCTAATAAAAAAAAATTCCGGCGCCTTCGGCACCAAATTGGGACCAAATGTGGTCCGGACCTTTTAAACATTTTGGGTTAGGGTTAGGGTCAAGGGCTGCAGCTGGGCACCCCCTGTGAGTATAATCTTCAAGTATAGTGGTCGAATGACTAGAACCGCACCTCTGGCACAGCTATTGACAATAGGACTGGCGATCAGTTGCTGTGTTGCCTTGTTTATCAACTGCATGCAAAATCAACGTCTGATCGCATGAGGGAACGCAAACCGCACAGACTGTCTTTGGAGCTGGTGCAAAATCAATGCACGGCCCTCGGTGTTAAAGTGGGAATCCCCTGGTTTTGGTGAGTTGAGACCTGCATTGGGCATTGGGCCCATGGTTCTGTTTATATGCAGTTAGGTTGTACATGTAGTCTCCACCCCAGTCAGTAGGCCGATCTGGCACACAAGACCTTCGTGGGGGCTGCAAGGGCTTCGCACGTGGCTCATATGGGCGCTGGCGTTGCTCCTGCGGGCAGCTTTGACAAATATGTGCGCATGCATTGCAAGGCATGTAGTTGTTTACGTGTGCGTGACATGTGTGCATGTGTGAGCGTGTGTGCATGGAACCGGGGCAAGAAAACGAAAGCCGCAAGGGCCAAGCAACAGAGCCTTCATCAACAGAGCCTTCATCAAGCAACGGGAAAAAAATTGGGATGGGTATTGGGAACCTGACCTGGTATATTGGGGAGGCGGGGTCTGCTGGAGGCGGGCTGCCCTCCCTCCTCCATGGTTTGGAATTAGAAGTCGGATCGCCACTCAAGCCCTGCAATGCAGAACGTTCACAGCGTAAATACGCAGTGCACACAGCAGAGGCTCCTTGGAAGTGCAATGAAATCAGAAGCACTTTCGAGCTATGATCTTCGGGCCCACCTCCGTATAGTCGTCCAGAGAGATCCAAAGATCCTTCATGGTGGTGGTGGAGGCCAACATTGCACCGCCAATCCAAGGGTAGTATTGTCTGGACAGGGGCAAATAGCATGCAAGGCCAACTCTATAGGGGATCGGTGGTGCAGGGAGTCACTGAAAGGTAGGGAGGAGGAACCTCCCAGAAACCCACCCACAACTAAGATTCCCTTCAGTGGAGCTATCACATCCAACCCCCAAACAATGTTCGGTGTGATGATGGAAATGCTTCTCTGTACTGTTCGGATTCTAATGTTGAGGATGTGCTATATCATTGTGCACATGGATCAAATATGTCAGAAGTTGATTATCCAATTGTGTGTGCAAATATTTTCAAACAACAATTCCTCACCCTCCAGTCTCCTCCAAATGACTTTGTACTTATACTGTGTACTTTGTACAAACTGCGCAGAGCAAAGACACCACATTCCCTCTCAGGCCCCCTTTTGAAATAAGACAGGATGAGATCGCAATTTTGTGACCTGTTGGCCCTTTAGAATTTGCTTCCTTGTTCCCTTCACCCCCTTGCACCCTCACTACCTGTCTACACCCAGTTTTTTACTGTTTAGCTGGACGGCTTGAGGCACCATTTACTGCCATTGACAATGAATGGTGATGCAAGTGAATATTGAAAAGCCTCCTACACAAAGCAGCTGCCTTTTACTAGCACAACACACCTGTCTGCAATGCACCAGGGGAAGTAGGTTGATGTGATTTCCAAAAGGGGCCAATGACCATTTGGGATGGTGAAAATGGTGTTTTCAAGACGTGACCACCCACATGTGAGCCAACTGCACAGCACGCATGCGCAGTGGAATTCAAGCATGTTGGGGTGGGGTTGTAGCAGGTCAACTACAGTCAAAAACAGCTCAAACATAACTAATTCAAAAAGCGGGTGAGGGTCACTTGGAAGGCTAAAACTTGCAACTTTAGGCCATGGCCAGCCACTCACCTGGTCTGTAAAAGGTCACATTATGCCTTGAAAGAGGCATTTTTGGCATCGAAAAAGGTCAATACAAAACTGTGAAACGTTTTCGTTTGAGCATTCAAGAACCTTGTAGGTCACAAAAACCGGAGCATGATAACCCAACGTCCCATTTGTCATCCCAAAGGCCAAAAAGGTTGCAAGCTGTGAGAGGCATCGCAGGTTGGCATGCATGTCAAAATGTGTAGACTGCACTGTGTGCAATGTCAAAGCTAGCACATGCCACACCAGTCAGCAAAGCGGGGGGGAACCAATGAAGGCTACATAACCCCTGCCGTCTCGGGGTCCCCAAAGCGGGGAGGAATCAAAAAAGGCTATATAACTCCTTCCGGTCTCAGGGCCCAAAAGCAGGGAGGAATTAAAAAAAAAGGTAAATTACCCCTGCCGTCTCAGGGGCCCCTGGTGTCATACGTACAGTTTATGACCCTTTTTAGGGTGTGGGGTGGAAATGATCCCTTTTGGCAGCAACAAGTGCTAGCAAGCAAGCACCAGCAAAATGGGAAAATGTGTGGTGGAGGCTCCATTTCTGTCCAAATTTGGTGGATGATAGCTTGGACCTTGGAGCATGAAGTTGAACCAAACAAAATCAGACCAAACAACGGTTATGGGCCCCGTAGGTGCATGGGGTTACTCAGGGTCATCGAAAGGCGAAAAATTAGTTAAAAAATGATGTCTTGAACAGGTTGACCACGACCCTTCGGATGTTGAAAACAAAAGGTGTTGGGCACCTGTTGCCATTTTTGACCCATTTTGGCCTGCCCCAACAAATCCTTTAAACGGGGTCATTTTTGGGGACCGGAAAGGGGTCAAAACGCGTTACCCCAAAAGGGGAATTTGGGTTGTTCAATCAAACAAATGTATTAGCCTGTTTTGAGTGCGTTGCGCCCTCTTTCAGAGCGCCAAAATTTTCCCAAATACCTTGGAGCTGGGGGTCAATAACAAGGTCAATAATGGGGAAGAGTACCTTTTTCCAGAAAGGATACCAGCCAGACCTTATGGGATGCTCAAACAAGTGTTCTGAGCCCATTTTGGGACTGAGCCCAAGAATGTGCAAAATGCAGCTTACAGAGATCATGGCATGCAGTGTGCAGAGTGCAGATTATGCGGTGTGCAGAGTGCGTAATGTGCCATCTGCATGGTGCAGTCTGCAGTGTGCACAGTGTGCGTGCTGCAGGTTGTGCGGGGTGCGTTGTGCGTTGTGCAGTGTGCTGCATGCAGCATTGTGCGGCTCACTGATGCACAAAATCAGGAAAATGGTGGGAGGTTGTACTGCATCCTATGTGCCATTTTGGCTGTCCAAAAACAGGGTGCCATTTTCAAAAGCAAGCAGGTGGCTCTCATGTTCAGAAGCATGGTAATTTTGAGGCTGTGATACACTGTGGTTTTTCGGGCAGGTTTGGGTACATGTCACAAGTTGAGCCTGCCGACACCAATACAAATCAAAAGGGATCAATATCCCACAAGGAAAAAAATAAGGCTGCTGCAGCATGCTGCGGCATGCTGCAAAAACCCCACCATGGGATCCCCGTTTTCAGCCGCTTGGCAGTGTGCACACCGTCCAGGGTGCAGACTGTTGAGTATGCGATGTGCAGTGGGGTGGACGGAGAGTGCAGTGTTCAAGACGCGTGGTGCACAGAGTGCACACTGCACCGTGTGCGAGGGTGCGCACTGTGCAGTGTGCATGGTGGCGCAGTGCGCTGTGTTCACAGTGCGCGACGTGCACTGTGCAAAGTGTAAATCTTCCAGTGCACAAAATGCGCAGTGTGCAGCGGGGTGCGTGGCGTACACTGTGCCCTCTACGCCTCCCTACCTGCTCGGAACCAATACTCACTGGCTGGGCTCCACAGAAGCAGGGCAAAGGCAACCTCTCGGGCGCAGCCACAACGTCGTTCACCTGGTAGCCCAGCACCGCCTTCAATTCGCTCTGCAGCCGACTCTCCATCCCGGGATACATTGTGTTGCCTCCCGATAGCACGATCTTGGACTCAAGGGTTGCAGTCAACTCCGAATCGCAGCGATTGACGGCTTGCACAATCGCCTGCCAAGATGTGGGAGGCTCTAGAACATGAACTGGCACGCGGTACGCTCGTCACAACGGGTGCACCTGTCTCTGGCCCAGGGCGCCGCCCCTCACCGAACCATGACACTTATCTATCCGGCGCGGGCTGGGGGCCCCGTTGCCCAGGGCGGCCGTTGACCGATGAGCAATGTTTTTTTTCGAGCAACGAGGGGGGAAAGGGGAATGGGGGGGGGGGGGGTTGGCATAACGCCATGGTGTGTTGTTCTCGTCTGCAGCTGGCGGCGCCTACTGGCCGATCGCCATTCGCTGCCCTTCCCTTGGACACTTTCCCTCCATAGGCGGCGGTGCCCATCGGCCTCTCACCACCCTGTGACCTTCCTCTTCCTCCCTGCCCTAACCTTCCCTCTCCCCTTCCCTTCCCTTTCCCTTGGCCTTTCCCTGTATAGGCCGTGGTGCCCATCGGCCTGTCACCACTCGCTCCCTTTCCATTCCCTTGGTCGGTTGTGCCAACGGAGCCCCCGGACTTGCCCTGTTTCACTTCTCTGCGTCGAGTCCACGCAGAGGAAGGCAAATGCCTTCGCCGTTGGCCAGGTGCGTCCAAGCGGCCATCCGAAGCCGGCGGTGAGGTACCTCTCCCCAGCGGCGGCTGGTGGGCCCTGGGATGTCCACTTGCGGGGTCGTTTCCCCGACGGGGGCACATAACAACCTTTCGCCTCCAAGTTCCCGCGCTCAGTCCTTCCTTTGGCGAACGCAACACGAACCGTCCCTCTTGCTTCAAGGCCTAGGCCATGCCATGGTGTGTTCTGGGTCGCGCCTTTGTGCTCAGCATTGCGTTGTACATGTTGCACCCCATCACCTTGACGCCTTGACGGGGGTGGGGGGAGGGGGGGGAGAATGAGATGGGGAGGCACCCACCTTTTGGCAAGCATCCACAGCACTTGACCTACCCCCCCCCCCCTAGGGGGGGGGGGAGCTCAAGAGGCACCCACCCACTCACCGACTAACCAACACAAGGGAAAAGAACAAGGGAAAAAATTTTGGCCCCCTTTGGCCTTTGGCGCCGGGATTGTAGCCCTTTCCCTCAAAACCACCAACCCACTCTTAGCCCACCCCAACCATCATCAGAAGGAGGCATCAGAAGGAGGCACCCACCATTTTGAAAAAGGCAGGCACGCACCCCCCCCCCCCCCCGGGGTAGGGTAGGCGAGTCACTAAAAGAAGGCCTAATGCAGGGCCCCCTAGCATCCCCCTCGGTGTGCCCCTGGCGATGTCCCCCGCCTCTATCCCTGTCCGTGTGTTCCCATCCATTGCACAGGCGGGTGTCCCTCTCTGTGCCACTGTCCGTGTGTCCGTGTCTGCGTGCCCCCATCTGTGCGGCCCCGGGGAAGGGGGGGGGGGGGGGGCTCGTATGCTGGGGAGTGAACACACCACAGGCCACCCTCCCAATAGGCGACCAATAGGGCACCAGCCACCATACAAGACATACACACGCACAAGCACAAATACACGGACACACACATTAACACATACAGCGACACACACACACACACACACAAACACACACACAAACACATGCAGAGAAGAGGAGGAGGAGGAGAGGGCGAAGAGGATGTGGAGCAGAAGGAGAAGGTGGCGAAGGAGGAGACGGCTTTTACACACCAGCCAGCGCCTAGTTGGTATTTGTGGTTAAGGGCACAGAGGGGGGTGGGGGGGTGTCTGAAGCAATTTTTGACAGATTTTCAACTGCACCACTTCCCGGCCGCCACTGTTGAGTTTCTCTCAAACTTTGTGTGGTTGTACTACATTCTCAGAGGTATCCTCTGCCAAAATTCCGCCACAACCCCACCACCAACAACGGAATTTTGATTGTTCCCCCATTTTGCACGTGCTTGCTTGCTGCTGCTGCTGCTGCAGAAAGGGTAGCTACATCCTGCAGCTGAACCAGGGGTATCAAACCTCACTGGTCTGGTTAGACCCAGACCCAGAACCCGCATTCTCAGCGTTGAAGCGGGACATATACATCAGAACTCAACCTTGTTTCTGCACAATTGGATTCCCATGCAACTGTGCTGGGATGAACAGAACAAATCTACTGCAGCGTGTGCGTGCAACAAACTGTCTGAGGCGCCTGGGCACGCAGCCAAGCGAAAGCGCTGGGCCAGTCAACACCGCCATGTTGCCCAGTGACAAGCACCACCGACAACAATGCGCATTCAGCTGACGGCAGCGGACAGCCATCGGGGCTTTCTGAATGACAGTTGGATTTGAACTGTTGGCGGTTGGCGCCTGGCGCTTGGCCAGTAACCGCCGGCCCTGGGTCAACAAAGGAAAATCTGGCTCCAAAAGGACAGCCCTGGATCGCATCGATTGCGCCTACACACACACCTCATGAATACCAGGGGTCTTTAGCCCCCGCAGTTCCGGCTTGAACAGAGGCTCAGGACAACGGTAGCGGGCTTCATCAACCTCAACGACGTGGCCGTCGGGCAATTTGTACTCCATTGCCACTGCAGCTCTGCGATGACATTGCAGTGGGCTTGCTGGAGCCCAGCAACGTGAGGGCAATGCAAATTGGACCATGCCCTGGCGCCTGAGGGCATGCCCCTTGGGTTTTGGAAGGATGCCCATGCATGACGCCACATGTGTGTGCAAGAAGATGGGAAGAGGGGGGGCAGGGAAGTATTAAAAGGGGGAGAGGGTCCGGGACCCAAAAGTTTGTGTACCAAAAATACCGGGGGGGGGGGGGGGTTGGTGGGGGCACATTTTGGTAAGGCAAAATTCGGTGAGGGAAAATTTTGGTACAAAATCTTAGATACCATGGAAAAATGTGGTGAGTTGTTGAGATACTATGCTGTCACTCTGCAGGACCTGGGTTCAATACCCAGCTTGCCCACTTTATGGAAAAAGTGTAGCTAACTGCTTCCGTCATGAACCATCTGTGAAACGGGGTTTAAAGTAAAATCATTTTTCGCTAAAACAGGTTCCCAGTGCCCTGGATTGTAATGGAGAGAAAATGTGCATAGATTTGGTAAAGCGAACAACGTGGCTTCAATACCACGGCAAAATGTGGTACAATTTTGCTGTGCCACATTTCGCCGTTCCGAATTTCGCACCTGCCAAATCCCCCCCCCCCCCCGTTAGCCCGAAAAGATTTTCCCGGCGGTAACCTTCGTTTTTTCCCACGATGGTCACATTGGTCTGGGGGCGGGTGCAGGGGCCACAACGGGTCAGGTTTGCTTCACCACAATCAGCTCCAACCGCGCCTGCCACCACGGTCTTCATTGCCCTCAGTTCACCAAGCGGGTGCAGGGGGGGGGGGGACCCCTCCTCCTCCTATGGTTTACGGCCATTCTAATACTTCCGGGGGGGGGGGTTGCGTCGTCATATGCCCTTCCTGAGGAGCAGTGGGGGTGGAGTTGCAAACCCCCTCATGATATCCGGTTTCTCAGGAACCCCCCCTCCCCTGTGTTGAACTGCAAGATGGAGGGTGCGTTGCCGCAGTTACTCGAGCAGCCTCATGCCAGCCTCATGCCAGGGCTTTGCTGGGGGGGCGGGGGGCGGCAGCAGCACCTCTGCCTCAGGAACTCCTTATCGTAGTCCTTCGCCACGTAGCACACTGCGGCCTTGACCGCGGAGACGTCCAAGCCCTGGATGTTGGTGGGCAGTGACGACTCCCGCAACAACTGACCCATGTATTCCGTCAGCTCTTCGCCCGTCGCTCCGGCTTTGACCAGGCCGTGATTCAGGCTGTGCCCTTCGTACACGGGAACAGCTGCAGTGGACCCGTGCCCAGAGCTGAGCACGACACCTGCGTTAAGGAGCGGCCAGGGCATGTGCAGGATGTGCTGTGCACAGCGGCCCCGGTCCAGTACCACACGGCACGACCTCTGCCTTAGCCCCCCCCACCACACCAGGGATGTATTGGAGGAGAGGGGGGGCGGGGGGGTTGGCCGGACCCCCCCTCCTCCTATGGTTCCCCCTACCCCGGCGGCAAAGGAGCCGGAAAATTTTTTCAAGCTTAAATCCTCTTGCGTCAAAGGCGCAGAAGAAAGGGGAGGAAAGGGGGGGCAATCCAGGGGGGGGGGGGGGGCTCCCTCCTCATACCCCCCGGCCCCCTTGTAACCCCCACCAGCGAGGTGGCCGTTTTCATTTCTGGTTTAGAAACAACTGCGGCTGACAATGTCACTGAAGCCCTTTTTGTTCTGATTTTGTTGCATTGCAGCCTTCAGCCCTGCAGGGTAAAGGTGAGCATCAACATCTGCATCCCTCAGCAGCGGGGGGTTGGGGGCAGGGATGTATTAGAACGGCTGACAACCATACCCCCCCTCCCCCTTTGTAATTCCCCACCCTTTGCAATCCCCCCCCCAATGGGGGGGACCGTCACTTGCCCCAAAAAGCATAGGAAACACTAGGCGCCAAAGGCGCCAAAGAAAATTTTCCTTTAGGTTACACTGGAACTGGGGTTGGGGGGGACCGTCACTTGGTGACTGCCCCCCCCCCCCCTTTGGGGGGGACCGGCCTGATGGGCAGTCTCACCCAGGGATGTATTAGAAGCGAGGAGAAGGGGGTAGGGGGGGTCTGGGTCCCAGAAGTTTGTGTACCAGAAATGGCCCGGCAAGATTTTCCCAAATAAATAAATTAAGTAAATTAAGTAAATTTCGTTTTTTCCTGCGATGGTCACTTTGGGGGTTGACCCTTCCTCCTCCGATGGTGTACAGCCATTCTAAGACTTCCCTGCCCTCACCCGTCGCCTCTCCCAAGCACCTCAAAGCCCATCCCACGCTTGTCTGTTGCCATTTCTCTGCATGCCCTCAACAAATTGCCCTGATTCTTTGTACCCCATCCAGCGGTTTCGACGCCGTTCGCTATGACAAACAGTATGCCCCGATGAGCTGCACGAAGTGCTCAATAGCCTGCCCGAAACTAACCCACAACACTGCCGGACACATCACCTTGAGGGCTGTCCTTGAGGGCTGTCCTGAAGGGAAAAAATTAGGGTTCTTGGAGGGGGGGGGGGGGGTTGCAGCGTGTCAGAAGTGGTTGGGAAGCCGTTTGGAGGGGGTTGGCGAAACAATTCGGGGCAGATACTGTCGGTTACACATGCCGTTCGGCGGTGGGCAGTTGGGGAAAGGGAGAGAGTGGCTGGGTCGCAGGTTCAGCCCAGGGGATCCATAAGAGTGGAGCAGCCGTGCCAAGAGGGGTGACACCTAATTGATTTGAGATGGATTTGAGAGAAAGACGAACAGAAACAATGCAAACGGAGGGACTTTGCTGATCCAGGCAATGCACTCCACAGTCTGACATGAGGGCAGCTTTATTCTCCAAATCAGACCTGGTTGAACCGCGACATGACTGAGACACCACTGACAGACATACTCATTTACGACCAACAAAAATCATACAAATTGAAACGCAACGGAGTGCCAGTGAAGAAGTAACTACTTCGGCCTGTCCAGGAGATCCTCCACAGGGCTGTCTTGGTGGCCCAAAGGCACGGGACCGGCGCACAGAGCGCCACCCCTTTCAAGCCAGGCAGTCGCATGCACCGCCAGTCCATTGACTGCACTGTGCTCCAACAAATCAAATGCAGACGAACCGAGGGCATGCAAGAGGGAATCACGGGCATCTATGTGTATGAGTGTGCCAAAGGGGGGGGGGGGGCTTCCAAAGCATCTGTGTCTCCCTTTCCACGCAGCGCCAGCTCTACCCCGGCCCCCGAGACACAGGGAGGTCAGACATGGGGGAGTGGCACATGAAGCGGAGGGAGTGAGGAAAGGGGAAAATGGGGAGGCCGCAGAGGACACCAAGAACGAGAACCAAGGACCAACGACCAAGACAAGAGGGACACGGACCAGAGAGGCAGCAATGGGGCGGGTGAGTCATGATGCCGTGACTCCAGGCAGCACCAGCTCACACCCCGACCCCCTGCACACCGCCTGTAAACGCGGTGCACCGCGGCAAAGGGGACTCGGTCAAAGGCCCTTACGTGGTCTGCAGGGGAACTGGGGCAGGTGTAAAACCCCCCCTTAACCCCCCCCCCGCCGCTGTGTGACATTCCGTCGGGTTACTGTTTTTTTACAAGGCCCTGGACAGTCACCCGTTCTTCCCTTCACATGTTGCGTCGGGTCGCTGCTTTCTGTCGGCCGCTGCAGCCGGTGCTCCTGCTGGTGTCATTTCTGCGTTCGCGGAGCCCAGTGGTTGGTGTGCCGGGGCTGTGCTGGTTGCGGCGGATGCTGTTTGTGCGTTAGCGGTGCCCAATAGTCGGCGTACAGGTTGTGGGTCATTTGACGGTTTTTGCTGCCCGCGCCCCTCCGCCGCCCTCCGGTCGTCCACAATCTGCCTCGCTGCGTTCCGGTGTGCGCGAGGCCCAGGTGCCCCACTCCTCCACGCGCCTTACCAGCCGTCCACCCCCTGCGCTCCACCCCTCTTAACCCCCCCGGGTTAAACCCCCCCCCCCCCCTCCAGGGCCCCAGAAATTCCAGTCCATATAACCACTCCCTTGTGCCTCCGAACTGAACACATGGAACAAGCAACGCCACTGATTGGGATTTCACAACCAACCGACACACAGTCATTTGAAAGTCAGCTCCTGGGAAGAGGAGGAACTAGAACTGCAGCTCGCAGAAGCTCTGGGCTGGAACAATGCAGCAATGGAGGCTTGCTCCATGCGCTTGGCTGGGGGCTCACTTCTGGGAACCTCAACAGCCATCTGACCATAATACCCCCTGTGCGACATTCCGTCTGGTTGTTGTTCCTTTACGGGGCTCTGGACAGCCACCCGTTCTTCCCTTTGCATGTTGCGTCGGGTTGCTGCTTTCTGTCGGCCACTGCGGCCGGTGCTCTTGCTGGTGTCGTTTCCGCGTTCGCGGAGCCCAGTAGTTGGTGTGTTGGGGCTGTGCTGAATGTGGCATGGTGTGCTGTTTGAGCGTCAGCGGCGCCCAATAGCCAGCGCCCAATAGTTGGCGTATTGAGGATGTGCTGGCTGTTGTCGGGATCGTTTGACTGTTTTGGCTGTCCACGCGCCTCTGTCCACAGGCCGTCTATAGCTTGCCTCGCTGTGTTTCTGTGTGCGTGAGGCCCAGGTGCCCTGTTCCTCCACGCGTCGTCCCGGCCATCCACCACATGTCCTTTTCCCCCTCACGGCCGGTCTGCCCCTGATGGGCTCCCACTCCTGTTGCGCAAACAGCCCATCTGGGCTGTGGGAGACACCCCCCACCTGATGCCGGTTGAGCAGGGGTTGCCCTGCACCCCGTAGCGACAGGGCTGGCTGGCCAGGCCACCCCCTTTGTTGTCACTGCCTCCCATGCGCACGCTCTCCCATCCCCTCCATTCTGGTTCCCTGTTCCCGCTGTTCTGGTTGCCTCTCCTGCCTTGCTGTGCCCCTCCTCCTTGTTTGCTGTGCTCGCCCTTGTCCCTCCTGGTGTGGCTCCCGCGTTCTGTGTGTCTGTGTGTCTGTGTTGCTCCTCCCCCTGTCTGTTGGCGCACCTGGGTGCCCCTTTCGCGCACCCACACCTGTCCCACCCGCCTGCCCCCCTCGTACGAGGACTTCACATCTCCGTACGACGTGGACTGGCCCGTGCGCGGTTGGCTGGTCACGGCCCTGTTGCCATCCCCGTGGCGGGCACCTCCCGGCACGCCGGGAGCAGCCCCCGCCCTTGTGGAGTGCCGGGGCACCTTGTAGGGGGAAGGGGGGGGGGGGGTGTTTGCTAATGGCTCGCTCGGCGTGTGCCGCATTTGGTGGTTGTTGCAGTGCTTGCACCTCATGGTTCCCTTGTGTATTGTTGTGTGTCCTGTTGGGGCTCGTCTCACTTCCGTGTGGGGGGCGGCTCTGTGCCCAGTTGCTTTGCTGCTTGCGTTCCTCCCAATTCCATGCTCTTTCTTCTTTTGCTGGCACGCTCACCGCTGCTGGTGTGCGGCACCGGGGGGGCAGCATATTGCTCCCTGCGTCCCATTGTGGCTGTCGGGTTGTCCCACTTTCAGTTGGGTGGTACCAGGGGTACCAGGCACTTTTGCACATGTCTCCAAATCTGCAAACTGACCTGTCACTGGTGTTTGTTGGGGTTGTTCTGGGGTGAATGTGATGTGTTGTTGCTCTTTTGCTTTTTGTTGAGGGGCTCCCCGTTTGAGGACTTCACTCTGGGCTGTCCACGCCTCGGAGCTAGGGACTCGTGTGAGTCCACCCCCTGGTTGGTCGTGTGCAGTGGCCACCAATGGTTTGGACGTTGTGTCTCATAAGCGTGCCCAAGGCCCTTGCACTTGGCCATGGTGACAGAACTTAGCTACTCGAGGGCAGTGCATGTTTTAGGTTGCTGCCCAATGGACAACCGCATAGCCGGCTGCCACCCCCGCAGGGGCGACCCCCTTACTTAGGTGTGGGTTGCCTTCTCCTCCCGGTGTGGTCGGGATGGTGATGGCTTCCGGGGGTGCATCAGGGAAGCATCCCTTCTATGTTGTGTGTAAGTGTGGCCTTGGTTGCTGTGTGTGTGGTGGGCACCATGTTGGCGTTGGGGTGTGGGGTCGTGGGCCCTTGGTGATGCTCCACGTGCGTGCCTTGTTTGTGGGCGGCGGTGGCTGTGTGTGGGTGAAGTGCCCATGTGGTGGGTCTGGCCCCCACCCTGGGTGTTGGGTATTGGGCTGGTGTTGGTGCTCGCGGCGGGTGGTGTGGCTGTCCGCCGCTGTTGTTGTGGTACACTACTTTGCTTCGTTGTGTTGTATTGTGTGCTGCGTGCTGTCGTGTGCTTGCGAGTTTCATTGTGTGCCTCTGCCGGCATTTGTTTGAACTATCCACAACCTTGGGAGTGGTACGGTGGTTGGTTTTGTGCTCCGCTACATCAATTGACAGATAATATTTTCTACTAATTTGCAAGTTGTCGTTGATCTACAAATGTGAGAGCCAGCATGCTATGCGCATACCCTTGCTGCGTACCCTTGCTGCGCTACGTTGTGTGCTACGCTGCCTCCGCGTTGTGCGATACGCTGCCTCCATGAGGCGTGGCGGCCGCGGCTACCCGGGCAGGGCCACTCCCCCCATCGGGGCCGAGTTCTGGTAACCTCCGAAGCGCTTGGATAGGGCCACCCACCCATTGGCGGCCCCCGAGCCCCCGGGGCCTACCTTTGAGGTTTGCGCGCGTGCCTTGTTTGCGGGCGGCGGTGGCTGTGCGTGGGTGCAGTGCCCGTGTGGTGGGTCTGGCCCCCACCCTGGGCGTTGGGTGTTGGACTGGTGCTGGTGCTTGCGGCGGGTGGTGTGGCTGTCTGCCGCCGTTGTTGTGGTACACTGCTTTGCTTTGTTCTGCTATACTGTGTGCTGCGTGCTGTCGTGTGCTGGCAAGTTTCACTGTGTGCCTCTGCCAGCTCTGGCGTGCTGCGCTGCGTTGTGCACTACGCTGCCTCCATGAGGCGTGGTGGCCGCGGCTACCCAGGCAGGGCCACTCTTCCCGTCAGGGCCGAGTCCCCCCCCTGTGTGTAACCCCCCACCCCCCCTGTGGACCCCTGTGGACGGGGGGGGGGGGGGTTAGTGCGTAGCAGCACGTGCCGTGGTGCACCGCACCGGCTGGGCCGTGGCTCCATGGTCCAGCTCGGGGGTATTAAGGGAGGGGTCTTAAGTCTTACGTCCATTCCCGGCTGCCAGTGCTGGGGCTGTGGCGAAACTTGTTAGTTTCCGTGTGGGGGGGGGGGGGTTATTATGTTGATCTCCCTGACCATCGGCCCTCCCCCCTGTTACTCGTTCGTCTGAAAGGAGGGGCAGGGGCCGTGGCTGGACCTGGGCCAGCTCGGGGGTCTGAAAGGAGGGCAGGGGACCTGAAGTCGCACCAGCGGCGTAGATGGACAGCGCGCCAGTGTTGCACACGTACACCCCGCCAACGCGGAACGTCTCGAACAGCAGCTGCACCATCTCCTCACGATTGCTGAGGGTATTGAAGGGGTCGTCCGCGAGCAGGACCGTCGCGCTGTCGGAGGGGATCCGGAGCTCGTTGTCGAATGCGTGCTGCCACAGAAGCTGGATGTCATCCCAGTTGGTGACCACGCCGTTGGTGATCGGGTGCCGAATGGCAAGGATCCCTGCACATGGGGAGGAGGGAGGGGGGGGGGGATAAAACTGAGTACCCCACCCCTTGTAAAAGCTACACAAAAGTCCCAAATTAATACAGTCCCTACGCCTACTGTAGCTTGGACAAGACCATAGCTGCACAGGTTCAAAAAGAGAAGATTGCATGGTGAGCTGGTGCAAGCAAGGGGAAGAAAATGCACAAATATCCCCAAAATCAGAGCTATGTGGGTTCAAGTGGGCAAACACCCACAACAAATGTGTCCATGACCCTATGTAAGTGGCAATTTTGTCACCAAACCCATGTCTTATGTGGCCGCACTACATTTGCACCGAATGAAATTCGGTACCAAATTAATGCGGTCCCTGCACCCGTTGTAGCTTGGACAAGGGAGTAGCTTTTACAAAGGGGGGGGGGGATGCCGGTTGGTACCCCCGGGTGTACGTACGTGTTCGCCATCTGAGGAGGGAACCCACCCACTGGGTTCGGGGCGAAGGGGGCGGATTCAAACATTGCGGGGGGTGGGGAGTCCGCTCATGATGCCACCCTGACAATACCCTTTTTGGATCTGCTCCCCCGCTGGATCATGACTTTGGGGGCTGGCGCCTGGCATTTTGCGTCGCCGTGGGCAGAGTGTTGCTTAAGGGGGGGTGGGGGTCCAAGGGGGGTGGGTGTGTGGGGCCGAAGAAATTTTTTGGCCTGAACTGACTTGCACCGAAGGCGCCAGAGAAAATGTTTGATTGGCCAAAGGCCCGGAGAAAAATTTGCCCAATCACTTAAAGGGGGGGGGTCCGAGGGGGGTGGGTGGGTGGTGTCAGACCCCCCCCCCCGGCCCCCACCCCCCCCCTGGAGATGCTGAGTTGTGGAGCAAAACTCTGCCCGTGGGCACATATCTCGGTTTTGAGCGGGGCCTTCATTAGAATGGAGGTTGGGGGTGGGGGCATAAGGCTGCAGGAGTATGCCGCGTGGTACCTCTGGGTGTATGTACGTGTTCGCCTTTTGAGGAGGGGATCCTCTGCTCATGAAGCGGGGGTTTGGTTGCCGACCCATGGGGTTGGGGGTTGAGAGCGGGTTCAAAGAACTGCAAGAGGTGGGCAGCCAGATGGGCTACCTGGAAGCCGCTCCATCTGGAATTTCTGGGACCCACAGGGGGGATGGGGGGTTACACACAGGGGGGGAGGGGGTATTGTGGTCAGATGGCTGTTGAGGATCCCAGAAGTGAGCCCCCAGCCAAGCGCATGGAGCAAGCCTCCATTGCTGCATCGTTCCAGCCCAGAGCTTCTGCAAGCTGCAGTTCTAGTTCCTCCTCTTTCTCAGGGAGCTGGCTTTCCAATGACCCCGGGGGAAAATTATTTCTACTGCACGAGAGTGGGATAGCTGTCCCGCTACTCACAAGTTCAGCTTCCGCCCCTCGGCGCCCCTCCCCTGCCGGCACAGGCAACGCTTCACGCTCACTCATTCCCATGAAGCGGAGTTCGCAGGGTGCTCACCACCACAAATGAGGTGAGAAATGCAACACAGGGCCAGCGGGTTCCGGATCACCAAATGTGGAGGATCACGAAGGAAGTGGGGGCGGGGGTACACACTCTGGTGTGCGCAACTCCTGCTCGTAGTACGCACACCTGTGTCCGCCTCTGCACCCTCTGGTTCATGGAATCAGCCCTGCGCTCTGCTGTCGATGCGCCCTTCTTTCTACTACTGATCTGCCTTACTCTCTACTATTGATGTCCCCTAGTCTCCACTACCCATCAACCCCGCTCGGGTGATTGGCCGGTCAGCAATTGCCTCCGACTGTTGTATCCAATAGATCGGACGGTCAGCAGTCGCCTGCGGTTGATCGGCGACCACATCAGGGCCTCGGACGGACTGACCTAGTCGCTTCTGCCATGTTGCACCACGTTTACAGACGGTGTGCAGGGCGTTAAGGTGTGAGCTGGTGCTGTCTGGAGTTGTGACATACCCACCTCCTTGCTGCCTGTCTGTTCCGTGTTCTTCTTGTGTTGGTCGTTAGTCTCTTGGTCCTCCTTCTTGGCGTCCTTTACTACTCATGTGCCCTGCACCCTACTACTGATCCGCCCTGCTCTAAAACCGCACTGATCATAACGCACAACTAAAAAATACACAACAAAACACACACAAAAAAAAGCAATAGTATACAAACAGATGAAGTGAAAAGCATGCACTGAGCAAACACACACACATTAAAGCCACATACTATTGGGACACACCGATTAAAAATACACAACTCAAAAAACACACCAAACAAAACCACACAAAGCAAAAACACACCAAACAAAACCACACAAAGTAAAAACACACCAATCAAAACTGCACAAGTTAAACACACGCCAATCAAAAATACACAACTCAAAAACAGGCAAATTAAAAAAATCATAAATGAAGACACACAAATTAAAAACATTTTAATCAAAAATGGACTACAAAAACACACATCAAGAACACACAACTGAAAAATGAACCCCGTTCAAACACGCCGTTTGGAAACAAACAATCAAAAACACACATGAATACCACACAAAGTGCACACGGTGTGGGCACTACAGACAACGTCAAAACAAGCGAATGAAAAATGGTGCAGCGAATCGATGCCCCCACAGTACCTTCTGAAAAGATGGAACGTTTGCCTACAATGCGGCTGCTCAACCCCCAATCTGGCAGTTTGCTACTCCACAAAGGACGTCACTGAGCGACACATACAACAATGACTCGACGTAGGCCTTATTCAAGAGTACAAGAAAAAGGACTATCCCAAGCACCGTTCGCCGTGCATCATGGTGGCCAAACATGGCAATATTGCCATGCGTGTAGTCGTCCACTACGGGGAGGTCAATAACAAAGCTGAGTCCTTGCACCCTCTGGTGACCAGCTCCAGTATATCGGCCCGGGGGCAGAACACAGGCAGTGTCCTTGGACACTGACAACCGCGCAATGGGATACACCAAGGGCAGGGGAGACAGCAGTGGACATGCACCTCTGTGCTGCTGTGCAGCATCGCCAATGTAAGTGTCATTCTTCACCTCCGTCCCAATGATCACCTTCTGCTTCTTGGCTTTCCCCACCATCGACGCAAACACGGCACTTGGAGCCTGTTCGGTGGCAATGCCGACCTTGATGCTGCTGGTCCCGTTGTCAATCACCACCGGCTGTCCATCAACCCTCAAATCAAGGAACCCTGAAAGGAATGAAGCACAAAATGGGCCGCCCACAGGGTGTGCTGAGGGAGCGCTTACTGCGCCCCGCAGGCGCCGCAGGGTCAGGGTAATTAGCTGTAGGGTAAATAGCACCGCATTAATTTCCGCAATTTTGGGTGAAAGAAGTAGGTCAAACAGGCACAATGGTGACGCAAAACACTCAAAACGGACAAAAATATTGCGATAACCCCTCCCCATGCAAAAGTACGGTTCACAAAGGGTACAACTGCCCCTGTTCCACGATAATTACCCAAATTGCACGCCGCAGGATGCGCCGCAGGACAAGCACCCCTGATGCCCCGGGGCTTGGCGTCCTGCTGCAGCCACAGAGCAGGGTTCCCTGCTGCTGCCCCACAGCACCGCACTGCGCACGCGACAGCATGAGGGCCCTGCCCGGCCCAGAGCGCAGGTGGGTGGACGACCCGGACTTGCCTCCCCCTGCCCCCACGCCGGGCTGGAGTGGATGCGGCATCGGTCGCCGCTTGCTCATGCACAACAGTGGTTCGTCCTGCCCTTGTGCAGGGCAGGTGGACAAAAGGGTGCCACCCCCCCAACAACAACAACCGCAATATCGCAAACATCAAAACATCCAAACGTCCGCGGTGACATACAGTACCCTTTCAAACAGGCATCCAGCCGGACTCGGGACCCAGGACGGCATTTGAGTCTGCAGCATGGATCGAATGTGAAAACGGATTGTCACATCTAGATCTCGCAGTAGTGCCCAACAGGTGCCCGGGGCGCGCCCTGTGCCCGCCCTGTGCCGTGATGTTGTGTACTGCCGTGCCCAAGCCCCTTAACTGAACCTCTCCGAATCCCTCAAAACCGTGCTTTGCCTCACCGACTCCCGGTCACTACGGCGTTTGGAGGAGCGATGCATGTGGCCCGCATGGACATTGGGGGTACTCTTTGCATGTGCCACGCAGTGGAGCCGCAGACCAGTTGCCCAAACGACCAGCAGCCGCCAAATCCTTTCAACACGCTCAAATGGGGGGTAAATAAATGACAGTTGGATGGGGATCGCCAGTGGTAGTGGGAACGAGGAGCTGGGCCGTGCCCTGTGAAGCGGCGTTGCTGCCCGTCGCCGCACGACAGCGAATGCTGCTGCAATGGGGCCCGATCCCCCAAGAACTGCCGGCTGTCGGCTGCATGTAAGCATGGCCTTGTCTTGGCACGGGCTCAGGAACATGTCACGTTGCACTCTTGAAGGCCAAAACATGGTTCACACAAGTGACGGTCAGGCGGGGTCGCCGCACTTAGACAATGCTGTGCTGGCACAGGACCAGCAGAGATAGGGCAGATCATGTACCCTACTCCCTGCTGGTTCTGATCTTCCCTCTCTACTCCCTGTGGGTCCTGGTTTTTCCAACAAAAAATATTCTCCCACAAAAAGTTTTCGCAACAAAAGCTTTTTCCAATGAAAACTTTTTCCAATCAAAAACCCCTGCCGGTCATGATGTATCCCACTCCCTGCTGCTTCTGATCTGCCCTACTCTCTGGACAGGGAGCAGGGTACATCATAACCAGCAGGGAGCGCAGTGACCAGGACCCACAGGGAGTAGGGCAGATCAGAGCGCGTAAAATGGGCGGACCAAAACGTCGCGTGTACAGTAGCCACAGTAGCAAGCAGGTATATGGGTTGCAGACATCAGAGTGGCCATCCAATGCCACTCTGGCAGTGAGACACCCACCTTACTGCTGGCGGTACATTCAGGGCTGTGAGGGGACCTTGTAGTCCAGGTAAAGATGGGAATGGCCGATGGCAGTGCAGGCTAGCAGCACTGCATGCTGGCCTGCAAGTAGCCGGCAGTAGCCAGTAAGGTGCTACTTGCCGTCAAAAACATCGGTTCATTGGTGCTGCCTTTTGGTGGAGGACATGCTCTGCATCGCAATAGGGCGCTCGCTTTGGAGGCCCGTGCCCCGTCTGAGATCGTACTGTAGCAGAGGGTGTTTTGGGCAATCGGGCAAGGCGGTGGCCCACGGCTTTGGCGGCTATGCAACCGCGTGTGCCACAAGGACCCCATATGCGTGCCACATTTATGAGGCCCCATAGCTCAGGACAGTTGTGTTTCACCGTTTTGTCTGCCAATGTTGTCCGGTTCGGGGGGCGGGGGGCGTGGGGGGGGGAGGTTGTCCCGGCGCGCCTCATTCTGCCCCTTCAGATTGGGCCCTTGTTCGAATCCACGGCCTCTCCGGTGCATCAGGACCGGTCCATTTGTATCCGGTCATGGCCGGCGAATGCGGCACATGCCCCGCTCCGGGACACACAGGGGGCAGCAATGAGGCAGCATCATCCAGCACTCGTGGATGCCGTTGCTGGGCCCCTGAGAGATGTGGGCGCCTGTGTGCCCTGCAGGTGAGTAGGTGTGCCCCAACGACCACTCCCAAGTAATGCCGAAGCGCTATCCATGTTCCTTTCCTGCCCAATGCCAAAAGACCGAATCTCTCGATCGACACAACGGTACAGAAGCACGGAGAGACCCTACGAGGCGCAGAATTTGGACACCCAGCAATCCACGTGTCCCAGAACAAATACAGGGATGGAACATGGATGAGTGCCGTTCGCACTCGCCAGTGTGCCCTTGGCAGGTGAATCCAAGGGGAGAAGTGCAGCAACAGCACACCTCCATCCTGTATGAGGTAATTGGTGGACTCACGCCTTGAGAGCACAGTGCCATCATTGTGCTCCTCCGGCTCCTGCAGCAGTAAAAGCGTTGACGAGCCCCCGATCTGTGGCTATTCAACGGGGCAAGAGGGGGGTGGGGGGCTACCCCCAGGTTAGGGTTAGGATCGAATGGATCGAAGCCCAAAATTCCATGCCAACGTGAAATTTATCATCATCACCGCAGCACACAACGTATTACGGTAGTCAAACCCAAACGAGGTGCCAAAGGCACCAGAAACTGTTTTTCCTGATGCTTTGGAGGGGGTGGTAGACCCCGAGGGGGGTACTTTCCCCTTGAAACTTTTTCGTTCTACAGTGTGACTGGCCCCCACCAGCACCACCACCGTTTTAAGTGGGCCAAAAGAAAGGCAAAGACGCAAAGTTCTGGCATTTCGTCACATGGGGCATGGGCTCGGTTTTCCCATTCAGGCCCCCCTGAACCTCAGGAGGAACACAGGGATGCCGGACAGCAAATAAAAAGCACAGTTGCAACTCCCCAGTAGCAGATTCCGAGTCCAAACAGCAGATGAATGCACACTCATGTTTGCATCGGCCTCCGTGGGCGGGCCTGTCAACGTTGCTGTGTCGCCGAACGGGCTGTCAGGTGCGTGTCGGGTAAATGCCCAGTGAGGTGATGGGGAAAACCTGATGCCTTGGGACCACGGTGCACGCGTTTTGTCATGAATTGGAATGCCAAACTATTCTGCAACCCCACGCCCCGGACCAAAGCCACCAGCCAACACCCAGGCACAGACATTCTGTCCACTGGCGATCAAGGGGATCACGCCTTCTTTCAGTTGGGGTCGGCCTAAACCGCCCTGGACACCATACGACGGGGAGGCGGGTGCTGGGCGTTGTGGCCTGGTACCACCAGGCCGAAGGAGTGGTGGGGGGAGGGCTGAGGGGGGTTAGACCCTCTTTTTGGAATCACGTATATACAGGGGCTTCAGGGGGTTCATGGCAGGGCTCCTTTTAAAAGGGGGGGGGTCTGAGGGGCGGGGGGGGGGGGCTTCCCCCCCCCTCAGTGGTGCTGAGGTTGTAGGCACTAAAGACGCCCAACAAAATTTTTGGCCACTAACTGGACCATTTGTAGGCACGATCTCTGCCGCCAGCTGCAGGCTCTGAATCTGTTCTGCCGCAAGGAGCCACCTGTTGTTGCCACTTCACCCATCGTGCCAGCCAGGCGAGATGGGGCTCTGGATGAATGCAACTGAAAGAAGTGGTGGGCCGTAACAGGTGTGTACAGGCGTAAGAGTCCGTGTCCAAGACTTCTCCTTTCCCGCGTCGCGCCGTCTGTGTTGTGGCATCCCTGCAACTGTAGTTTGTTTTTCTACCGCGGAACACGGGCCTTGGGCAGTTTGCAGGTTGTTCGAGTTCCGTCTCCCCCCAAAACCCCGCGTGCAGAGCCGCATGCCCCCCTTTTCCGGACTTCGCTTCGTCCGTGCCCCAGGCAGTACACCCGATGTCCTTCTGTTTTCCGGACAGTGTGAGGCGTTGTGCACGTCGGCACGCTTGGGATGTGCAGAACGGTCCCACAGCCCCTTGCTCCTTCAACGGATGTTTCCAGAACTGTATCATGCCGTTACCAACGTTTGTCGACACCATCGTTCACCTCCGGACTGGCGTGAGGCTGCTGCGCAAGGTGTGAGGGTGGAGGCTCCTCTTGTAGGGGGGGGGGGGTGGCACAAGGCCTTGGTGGTTGGCTCTGTTAGCCTGTGGCGGCGCCTATTGGCCTCTCGCCCTTGAACCTTCTGCTATGACAAGCAGGCATCCGCACTGCCGCGGGCATCCGCACTGCCGCGGGCATCCACCTGCCTGGGTGGGAATCCAGAACGCAACTTCTGCCCGTGGCGTCCTCCCCTGACGGCTTGATCAGTGCCCGGTATGCGGTCATCAGGAAGACCCCAGGCTGGGAGGTGCTCACCACAACCAGCAACGTGAATGTCACACAAGGCCATGGGTGCTGGGGGGGGGGGGGGTGGCGGTCCACGGGTGTGTGAAGTGTCCTCATGTTGACACCCAATGTTGACAGCAATTGTTGACACCAATTGTTGATTCCAAAAGTTGACACCAAATGTTGACTCCAAGTGCGCAGGAGGATGAAATGTCAAGATAAGGTGTCCTCGCTGCAATACAAAGTGTGCCCACTGCAAAGTGTCAATATAAACTGCGCTCACCACCGCAGTGTGAAGTGTTTGTGGAAAGCATCCCCACCGCCACATCAACTCTCCCCACCACAATCTACGGGGGCATCAGCGCACTTAAAAAAAAATGCCATCAAGGGTCCTCGCCGCAACATAAAAGGTCCTCACCGCAATCATATGCGCCCTCCCTGCAAAACAAAGAAGAAAGAGTGCCGGTCCTGGACCCGCGCCGAATGGCGCTGCACGGCCTTGTGTAAGGACATGTGGGGGCGCGAGGCACTCGGGGCCCCATGGCTCTGCATTGATATACAACGGCGCAACATACGACGGGGAGGCGGGTGCTGGGCGTTGTGGCCTGGTACCACCAGGCCGAAGGAGTGGTGGGGGGAGGGCTGAAAGGGGGGGTTAGACCCTCTTTTTGACATCACTTATATACAGGGGGTTCAGGGGGTTCATGGCAGGGCTCCTTTTAAAGTGGGGTGGGGGGTGGGTCTGGAGAAGGGGGGGGGGGGCCTGTGCGCCCCCCCCCCCCCCCTGGTGGTGCTGAGGTTTTAGAGTTGCAGAAAGCGCCCAAGAAAATTTTTGGCCCAAACTAACTGGTGCCAAAGGCGCCAGAGAAAGTCTCTGATTGGCCGAAGGCCCAGAGAAAAATTGGGCCCAATCACGAAAGAGGGGGGGGGGTCCCAGGTGGGGGGGGGGTATAGGCCCCCACCCTCAGTGGTGCTGAGTTGTTAAAAGGAGCCCTGGTTCACGGCATGTGGCGCCTGGAAGCCCCAAACGTAACAGTACAGGGTAGTCCAGCCGCACGACGTCCCCCCCCGGCATGGGATGCCCAACCTGCCATGCATGAGTGGGTGAGGGCTTCTTGCCCATCGGTGGCGTTCCATTGGCCGCAACGTCCGCAATGTCGGAGGCTTTCCGGGGCGGGGTCCTGGTGCCCAATGGACTGGGCGGTGGGCGGACAGCAGGGGCTGGAGTTGTGGCCTGGAATACGACAGGATACAGATACAAGGACCGGGGCGCAGCAAGAGGCCCGATACCCCTCCGCCCCCCCGCCACTGGGGAGGCACGTTTCCGCTCATTTGGCACATGTGCCTCCCCCGCCGTTCTCGCCCGTGCCGCATCCGCCTCGTCATCCCCTTCTACACGTGTTACCCCCTCCTTCCCTCGGAGACTGAGGATCCATTCTGCGCCACCTGGCCCCATAAGTTACCAACCAGTCTCCAACCAGTTTGTAACCGTCCCCATCCGGCAGCATGCCCGCACATGCCCAATATCCACAAGCGCATCCACACACGCTTGAAAGCCCACGCACCAAGCACGCAGTGCCCCACAACCACATAGAGTGGTCGGACAACGCTGTTTAGTGTGACTTTGTGACGTTCATCCCAATCATATCCCGTACCCCAATCGTACCCCACTCTTTGACCCCCCCCCCCCCCTTGGGGTGGCCGCACTCTCGATCTATCTCGATGCTGTCCCCTACACCCCCTCCACTGCCCCGCTGACTCAGGCCCGGAGCTCAGTGGAGCCTCGACCTGCGGGCGCATGCTACTCTCCCACGTCGTAACGGAGACATAAAGGTCTATGGTTTTGGTCAAACAAAAAAAAAGCAAACGCCAGCTGTACCAAGGGCCTGGGAAGAGGCTGGGGCTGCGCAACATGGTCTGATATGGCACTACCTGATGCAGTCTCTTGTGATCCAGTTTGCTTTCCTCTCACTCTCTGATGACCTACACCTTCCCAGGCTACTGCAAAGCAACCCATAAACACGGCGGGGCAACCCCTCAGTTACTCCCCTTGCCCTCAATCCAACCATGATCTGTGCACCCCAACCCAAACCATCACCCTAAACCTAACCCTAACCTTTGCAGCCAAGTGGTTCAGCCGCGCCGCCCATGTTGGCTTGGGGTCTTCAAAAATTTGTCCATGGCTGCCTTTTGCCACATCATTGCTCTCCATTTTGGACCCCAACACTAACTCTAACTCTAGCCGCGACCCTAACCCTAAGGTTACTGTTAGGAGCAGAACTAGGGTTAGGGTCGGGGTCGGTGTTAGGGTCAGGGTTGGAATTAAGGTTAGCTTTGGGGTGCAAAGTGGACAAAATTTTCCTTCGGGAGCCTTTGGTGCCCATGGACTATCGGGCGCCTTTGGCACCCATGGACTCGTGAGGCCAGTACCTTTGGCAACTAACTGCTGGCCAGAGGCCCCCGAAGGAGGGGGTGGGGAGGGGGTGCACTTTGCATCCTAAGGACTGGCGGAGCCCCCCCCCCCCCCCCCCTGTGCGGCATTCCGTCGGGTTACTGGGCCCTGGACAGTCACCCATTCTTCCCTCCGCATGTTGCGTCGGGTCGCTGCTTTCTGTCGGCCGCTGCGGCCGGTGCTCCTGCTGGTGTCGTTTCCGCGTTTGCGGAGCCCAGTGGTTGGTGTGTTGGGGCTGTGCTGGTTGCGGCGGGTGCCGTTTGTGCATTAGCAGTGCCCCCCCCCCCCCCCCTGCCCACAAAGCCACAAGGAAAACACAAGCAAAGCCCAATGTGTGCGCAGCCGGAGCAAATCCAATTGTGAAGGCACAGAAAATACACATGCCTGAGAGATGTGTTGTCAGTGTGGGCGGAGCCTCCGGAAGGCTGACCCCTGCTTACAGGGCCGTCCACCAGGAGCTTCACTTGAAGGTACATAACTGACATCAGTTGCTTTGCTTTCCTTCCTTCTTTCCTTTTCTTTTGCTTGCACCCAACAAGATAACCCAAGCCTACTTTGGTGGCCTAAAGCGGTGATGAGCCAACCCAATGTCTCTGCCCAATGTTCCTGCAGGGGCGGGGCCTTGGGTGTTACAAGTGCAAGCGCAGAAAGTACTGGGGCAGGTTGCTAAGCAGTAGCCTGGACAGGTGCAGGCCATCAGGGGGTGATACGAGAGAGGAACCAGAACGTACTGTGGGTCAAGTAGAATGGGTCGGAGCAGGTGCGGAATGGTAGTCGGAGATCACATCGGCGTGGACACGCAAACTGCAGGCTTCGTCGTGTTCCAGTGTAAGAGCTTCTTTTTTTTTTCTTGGGTAGGGACACCAAAAGTGGTTGCTCAAGCGGTTACAGGTGGTGGGAGAAGGGTCTGGGGGTTACAAATTGGTGGCCACTGGGGGGTGGACAGAGGCAGTTGCGGCGAAATGAACTTTCATGCCGAAGGGGGGTTGGGTACCCCCCCCCCCCGCGCCCCTTCAAGCACAGGCTTGGTACTTTGGGACCTGGCTTGAGCCTCCTGCCCCCTCAATGGCATCCCTGGCAATCCCCGAGCAGGTCGGCGAATCTACCGATGGGGGCTGGAAAATCTGCACGCCCACAAGAGACGGATTCAATGGTACCTTCGAGCGGCCGGGGGCTGCAGGCACCACGGCTGTCTTCGTGGACGGCCTCCGCTTTGGAATGGCACCACCAGCTGGACGCAGCGCGGCCGTCTTGGAGGGGGTTGTCTTGGCAGATAGGGGCCTTACTCTGATGAACAGGTGCAGTGGTGGCACCAATTGGCAAATTGGCTGAACCTGGAGGCCACAGCTGTGGCTGCGGCACAGGTAAAGCCTCCACCGACCATGTGCAATAAAGTGCTCGACGAGCATCACAAACACGAGGGATGTGCACAAGACGTGACTTCCCACTTTAGGCCCACTTTGCCAACAATTTGGTTTGCGAGCCAATGACGGTTTTTTTGTGGATGCGGCTGTCACACAGGGCTTCACGGGGGACTGCAAGCCTCTTGTTGAGAATTGGACGGCCCAGCCCCGCACGCACGATGTACGACCCACCCGCCCGTCGCCGAAAACCGTTGGCCAATGCCCACTGGTCCGTTGGTGGCCGCATCGGTCAGAGCGGGATTTCACTCCCAATGCGACCCTGTGCCGTTCACTCCTCCGTCGGCGCCGGCAGGCGTCACATGCAGTCATCCCAATGACCGTGAACACCGCATCTGAAATCTGAAATCTGAAATCTGAAATCTGAAATCTGAAATCTAACGCAGGGCCAGACGCGGGGGCAAGGGCAACCGTCATCTGAGGGAGGCAGCGCCGGGTCAGAGACATCATTTTTCACTTGGTGCTGGCAGGCGTCCCCACTACTACCCCGAGCCCAACACTGGCGACAGGGTGATGATGTGGCGATGCTGGCGGGGGGCCCTACCACCGGGGGAATAATTTGAAAGGGGGGGGGGGGTCGGGAGGGCCAAATTAGGAGGGGAAAATTTTGGTACTGCTCCTTAGCAATGAAGGGAAATTTTGGTATAAGGTCCCTTGTTGTTGTTTCCCAGTAGATGGTTACTGTTATTTTCTGATGGGCTCTGGATGGTCACTGGATGGGCTCCTGCGCACACATTTTGGCACACATTATCCTGAAAATTGAACGAAACGTTTGGGAGGAGGGAGGGCTGCCAAATTTGTCCACATCAATTTTGTCCCTCCTAAATTTTTCGGCCACCCTCCAGCCTCCGTGGCCGCTGGCCCACACCTGCCGGGATGCCGTCCATGCCACGCACGCTCATGCAGGGCGTGCGGCCCACAAGCAGGTCAAACACACCTGGCCGCGGAGGCGGAAGGCCGCTTTCCTGGCAGCGGGGGCGCAGGAGGTGGCGGTGGCCTCGGGCCCGCCGTTTTCGGCCGAGGCTTGACCGCCGGGGAGGTGCCTCGTGCAGCCGCAGCACGTCCCGAAGCACCGGCGGCAGCGGCAGGTGCCTTGCTCTTCGGAGGGACGTCCGGTGCGCCTTCCGGCGCATCCACTTCGCGCTTGTTGGCGACAGGGTCTCTGGGGCTCAGCTTCTTGGGGTTGGGGTCTCTCGGGCTCAGGGTGGACTGCCTGCGGGAGACGAGGCGGGTCAGCGGGCTGTCAGGAGGGAAGGCGTCCAGGTCAGGCCATTGCTTACGGACCCCTGGGGGGGAGGTCGTTCGGGGCCCTGGCCGACACCGGCCAACCCACATCAGAAAAAATTTCGCCCGGGAAAAAATGAAACTTACCAAAGAGGCTCGAAGTTGGAGACGGATTTCAGGGACACAAACTTTTTGTTGGCGTCTGACCCCCCCCCCCCCCCCACCCCCGTCCCCCGGCCACTCAGCAAGGGCCTGGCGCAGGTGTCACCAGGGAGGGGGTGCATCTCCTTGTAGCGTCTCGATTCTCGATGTCCCGATCGGAACCCCCCGTACCCTGGCCCACAATCTTCCTGCCCCCACCTGCCTGATTGGCGGCGCGGTCGGCAGCCACCTATGCCACCCCCCCCCCCCCCTCCTCGCGGGGGAAGGGGGATGAAGCACTCCACCAGCCGCCGGATGAATTGCTCCGCCAGCTCGTCCAGTTGGGGCTGTGCCTCCAAAAGACGCCCTCCCCCAGTTTGAGCAGCAGGCAGCAGCAGCAGCAGACAGACAGACAGGGAGGAGGACTGAGAACTCGCAGTCGCCTGGCCAGAACCCTGCCCTCGTCCCTGCCCTCATCGATGCGCAGGCAGAATGGCTGCTCCCCATGCCTCCCCCTTAGGCCTGCGTGTGCGATGTGCTGCACCACAAATCACGGGCAGTCGACACGGACTTCGCACCGTGCCCACACCGCTGCCCGGGGCCATGAACTAGTGCAAGGGCTACTTGCCCCGCACGGTTACAGTGGACGTGCCGTTGGTTGCAGATGATTCGCACCAACATAATGCATTACAGTTGTGCGTGCAAACTCTCGCCCGTGGACGCATCGCGCCCTCCCCCATGATCGCAATGCTGATAACGCTCTGAGTGCCTTCGGGCATCCACCTCTGCTGTAGATTGCGCATTGGCCAACATTTACCCATAGTGACGCACCACCCTCTGCGTTTGCAAGTGGGTTCTTGATCGCATTTCTGCATCACACTGCCCCCCGCGCTTGTTCGTCAGCTCAACTCATCGAACGGTAAGCATTTCAATCCAGCAGTAGCTCAACTCATGAACGGTAAGCACTTCAATCCAGCAGTAGCTCAACTCATGAACGGTAAGCACTTCAATCCAGCAGTAGCTCAACTCATGAACGGTAAGCACTTCAATCCAGCAGTAGCTCAACTCATCGAACGGTAAGCACTTCAATCCAGCAGTAGCTCAACTCATCGAACGGTAAGCACTTCAATCCAGCAGTAGCTCAACTCATCGAACGGTAAGCACTTCAATCCAGCAGTAGCTCAACTCATGAATGGTAAGCACTTCAATCCAGCAGTAACCAACATGCTTAGCCATGCGTATTCATGCCACTCAGTAGGTGCCATGATATTCACAAAGAAATCGTGCTGATGTGGCAGCGGGGGTGGGTGAGAGGGGTGGTCCATAGATGCGGGATGGTGTTGCGCACGTCCTGTCGACTGGGACTGCCCCGCCCCGCCAGCAGGGATGCATTAGAAGTGAAGGGACCTCAGAGGGGGCCTCAGCAGCGGTTAGACAGGCGGTTGGAGGAGGTTGCCAAAGCGGTTGGGGGCCGTTGCTGTCGGTTACAGATGCCATTGAGGCGGGCACTTGGCGTCAGGGGGACAGTGGCTGGGCATAGGCTGGGGTCCTGGAGGGAGGGGGGGGGGGTTGGCATGACGCCATGGTGTGATGAAGGGGGGGGGGCTCCCCCCCTTCCAATGCATCCCTGCCCGCCAGTGCCAATCCGCACGCAGTGAGAGGGGTTATCCCGGCCCAGGGGTCCAAATGGTTGGCCCAGGGGTCTAAATGGTTGGCCGGCTGCTGTTCGATTTGCCAATTGAGCAGGCGAGACAATGAACCAAAAGGTGCCGCATGGATCGCTCTCGTCATCAGTTGGCGCCCCCAAGGGGGGAGAGGGTTTAGTGCAGTTGGCGCACTGGGCGAACTTGTGGTGCCCTGTGGCCGGTTGCAATGATGCGCAGCCGCAGGCATGAGATCTGCAGCCCGCAGACGCGAGGGGTCCCTTTCAAGGTGTTGCTTGGAGTCAGCTCCCGGGGGGACGAGGGGTGAGCACGGGCCCTCTTGAGCCGTGTGTCTGGTTGGTGCAGTGGCTTGTGGGCCGTGGGGCCTGCGCCGTTCCGGAGCATCGCGTTGCGTACGCCCCCGTCCTGTGCATCCCTTGGGGCGCACCGTCCACCGACACATGGTCCCGCGTGACGTGGCCCCCTCCCACAGCGTGCCCATTCATCACGCCCACATGACGCACGGAGGACGGGCTCAAGACCAGCAGGCAATCGCTTGCAGGGGGGAGGGGGGGTATTAGAAGGGGGGTCTGGGGCCCAAAAGTTTGGGCACCAACAATGGCCCCCTGTTACAAATTTCGTTTTTTCTCATGATGGTCACTTTGGTCTTCTGGCAGCTGAGAATGGAGCGAGGCAAACGAGCTGCCCCGGGGAAAAGAGTATCCGACAGGACCCGACAGTATCCCTCAGCGCGTTGAAGGTTTTGAAAAGGAACAAAACACACTTAAACAACTGCCCATCTGCTGATGCTGCAGCGGAGAAATCTGAGCAAATCAAGGACAAGGCCCCGCTTGACCCTCAACAACCAGCCGTCGCGCCCCCATACCAGAGATCACTAAATGGTCAAACAATCCTTCGGGAATTTCTAATGGCCCACTTTGACAGACAGGGGGGGGGAGGGGGGGAGTTCGGCTGGGCATAATTTGGCGGCCGACATGGTGCGCCAGGGGAGCCCAAAGCCTGGAGTACCACACAAAGAGCCCGAGGAGCGAGCATGTCTTTGCCGGCGGCGCTGTGGTTTGTGGTTCATACGCAGTGCTGCATCGTTATGAACAGAATGCTGGCGTGCCCAAGCCCAATGGCAAGCGGAGGCTTGTCATCTACTGGTATGTGAAGGCTCAGCTTCATGGGCATGAGTTTCCACTGCCAGTGATCGAGGACATGCTCAACAACAGGCAACAGGGCAGCCGCTTGTCGGCTCTGCTTGACCTCGAGGAGCCATCCCCCTCCATGCAAATACAAACCGCATATTATCAAGGTAGCCGAATGGGCAGCGGCAGTGGGACACCTCTACTCACTATCCCTACCTTCTGCACAAGACCAAACAAAACACAACGGACTGCCAGTTGTAGTCTCCGTGTACCAATTAAAATGGGGAATAGACCTATTTGGTTCATGCATTGGGGGCGTGGATGCGCAGCACTGAATGCAGGCACCTGGTTTTGATGGATTTCGCGGTAGCGGGTGGTGGAATTTTCGCAGAACCCGTAGATGCAGTAGGGGAGCCTGCGTCAGGCACTGTCTTAATGGGCAGAGGCACGGCCCGTATCTTTGTAACAGAACTTCTTGGTGCATCTGCAGTAGTTGGCCTACCAGCATGCAAGAATGTACAAATGATGTGCACACATGACTCTGTGGATTTAGGTGAAGCAAAATCTCCCAGAGTTGGGATGGGCTGAAGGGGTTCCTCCCTTGTCCAAGCAAAGTCAAGGCCAGGCATGTGCCTGAACGGGGGGGGGGGGGTTTGGTTCACGTTTGGTTTGGACCAGACCATATCCGGCCCATTTAGGTTCACTCCTGCCTGCCCTGTACAGGTTGCACGTTGTTTCTCCGTCCTCTGTGTCTCAGTGGCCAGGGCTGTACATTGTTTCTCCATCCCCTGGGGTGCACAAAGCTGCGTGCAGTTGCTCGGTCCCCTGTGCCATAAGGTGGGGGGGGGGGTTACAATTTCGACGGGGATACTTTCAGAAGGGGAAATTTTCGCCACCTCCAGAAATCCTGAACCTTGCTGTTATTTCCTGGTGGGCTCTGGATGGTGGGCTCTGGATGGTTCCTCTTATTTCCCGGTAGGCTCGAGATGGTTCCTGTTATTTTCGGGTGGGCTTTGGATTGTTCCTGTTAATCCCTGGTGGGCTTTGGATGGTTGCTGAAATTTCTTGTTGGGCTTTGGACGGTTGCTTTTATTTCCTGGGGGGCTCTGGATGGATCACCGGCACCGCCGCAAAAAGTTCGCCACGGGGGGGGGGGGAGGGGGGGAGTTTTGCCACTTTTCTTAACAGCGAAATTTTCCCCACGAAATTCTCCCCTCCCGAAACCCCCGCCCCCCGCTTAGTGCACAAGGCTGCACAATGTTGCTTAGTCCCCTGTAACCCAATGGGTTGTTGCCAAGTCCCCTATGCCTCAGTGTGCAGGCTGTTTCTGTGTTCCCCATGCCTGAGTGCAAGTAGCTGCACACTTGTGCGTTGTCCCCCATGCCCGATTGCACACCAATCCCTTGTGCCTAAGTATACAATGCCGCACATGGACAGGATCATTTTTGGAAAATCACGTTTTTGACCCGGAGCTAGCCTAGTTTTGTTTTCAAGGCATTTTGGGATTGTCCACGGGCCAAAACACGTCACCACGGGCTCATTGGGCTAAAAACACTTGTTTGAGCATCCCAAGTGGTCTTTGGAAAAAACCTTTTTTTTTTTGCCCTGACCACTGGTACAAGGTCTTGGTGTCTCGTTGGGCGATTGTGAGGCTTAGAAACCACCAAAAGTCGGGGGTTGCGGGTGGACTAGGTGCCCCTGGAATTCTGATTTCAGCCACGTGGCCCAAGATACAATCTGTTCTTGGTTTTGGGGCTGGTTGACACAAACTGCACAAATTCCGTGGCATTTTTCACCATTTTTTGGCCGCCTTGGACATATCATGGGATTAGAGGGCACAAAGGGCTCTTTGTCACGAGGAAGTCAAGCCGCATGTGGAGTGTAGCAACCGTTTCCCTTCTTTTGGCCATTGTGAACGGGGTCTAGGGCTGTTTCGGGGGGAAAATGGCTCTTTTTTGCCCTACATGGCGCAGATTTGGGAGGGCACCTCCCGACTTGACGCCTCCGCCGTGGGCCGCCACCAGTGAGTTTTGGGCTCAAAACTTGGATTTGGCAAGGGCACCACCTAGGCTCTAGGATGATGGCTAGATTAGAGAAGGACACAAAGCGTTGGGACGGAGTGATGGCCAAAACGGAATGATGATCTGCTTGTTCTGGCCAGCTTTTGAAATTCTATTTAATTACCCGACGAATGGGGACTTGGGTCTCGATCCACTGGACCACTCTCTACGTCATCAGGTGCTGGTTGTTTCCTCGAGTGCAGAACGCAAGCAGGCGCGGCGGCACAAAAGAAGACAACACAAGGTCTCCGTGTGTACTACGAGTTCTCCATGGAGAACAAGGAAGAAACTGAACAACTGCACCTCTGGTGCGGTGACTACCTGGGCATTGTGGGTGCTCAGTTGTGGGCGCATTGTGGGTGCACCCATTTTTATGCATCGTAACGCGAAATTCTGGGCAAAAAACATGTGTGGCGAATGTGGCCACACGGTGGGTGGTAAAGGTCTCGGAACCCTTCGAAGAGGGTACGGGTTCCCTTGCACACCCAACAAGTCGTCTCGCTTCCAAATGTGCACGGCAAACACGGAACAACCACACAAACCTCGGTATTGATGAAGTTGTTGCCATCAACTTGCTTGAACCCTCCTCCTTTTCCATTTTGAGGGTTCTTGAACCTACTCTCGGCGATTTATCCTGCCGCATGTGGGTAGCATGAGTGAAGTGAAACCAAACCGTCACATGAGGACAGGCTGAAATGTGTCCTCTCGTTCGTAAATTACATGTTGCATGCAGGTGGGATCGTCGGACCGTTTTGGAAATTCGGCCAAAAGGTTCTCTTCAGCAACCCAACGTGGATGTGAGTAGGTGGCCTCGAACGGAATACCCATCCACCAACATTCCAATCCCACATACCTTGAAGGCAGTAGCTGATGGCGAAGTCCTCTTGATCGGTGTTGCATTCCTTGAAATTGATGGTCGTTTTTTAAGGGTAATAGCAATGTTAGGAGCTTCTATTGAAGCTTGCTTGCCCAATTGCGCAATGGAAGTAGGAGTTTCCGTCGTGGAGCGCCGTGAGGCTAGCGCGGAAACCTTTGGGGCCACGGAAGATTTGTTCAAACTCGTCGTGTGTGTTTTGCCTGACGGGGTTTGAGAAACCGGACTTGCCTTTGAGCGGTTCGTTGGCGTCAAATCGGAACGCCTAAGGAGGGGTTGGAAGAGTATGGAATCCGCGAGTGGATGGCGAAACATTTGCACACCGCACCCAACGCAAGGCTCACGTGGGTATATTGGCAAATAAAGGTAAAGCATGTCAACGTGTTTCCCATTTGGCAAATGGTGATGGAATGAAGCCGAGACTGCAAGATGCGTGGTGCACAAACCTTTTGTGTTCATTAGCGTTGGAGCCCGCACCAAGGTGACCCTTCGTTGCCTTGCCCGAAGGTTTCATGTCACATGATGCAGCGGCGGTGGTTGGTCGAATCGGCTTTCGAAAACTCATGGCAACAAGCAAAAGACATGCAACTAGACGATGACACCATAACACTAGCTCACATGCACCGGGGTGCTCGTCACAATCTGAATATACACGCGAGGGCACGATAGAGATCAATCTATTTGCACCGCCGTCAACGATGCTAGGCTTCACACTGTTTCATGTGTGTCCGGCGCATCTTGCGTCATAATGACATCACAACGACGTCAATTACAATAGCTGCATGCATCCCATCGTCCACAATCACATGCGCTCGGATGCCGAGAAGCGCATATTCATGTTGCACTCTTCATGGGCTCGACACACAAAGCAACAACCGCGTCGGCGCACATGACAAAGGTGGTGGCTTCTTTATCGACCGTGCATCCAATCCACTTATGAACCATCTTGGCGAGCACACAAAGCACAGGCACCAGGCACTTGAATGAACAAAGTGGCAAAGCCCGAGCCGAAGGGGTGCCCACAAAACCCACAAAACACGCACATTGACTTACTGTCTCAACGCATCACCACGACACCTCGGGAACGACAACACAAAGCGGAAAGTGATCTAGTATCGGTCACGAGGCTTTCCAAAAAATAGCATGGCACGGGGGATTTTGCCCCCCCCCCCCCGTCCCCATACCTCCTAGAGCGATGGCTTTTGAAGTATGGAAAATTGCCCAGCAGACAAAGCAAAGGCACACAAAGAGGCGAAAAAGTTTATGGAAAATTCCTAGTTCGTCGGTGTAAATTGGAGTTCAAAGCATAATCCAAAAGAGGGGACAAAGAGCCATGAATGCATATTCGACTATGTATATTGCAATTGCAAGAGGATTCAACGAGGCCAAAATCACGATTCAAACTCAAGTGTGCATTTCATCGGAAAAATCATTTGCTAGGTCGTCATGCGATGGCATGACATGCCCCTCCCCCCTTCTTGAGGTGTAGCACGGCACACCCGGGCGCTTTGAGACTCCCAACCCCAATCCCGAGCACATAGCGAAGCCCTTTGGCCAAAAACCAAGGCTCATGCCATGCCTAGGACGGCCAAGCCTTGTCAGCTAGGTGGGAACTTCACACAACGACGACTGCTTTGTGGGAAACTTGATTAGAACACAAATTTTGGACTTGCTTGACATTGTAGTCATGCGCTATTTTCGCATCAAGACAACGCAACTTGGTGTTACCAACAAATTGGTCCATGAATATGGCAACTTGCCCAAAACGGCGGAATTAGATACTAGAACTACACTGGTTGATGAAAAAACGCAATGTGCTACTATCTTGGGCCTAACTTAGGCATCTCCCAGAGTTCGTCCAATCAAGAATCGTGCCACCAAAACCCGTTTGCAAACTTGAGTGGGATGTGGTGGAAAGGAAGATTCCCACGGAAACATAAGTTTCCTTTCGTTGCTTGTTCTTCGCGACATGAAAACAGGCAACAACGAAAATGCGCCAAGCCGTTTACCAAAGGTCGAAGGATGCTCCAGGCGCCAGTGAGTCGAGAGACATGGTGGACCAAGTCCCGGACATGGCCTTTACCAGCAAGCGCCGCGCAAGTCGCAAATCGAGTTTGCCTCATATCCAACTTTGTCATTTTCCGATGGTTCTTCAAGACAAAAGCCCTTTTAAGGCTATTCTTCGCTTAAGAAGCAAGGCATGCATTGCCTTCTAATGAAAATGGTGCCAGAGTTTCGGTTCACTACCACACCACCCTAGTGTAGGGAGTGATGCTTTGTGCTTATGGGCCATCAGTAACCATCATCAGAGTTCGGTTGGTTTCAAAGCAGCACATGCGACAATGTTATTGGTAGGAAGTTGTTGAACACTCAACAAATCCTATTTCAGTCACATCTATTTTGGGCCTTGGGACACCATTTTTGAAGTACCGTAGTGAGGCAAGATACGTAGATCTCAAATGCTTTCTCGATTGTGCCATCTATGACAGCCAAAACTGCGGAATCTTCGGACGCTATTAGGTTGTGCAGTCCCCAAAAGAGGATAGAATGCTATCTATGCACAGCTCAAAACGACAGCTCAAACGTACGTGCCCACTGAGCGTTCGGACGAGCTAAGTTTCGGCGCCTTTGACCCAAATCGCTATTCGCGGCAAGCATACATTTTTTGAGCCAAGCACTACAGTCGTACAGTCGTACAGAGAGCCAGAGTCGGGGCCGAGCCACAAACTGAAAAGAACTGAACGTCAAAAAGGAAAGCAACGATCACCGCTCCTTCGATTCCCTTCATGTCCTGCTTGCACAGACACACTTTCATACAACCAAATATCCATCCGCGAGAACATGCACACGTAAATGCACACACAGGTGCACTTCGAGCAAAGACTGTGGGGCGTTGAGCGTTTGGACAAGGCTACGTTTCGGCGCCTTAACCAAACTCGCTTTTCGCGCAGACATACATGATGAGCCTAGCACTACAGTCAGGACAGTGTGCCAGAGTAGCCACGAACTGAACATCCAAAAGGAAAGCAACGATCGCGGGTCCATTGATTCCCTTGATGTCCTGCTTGCAAAGATACACTTTCATACAAGTATACAACCTTGAACATGCACATGTAAATGCACACAAGGTGCACGTCGAGGAAGGATGTTGTTGAGGAACTGTGGAGCGTTGTGCGTTTGGAGCCAAATTCTGTTCTCTGCACGAAGCTAGCAGCTGGGCGACAAACGTCTCCGCCAAACCAAGCAAGCAACTACGACGAACATTTCGACGAACATGTTCAAGCCTTTTGCGTCATTTCCACGCGTCTGTAATGCTCACCGGGACAGGCGAACGAAAATTGTCTTCGTTTTGCGAAGATTCAGTCCCCAGGTCGCGGGACGGGGACCACAGTGACTCAACAACAGCCTTGCTCGACGTGCACCTGTGTGTGCATTCACGTGTGCACGTTCAAGCGGATGGATATTTGTATAAAGATGTGTGTGTGTGTGCAAGCAGGACATCGAGGGAATTCGCGGAGCGGTGATCGTTGCTTCCCTTTTCGACCTTCAGCTCGTGGCCGGGCTAGCTCGCTCACTGTGCGACTGTACGAGTATAGACGTTGGCTCTACATTGGTATGTTTGCCAAAGCCGACGCAGAGACAGGGGTGCGGTCGAGGCTGTTTTGTCCACCTGAAAATAACGACCTACCCTAGACGTCCAGCTAGCTGCCTTGTAGCATGCAGCCCATGCAATGCTCATGCAGAATCCGTAACTCGGTTATCCAAGCAATAATGCAGATCTTCGTGAAGACGTTGACTGGTAAGACCGTGACGTTGGAGGTGGAGTCCAACGACACCATCGACAACGTGAAGGCCAAGATCCAGGACAAGGAGGGTATCCCACCTGATCAACAGCGATTGATCTTCGCCGGGAAGCAGCTGGAGGATGGCCGCACTCTGGCGGACTACAACATCCAGAAGGAGTCCACCCTGCACTTGGTGCTGCGCCTGCGCGGTGGTATGCAGATCTTCGTGAAGACGTTGACTGGTAAGACCGTGACGTTGGAGGTGGAGTCCAACGACACCATCGACAACGTGAAGGCCAAGATCCAGGACAAGGAGGGTATCCCACCTGATCAACAGCGATTGATCTTCGCCGGGAAGCAGCTGGAGGATGGCCGCACTCTGGCGGACTACAACATCCAGAAGGAGTCCACCCTGCACTTGGTGCTGCGCCTGCGCGGTGGTATGCAGATCTTCGTGAAGACGTTGACTGGTAAGACCGTGACGTTGGAGGTGGAGTCCAACGACACCATCGACAACGTGAAGGCCAAGATCCAGGACAAGGAGGGTATCCCACCTGATCAACAGCGATTGATCTTCGCCGGGAAGCAGCTGGAGGATGGCCGCACTCTGGCGGACTACAACATCCAGAAGGAGTCCACCCTGCACTTGGTGCTGCGCCTGCGCGGTGGTATGCAGATCTTCGTGAAGACGTTGACTGGTAAGACCGTGACGTTGGAGGTGGAGTCCAACGACACCATCGACAACGTGAAGGCCAAGATCCAGGACAAGGAGGGTATCCCACCTGATCAACAGCGATTGATCTTCGCCGGGAAGCAGCTGGAGGATGGCCGCACTCTGGCGGACTACAACATCCAGAAGGAGTCCACCCTGCACTTGGTGCTGCGCCTGCGCGGTGGGATGCAGATCTTCGTGAAGACGTTGACTGGTAAGACCGTGACGTTGGAGGTGGAGTCCAACGACACCATCGACAACGTGAAGGCCAAGATCCAGGACAAGGAGGGTATCCCACCTGATCAACAGCGATTGATCTTCGCCGGGAAGCAGCTGGAGGATGGCCGCACTCTGGCGGACTACAACATCCAGAAGGAGTCCACCCTGCACTTGGTGCTGCGCCTGCGCGGTGGTATGCAGATCTTCGTGAAGACGTTGACTGGTAAGACCGTGACATTGGAGGTGGAGTCCAACGACACCATCGACAACGTGAAGGCCAAGATCCAGGACAAGGAGGGTATCCCACCTGATCAACAGCGATTGATCTTCGCCGGGAAGCAGCTGGAGGATGGCCGCACTCTGGCGGACTACAACATCCAGAAGGAGTCCACCCTGCACTTGGTGCTGCGCCTGCGCGGTGGTATGCAGATCTTCGTGAAGACGTTGACTGGTAAGACCGTGACATTGGAGGTGGAGTCCAACGACACCATCGACAACGTGAAGGCCAAGATCCAGGACAAGGAGGGTATCCCACCTGATCAACAGCGATTGATCTTCGCCGGGAAGCAGCTGGAGGATGGCCGCACTCTGGCGGACTACAACATCCAGAAGGAGTCCACCCTGCACTTGGTGCTGCGCCTGCGCGGTGGTATGCAGATCTTCGTGAAGACGTTGACTGGTAAGACCGTGACATTGGAGGTGGAGTCCAACGACACCATCGACAACGTGAAGGCCAAGATCCAGGACAAGGAGGGTATCCCACCTGATCAACAGCGATTGATCTTCGCCGGGAAGCAGCTGGAGGATGGCCGCACTCTGGCGGACTACAACATCCAGAAGGAGTCCACCCTGCACTTGGTGCTGCGCCTGCGCGGTGGTATGCAGATCTTCGTGAAGACGTTGACTGGTAAGACCGTGACATTGGAGGTGGAGTCCAACGACACCATCGACAACGTGAAGGCCAAGATCCAGGACAAGGAGGGTATCCCACCTGATCAACAGCGATTGATCTTCGCCGGGAAGCAGCTGGAGGATGGCCGCACTCTGGCGGACTACAACATCCAGAAGGAGTCCACCCTGCACTTGGTGCTGCGCCTGCGCGGTGGTATGCAGATCTTCGTGAAGACGTTGACTGGTAAGACCGTGACGTTGGAGGTGGAGTCCAACGACACCATCGACAACGTGAAGGCCAAGATCCAGGACAAGGAGGGTATCCCACCTGATCAACAGCGATTGATCTTCGCCGGGAAGCAGCTGGAGGATGGCCGCACTCTGGCGGACTACAACATCCAGAAGGAGTCCACCCTGCACTTGGTGCTGCGCCTGCGCGGTGGTATGCAGATCTTCGTGAAGACGTTGACTGGTAAGACCGTGACGTTGGAGGTGGAGTCCAACGACACCATCGACAACGTGAAGGCCAAGATCCAGGACAAGGAGGGTATCCCACCTGATCAACAGCGATTGATCTTCGCCGGGAAGCAGCTGGAGGATGGCCGCACTCTGGCGGACTACAACATCCAGAAGGAGTCCACCCTGCACTTGGTGCTGCGCCTGCGCGGTGGTATGCAGATCTTCGTGAAGACGTTGACTGGTAAGACCGTGACGTTGGAGGTGGAGTCCAACGACACCATCGACAACGTGAAGGCCAAGATCCAGGACAAGGAGGGTATCCCACCTGATCAACAGCGATTGATCTTCGCCGGGAAGCAGCTGGAGGATGGCCGCACTCTGGCGGACTACAACATCCAGAAGGAGTCCACCCTGCACTTGGTGCTGCGCCTGCGCGGCGGCAAATAAATTCCCCTGCATGACGCGATAAATACCTGCGATTGGGTGATCTCGTTTTTCACGGCTGAGTAAGTCCAATGTATACTAACAAGAAGCCTCTTTTTCCTCTGCGATGTCATCTATCACGTTGCAATTTTTTGCTGTTTCGTCCCATGTTTTTCCGATGTCACCCTTGATACATTCATGAATTCTTCCCCATTTCTTTCATCAATTTTCCTCCACGGCCACACAGTCATCCGGATCCTCGAGGCATACTGAGGACACTCCTGTGAAGAAGTTGCGTTTGCTTTGCAAGTGCAACAATGTCCTCTTTTTGCCTGTTTGTGTGTGCGAGGAATTCTACAGAACCCAATCAATATATGCCCTCCATCAAATCCAAGAGGATTGTCATGTTCCCTGCTTTTGAAAGGGATGCATAGAGCTGGCCCATGTTGACGCCATTCAAAGCTAATGGACACCAGAACTGCAAAAGAACTGTGACGAATGTACCCGACGGGCTCAGCCATTGGATATTGGAGCCAGCCCCCAGTTGTCAATGATGATCACCGTCGTTTGTGCGCTGTATTTGGTACTGAGGTGGTGTTGGTGAGGCAGTTGTCTTTGAGTGGGAGTTATCACAAAGGATCCTGGGACGATAGATTGGCAAGTGCACATGGATGCACATGCATGCTACCAGGGGCCAGTGGAAAGGGATATGGTATATGGACAGGGAGGTGGCATCCATTTGTCTTCCTGATGCAATGATCTGGTGTACCGGAACAAACCAGACATTGTTTCGCCGGACGTACCGTTGACACCCGGCCTGCTGGGTTGGCCAGCTGTCTGCAGGGCCACCCTGGTAGGCCGGATGTCCGGTTCAGTTCGACAAACCCTTTACCACCTCCCCCTCTGAGCCAGAGATATCTGCATTCTGTTTGCCGCTCCGCCCCTTCTCCCCCCAAGCTTTGTCTTAACGAGTTGCTCTCCTTTGGTGTTGTTGGTCGCTGGAAGGGGTGCTACACCCTCCTGCAAGTGGCATTTATGGATCAATTAATCAACTGGGTCAGCTCCAGCTCCACAAACACTCGCTGATGCAACCAACTCATTGGCCATGGTAGGCCCCAAATCACACACCAAGAGCCAAAATTTTTGAAACGGTCCCCTTTCAGGAACGCTGGTGGCAAGCCCAAACAAGCAGTTGTGCCATTGGTTTTGCAAACAGAAGATCTCGTACCATCTTCTGTACGTAAGTGTAGGTAAGGAAAAAAGTATTCGCCACGCTGTCTGCATCATTGCCCACAATATTTGTGCAGCTCTGCGTAGTTTAGTCGCATCACCCCTCGTGTCCACCGAACGCCTTGTCCAGTGAAGATTTGGTGTTCGGATGGTGTTTTTTTTACCTAAATTACCGAGTCTCAGCGTACAGGATACTGGCTGGAGAATTAGGCAAATGAGGGGCTGTTGTGATGTGTGTAGCAATAATGGTTGTAAAATTGATCAAACTGGATGTGAACTACTGTATCCCTCAACTACCTACTGAAAGCCCAAGCATCCATGCAGCAACACAAAGAGCTCTGATCCTCTGGAATGGGCCCAACGCTATCAATGGACTGTTCACAGATTTTCTGTAACAAAACAATCAGCCATCGAAACGTTCCATTTGATTGTTATTATTTTGCATGCAGGTCTTTTTGAGGTGTCTGACAAAACAGTCCTCAATTTCCCAGTAAACCGTTCCGGACCTTGGCATAGCATGATTCCGCTTCCCGATAGGGGCCACTCTCAGGACTGGCAGATGAACAAAAAAAATTTATTGTTAGCCTCAACGATACTTGCCTCTGGCTTGTGCATTTGTGCACACACCGCCCACCATGGATGAGCTGTGCTGGCAACTCAGCCACACAGCCCTGGCAACTCGCCGACACAACGACACAGGCTAAAACGCAACGGGTGCTTGACGCTATGACTCTGTCGAAACAGGGCGGGTGCAAGCGGCCTTGGGAGCATACTCTACAAGCCGCCACTCATAGAGAGGTTTCCTGACAGGGTGCAGTATGCGCCATGTGTCTTGCTGTCTCTCTCTCTGTCTTTAAGCGCGGTCAATTGGATGCACTCAGAGGGTCTGTGATTTTCCACGACTCTGGGGATCAAGACATTGTATGGCGCAGGTTGCAGGAACCCCGTTGTGTGGAGAGTCATTTCACCTTGTCCAATGCCACAACACAGATGTTGCAAGGCCCCGCCGGTTGAGCACAACACTGGGATGTGCAATTCAAGCTTTGTGTGTGTGCTGTACATGTCACGAGGGGGGGGTAAGATTTTGACGTCATCCTGACGTTCACAAAACAATCACGAGCCACAATCAGGGGACCCAGACATTTTGCTGCCTGCAACCAACTGCATTCCCGGACTTTTTGCTGCATGCCGCCGACTACATACCCAGACATTTTGCTGCATGCCGCCCGCTACATTCCCATTCCTGCAAACACCACAGCTCTTTCATCCAAGCAATCATGCAGATTTTCGTGAAGACGTTGACTGGTAAGACCGTGACATTGGAGGTGGAGTCCAACGACACCATCGACAATGTGAAGGCCAAGATCCAGGACAAGGAGGGTATCCCACCTGATCAACAGCGATTGATCTTCGCCGGGAAGCAGCTGGAGGATGGCCGCACTCTGGCAGACTACAACATCCAGAAGGAGTCCACCCTGCACTTGGTGCTGCGCCTGCGCGGTGGTATGCAGATCTTCGTGAAGACGTTGACTGGTAAGACCGTGACGTTGGAGGTGGAGTCCAACGACACCATCGACAACGTGAAGGCCAAGATCCAGGACAAGGAGGGTATCCCACCTGATCAACAGCGATTGATCTTCGCCGGGAAGCAGCTGGAGGATGGCCGCACTCTGGCGGACTACAACATCCAGAAGGAGTCCACCCTGCACTTGGTGCTGCGCCTGCGCGGTGGTATGCAGATCTTCGTGAAGACGTTGACTGGTAAGACCGTGACATTGGAGGTGGAGTCCAACGACACCATCGACAACGTGAAGGCCAAGATCCAGGACAAGGAGGGTATCCCACCTGATCAACAGCGATTGATCTTCGCCGGGAAGCAGCTGGAGGATGGCCGCACTCTGGCGGACTACAACATCCAGAAGGAGTCCACCCTGCACTTGGTGCTGCGCCTGCGCGGTGGTATGCAGATCTTCGTGAAGACGTTGACTGGTAAGACCGTGACGTTGGAGGTGGAGTCCAACGACACCATCGACAATGTGAAGGCCAAGATCCAGGACAAGGAGGGTATCCCACCTGATCAACAGCGATTGATCTTCGCCGGGAAGCAGCTGGAGGATGGCCGCACTCTGGCGGACTACAACATCCAGAAGGAGTCCACCCTGCACTTGGTGCTGCGCCTGCGTGGTGGTATGCAGATCTTCGTGAAGACATTGACTGGTAAGACCGTGACGTTGGAGGTGGAGTCCAACGACACCATCGACAATGTGAAGGCCAAGATCCAGGACAAGGAGGGTATCCCACCTGATCAACAGCGATTGATCTTCGCCGGGAAGCAGCTGGAGGATGGCCGCACTCTGGCGGACTACAACATCCAGAAGGAGTCCACCCTGCACTTGGTGCTGCGCCTGCGCGGTGGTATGCAGATCTTCGTGAAGACGTTGACTGGTAAGACCGTGACGTTGGAGGTGGAGTCCAACGACACCATCGACAACGTGAAGGCCAAGATCCAGGACAAGGAGGGTATCCCACCTGATCAACAGCGATTGATCTTCGCCGGGAAGCAGCTGGAGGATGGCCGCACTCTGGCGGACTACAACATCCAGAAGGAGTCCACCCTGCACTTGGTGCTGCGCCTGCGCGGTGGTATGCAGATCTTCGTGAAGACGTTGACTGGTAAGACCGTGACGTTGGAGGTGGAGTCCAACGACACCATCGACAACGTGAAGGCCAAGATCCAGGACAAGGAGGGTATCCCACCTGATCAACAGCGATTGATCTTCGCCGGGAAGCAGCTGGAGGATGGCCGCACTCTGGCGGACTACAACATCCAGAAGGAGTCCACCCTGCACTTGGTGCTGCGCCTGCGCGGCGGCAAATAAATTCCCCTGCATGACGCGATAAATACCTGCGATTGGGTGATCTCGTTTTTCACGGCTGAGTAAGTCCAATGTATACCAACAAGAAGCCTCTTTTTCCTCTGCGATGTCATCTATCACGTTGCAATTTTTTGCTGTTTCGTCCCATGTTTTTCCGATGTCACCCTTGATACATTCATGAATTCTTCCCCATTTCTTTCATCAATTTTCCTCCACGGCCACACAGTCATCCGGATCCTCGAGGCATACTGAGGACACTCCTGTGAAGAAGTTGCGTTTGCTTTGCAAGTGCAACAATGTCCCCTTTTTGCCTGTTTGTGTGTGCGAGGAATTCTACAGAACCCAATCAATATATGCCCTCCATCAAATCCAAGAGGATTGTCATGTTCCCTGCTTTTGAAAGGGATGCATAGAGCTGGCCCATGTTGACGCCATTCAAAGCTAATGGACACCAGAACTGCAAAAGAACTGTGACGAATGTACCCGACGGGCTCAGCCATTGGATATTGGAGCCAGCCCCCAGTTGTCAATGATGATCACCGTCGTTTGTGCGCTGTATTTGGTACTGAGGTGGTGTTGGTGAGGCAGTTGTCTTTGAGTGGGAGTTATCACAAAGGATCCTGGGACGATAGATTGGCAAGTGCACATGGATGCACATGCATGCTACCAGGGGCCAGTGGAAAGGGATATGGTATATGGACAGGGAGGTGGCATCCATTTGTCTTCCTGATGCAATGATCTGGTGTACCGGAACAAACCAGACATTGTTTCGCCGGACGTACCGTTGACACCCGGCCTGCTGGGTTGGCCAGCTGTCTGCAGGGCCACCCTGGTAGGCCGGATGTCCGGTTCAGTTCGACAAACCCTTTACCACCTCCCCCTCTGAGCCAGAGATATCTGCATTCTGTTTGCCGCTCCGCCCCTTCTCCCCCCAAGCTTTGTCTTAACGAGTTGCTCTCCTTTGGTGTTGTTGGTCGCTGGAAGGGGTGCTACACCCTCCTGCAAGTGGCATTTATGGATCAATTAATCAACTGGGTCAGCTCCAGCTCCACAAACACTCGCTGATGCAACCAACTCATTGGCCATGGTAGGCCCCAAATCACACACCAAGAGCCAAAATCTTTCAAACGGTCCCCTTTCAGGAACGCTGGTGGCAAGCCCAAACAAGCAGTTGTGCCATTGGTTTTGCAAACAGAAGATCTCGTACCATCTTCTGTACGTAAGTGTAGGTAAGGAAAAAAGTATTCGCCACGCTGTCTGCATCATTGCCCACAATATTTGTGCAGCTCTGCGTAGTTTAGTCGCATCACCCCTCGTGTCCACCGAACGCCTTGTCCAGTGAAGATTTGGTGTTCGGATGGTGTTTTTTTTACCTAAATTACCGAGTCTCAGCGTACAGGATACTGGCTGGAGAATTAGGCAAATGAGGGGCTGTTGTGATGTGTGTAGCAATAATGGTTGTAAAATTGATCAAACTGGATGTGAACTACTGTATCCCTCAACTACCTACTGAAAGCCCAAGCATCCATGCAGCAACACAAAGAGCTCTGATCCTCTGGAATGGGCCCAACGCTATCAATGGACTGTTCACAGATTTTCTGTAACAAAACAATCAGCCATCGAAACGTTCCATTTGATTGTTATTATTTTGCATGCAGGTCTTTTTGAGGTGTCTGACAAAACAGTCCTCAATTTCCCAGTAAACCGTTCCGGACCTTGGCATAGCATGATTCCGCTTCCCGATAGGGGCCACTCTCAGGACTGGCAGATGAACAAAAAAAATTTATTGTTAGCCTCAACGATACTTGCCTCTGGCTTGTGCATTTGTGCACACACCGCCCACCATGGATGAGCTGTGCTGGCAACTCAGCCACACAGCCCTGGCAACTCGCCGACACAACGACACAGGCTAAAACGCAACGGGTGCTTGACGCTATGACTCTGTCGAAACAGGGCGGGTGCAAGCGGCCTTGGGAGCATACTCTACAAGCCGCCACTCATAGAGAGGTTTCCTGACAGGGTGCAGTATGCGCCATGTGTCTTGCTGTCTCTCTCTCTGTCTTTAAGCGCGGTCAATTGGATGCACTCAGAGGGTCTGTGATTTTCCACGACTCTGGGGATCAAGACATTGTATGGCGCAGGTTGCAGGAACCCCGTTGTGTGGAGAGTCATTTCACCTTGTCCAATGCCACAACACAGATGTTGCAAGGCCCCGCCGGTTGAGCACAACACTGGGATGTGCAATTCAAGCTTTGTGTGTGTGCTGTACATGTCACGAGGGGGGGGTAAGATTTTGACGTCATCCTGACGTTCACAAAACAATCACGAGCCACAATCAGGGGACCCAGACATTTTGCTGCCTGCAACCAACTGCATTCCCGGACTTTTTGCTGCATGCCGCCGACTACATACGCAGACATTTTGGTGCATGCCACCCGCTACATGCCCATTCCTGCAAACACCACAGCTCTTTCATCCAAGCAATCATGCAGATTTTCGTGAAGACGTTGACTGGTAAGACCGTGACGTTGGAGGTGGAGTCCAACGACACCATCGACAATGTGAAGGCCAAGATCCAGGACAAGGAGGGTATCCCACCTGATCAACAGCGATTGATCTTCGCCGGGAAGCAGCTGGAGGATGGCCGCACTCTGGCGGACTACAACATCCAGAAGGAGTCCACCCTGCACTTGGTGCTGCGCCTGCGCGGTGGTATGCAGATCTTCGTGAAGACGTTGACTGGTAAGACTGTGACGTTGGAGGTGGAGTCCAACGACACCATCGACAACGTGAAGGCCAAGATCCAGGACAAGGAGGGTATCCCACCTGATCAACAGCGATTGATCTTCGCCGGGAAGCAGCTGGAGGATGGCCGCACTCTGGCAGACTACAACATCCAGAAGGAGTCCACCCTGCACTTGGTGCTGCGCCTGCGCGGTGGTATGCAGATCTTCGTGAAGACGTTGACTGGTAAGACCGTGACGTTGGAGGTGGAGTCCAACGACACCATCGACAATGTGAAGGCCAAGATCCAGGACAAGGAGGGTATCCCACCTGATCAACAGCGATTGATCTTCGCCGGGAAGCAGCTGGAGGATGGCCGCACTCTGGCAGACTACAACATCCAGAAGGAGTCCACCCTGCACTTGGTGCTGCGCCTGCGTGGTGGTATGCAGATCTTCGTGAAGACGTTGACTGGTAAGACCGTGACGTTGGAGGTGGAGTCCAACGACACCATCGACAACGTGAAGGCCAAGATCCAGGACAAGGAGGGTATCCCACCTGATCAACAGCGATTGATCTTCGCCGGGAAGCAGCTGGAGGATGGCCGCACTCTGGCGGACTACAACATCCAGAAGGAGTCCACCCTGCACCTGGTGCTGCGCCTGCGCGGTGGTATGCAGATCTTCGTGAAGACGTTGACTGGTAAGACCGTGACGTTGGAGGTGGAGTCCAACGACACCATCGACAACGTGAAGGCCAAGATCCAGGACAAGGAGGGTATCCCACCTGATCAACAGCGATTGATCTTCGCCGGGAAGCAGCTGGAGGATGGCCGCACTCTGGCGGACTACAACATCCAGAAGGAGTCCACCCTGCACTTGGTGCTGCGCCTGCGCGGCGGCAAATAAATTCCCCTGCATGACGCGATAAATACCTGCGATTGGGTGATCTCGTTTTTCACGGCTGAGTAAGTCCAATGTATACCAACAAGAAGCCTCTTTTTCCTCTGCGATGTCATCTATCACGTTGCAATTTTTTGCTGTTTCGTCCCATGTTTTTCCGATGTCACCCTTGATACATTCATGAATTCTTCCCCATTTCTTTCATCAATTTTCCTCCACGGCCACACAGTCATCCGGATCCTCGAGGCATACTGAGGACACTCCTGTGAAGAAGTTGCGTTTGCTTTGCAAGTGCAACAATGTCCCCTTTTTGCCTGTTTGTGTGTGCGAGGAATTCTACAGAACCCAATCAATATATGCCCTCCATCAAATCCAAGAGGATTGTCATGTTCCCTGCTTTTGAAAGGGATGCATAGAGCTGGCCCATGTTGACGCCATTCAAAGCTAATGGACACCAGAACTGCAAAAGAACTGTGACGAATGTACCCGACGGGCTCAGCCATTGGATATTGGAGCCAGCCCCCAGTTGTCAATGATGATCACCGTCGTTTGTGCGCTGTATTTGGTACTGAGGTGGTGTTGGTGAGGCAGTTGTCTTTGAGTGGGAGTTATCACAAAGGATCCTGGGACGATAGATTGGCAAGTGCACATGGATGCACATGCATGCTACCAGGGGCCAGTGGAAAGGGATATGGTATATGGACAGGGAGGTGGCATCCATTTGTCTTCCTGATGCAATGATCTGGTGTACCGGAACAAACCAGACATTGTTTCGCCGGACGTACCGTTGACACCCGGCCTGCTGGGTTGGCCAGCTGTCTGCAGGGCCACCCTGGTAGGCCGGATGTCCGGTTCAGTTCGACAAACCCTTTACCACCTCCCCCTCTGAGCCAGAGATATCTGCATTCTGTTTGCCGCTCCGCCCCTTCTCCCCCCAAGCTTTGTCTTAACGAGTTGCTCTCCTTTGGTGTTGTTGGTCGCTGGAAGGGGTGCTACACCCTCCTGCAAGTGGCATTTATGGATCAATTAATCAACTGGGTCAGCTCCAGCTCCACAAACACTCGCTGATGCAACCAACTCATTGGCCATGGTAGGCCCCAAATCACACACCAAGAGCCAAAATCTTTCAAACGGTCCCCTTTCAGGAACGCTGGTGGCAAGCCCAAACAAGCAGTTGTGCCATTGGTTTTGCAAACAGAAGATCTCGTACCATCTTCTGTACGTAAGTGTAGGTAAGGAAAAAAGTATTCGCCACGCTGTCTGCATCATTGCCCACAATATTTGTGCAGCTCTGCGTAGTTTAGTCGCATCACCCCTCGTGTCCACCGAACGCCTTGTCCAGTGAAGATTTGGTGTTCGGATGGTGTTTTTTTTACCTAAATTACCGAGTCTCAGCGTACAGGATACTGGCTGGAGAATTAGGCAAATGAGGGGCTGTTGTGATGTGTGTAGCAATAATGGTTGTAAAATTGATCAAACTGGATGTGAACTACTGTATCCCTCAACTACCTACTGAAAGCCCAAGCATCCATGCAGCAACACAAAGAGCTCTGATCCTCTGGAATGGGCCCAACGCTATCAATGGACTGTTCACAGATTTTCTGTAACAAAACAATCAGCCATCGAAACGTTCCATTTGATTGTTATTATTTTGCATGCAGGTCTTTTTGAGGTGTCTGACAAAACAGTCCTCAATTTCCCAGTAAACCGTTCCGGACCTTGGCATAGCATGATTCCGCTTCCCGATAGGGGCCACTCTCAGGACTGGCAGATGAACAAAAAAAATTTATTGTTAGCCTCAACGATACTTGCCTCTGGCTTGTGCATTTGTGCACACACCGCCCACCATGGATGAGCTGTGCTGGCAACTCAGCCACACAGCCCTGGCAACTCGCCGACACAACGACACAGGCTAAAACGCAACGGGTGCTTGACGCTATGACTCTGTCGAAACAGGGCGGGTGCAAGCGGCCTTGGGAGCATACTCTACAAGCCGCCACTCATAGAGAGGTTTCCTGACAGGGTGCAGTATGCGCCATGTGTCTTGCTGTCTCTCTCTCTGTCTTTAAGCGCGGTCAATTGGATGCACTCAGAGGGTCTGTGATTTTCCACGACTCTGGGGATCAAGACATTGTATGGCGCAGGTTGCAGGAACCCCGTTGTGTGGAGAGTCATTTCACCTTGTCCAATGCCACAACACAGATGTTGCAAGGCCCCGCCGGTTGAGCACAACACTGGGATGTGCAATTCAAGCTTTGTGTGTGTGCTGTACATGTCACGAGGGGGGGGTAAGATTTTGACGTCATCCTGACGTTCACAAAACAATCACGAGCCACAATCAGGGGACCCAGACATTTTGCTGCCTGCAACCAACTGCATTCCCGGACTTTTTGCTGCATGCCGCCGACTACATACGCAGACATTTTGGTGCATGCCACCCGCTACATGCCCATTCCTGCAAACACCACAGCTCTTTCATCCAAGCAATCATGCAGATTTTCGTGAAGACGTTGACTGGTAAGACCGTGACGTTGGAGGTGGAGTCCAACGACACCATCGACAATGTGAAGGCCAAGATCCAGGACAAGGAGGGTATCCCACCTGATCAACAGCGATTGATCTTCGCCGGGAAGCAGCTGGAGGATGGCCGCACTCTGGCGGACTACAACATCCAGAAGGAGTCCACCCTGCACTTGGTGCTGCGCCTGCGCGGTGGTATGCAGATCTTCGTGAAGACGTTGACTGGTAAGACTGTGACGTTGGAGGTGGAGTCCAACGACACCATCGACAACGTGAAGGCCAAGATCCAGGACAAGGAGGGTATCCCACCTGATCAACAGCGATTGATCTTCGCCGGGAAGCAGCTGGAGGATGGCCGCACTCTGGCAGACTACAACATCCAGAAGGAGTCCACCCTGCACTTGGTGCTGCGCCTGCGCGGTGGTATGCAGATCTTCGTGAAGACGTTGACTGGTAAGACCGTGACGTTGGAGGTGGAGTCCAACGACACCATCGACAATGTGAAGGCCAAGATCCAGGACAAGGAGGGTATCCCACCTGATCAACAGCGATTGATCTTCGCCGGGAAGCAGCTGGAGGATGGCCGCACTCTGGCAGACTACAACATCCAGAAGGAGTCCACCCTGCACTTGGTGCTGCGCCTGCGTGGTGGTATGCAGATCTTCGTGAAGACGTTGACTGGTAAGACCGTGACGTTGGAGGTGGAGTCCAACGACACCATCGACAACGTGAAGGCCAAGATCCAGGACAAGGAGGGTATCCCACCTGATCAACAGCGATTGATCTTCGCCGGGAAGCAGCTGGAGGATGGCCGCACTCTGGCGGACTACAACATCCAGAAGGAGTCCACCCTGCACCTGGTGCTGCGCCTGCGCGGTGGTATGCAGATCTTCGTGAAGACGTTGACTGGTAAGACCGTGACGTTGGAGGTGGAGTCCAACGACACCATCGACAACGTGAAGGCCAAGATCCAGGACAAGGAGGGTATCCCACCTGATCAACAGCGATTGATCTTCGCCGGGAAGCAGCTGGAGGATGGCCGCACTCTGGCGGACTACAACATCCAGAAGGAGTCCACCCTGCACTTGGTGCTGCGCCTGCGCGGTGGTATGCAGATCTTCGTGAAGACGTTGACTGGTAAGACCGTGACGTTGGAGGTGGAGTCCAACGACACCATCGACAACGTGAAGGCCAAGATCCAGGACAAGGAGGGTATCCCACCTGATCAACAGCGATTGATCTTCGCCGGGAAGCAGCTGGAGGATGGCCGCACTCTGGCGGACTACAACATCCAGAAGGAGTCCACCCTGCACTTGGTGCTGCGCCTGCGCGGTGGTATGCAGATCTTCGTGAAGACGTTGACTGGTAAGACCGTGACGTTGGAGGTGGAGTCCAACGACACCATCGACAACGTGAAGGCCAAGATCCAGGACAAGGAGGGTATCCCACCTGATCAACAGCGATTGATCTTCGCCGGGAAGCAGCTGGAGGATGGCCGCACTCTGGCGGACTACAACATCCAGAAGGAGTCCACCCTGCACTTGGTGCTGCGCCTGCGCGGTGGTATGCAGATCTTCGTGAAGACGTTGACTGGTAAGACCGTGACGTTGGAGGTGGAGTCCAACGACACCATCGACAACGTGAAGGCCAAGATCCAGGACAAGGAGGGTATCCCACCTGATCAACAGCGATTGATCTTCGCCGGGAAGCAGCTGGAGGATGGCCGCACTCTGGCGGACTACAACATCCAGAAGGAGTCCACCCTGCACTTGGTGCTGCGCCTGCGCGGTGGTATGCAGATCTTCGTGAAGACGTTGACTGGTAAGACCGTGACATTGGAGGTGGAGTCCAACGACACCATCGACAACGTGAAGGCCAAGATCCAGGACAAAGAGGGTATCCCACCTGATCAACAGCGATTGATCTTCGCCGGGAAGCAGCTGGAGGATGGCCGCACTCTGGCGGACTACAACATCCAGAAGGAGTCCACCCTGCACTTGGTGCTGCGCCTGCGCGGTGGTATGCAGATCTTCGTGAAGACGTTGACTGGTAAGACCGTGACATTGGAGGTGGAGTCCAACGACACCATCGACAACGTGAAGGCCAAGATCCAGGACAAGGAGGGTATCCCACCTGATCAACAGCGATTGATCTTCGCCGGGAAGCAGCTGGAGGATGGCCGCACTCTGGCGGACTACAACATCCAGAAGGAGTCCACCCTGCACTTGGTGCTGCGCCTGCGCGGTGGTATGCAGATCTTCGTGAAGACGTTGACTGGTAAGACCGTGACATTGGAGGTGGAGTCCAACGACACCATCGACAACGTGAAGGCCAAGATCCAGGACAAAGAGGGTATCCCACCTGATCAACAGCGATTGATCTTCGCCGGGAAGCAGCTGGAGGATGGCCGCACTCTGGCGGACTACAACATCCAGAAGGAGTCCACCCTGCACTTGGTGCTGCGCCTGCGCGGTGGTATGCAGATCTTCGTGAAGACGTTGACTGGTAAGACCGTGACATTGGAGGTGGAGTCCAACGACACCATCGACAACGTGAAGGCCAAGATCCAGGACAAGGAGGGTATCCCACCTGATCAACAGCGATTGATCTTCGCCGGGAAGCAGCTGGAGGATGGCCGCACTCTGGCGGACTACAACATCCAGAAGGAGTCCACCCTGCACTTGGTGCTGCGCCTGCGCGGTGGTATGCAGATCTTCGTGAAGACGTTGACTGGTACTCTGACACATGCAGAGGTATCTACGCATTTGTGTTGGTTAAAGTTGTTGATGATTGCCATCGGCCTGAGTACCTCACGAACCGATCCAAAACAATAGAACGCAGGTCGTTCAATGTCATCAAATTGTATCAAACTGCACAGAGCACTGCTTTATCAGGTTGCGCACCTCCTGCCAGGATGAGCTGTTAAGAAGACGTCTCGTTGGTGCCCACTTTTCAATTGGACCGTGCCGCCGGCCTGCGCAATTGCAGGGGCATGCACAGGGTGCGGACCCCAATCCCGCACTCATTGAACTCGAACTTTTCAAGTGTATTCACTCAGTTTTTCTTTCAGATCCCATCCGCTCAAATTTGTGTTCTTTTTTTTCCTGTTCAGATGAAGAATGTGACGTTGGAGGTGGAGTCCAACGACACCATCGACAACGTGAAGGCCCAGATCCAGGACAAGGAGGGTATCCCACCTGATCAACAGCGATTGATCTTCGCCGGGAAGCAGCTGGAGGGTGGCCGCACTCTGGCGGACTACAACATCCAGAAGGAGTCCACCCTGCACTTGATGCTGCGTCTACACTGAAGGCCAAGATCCAGGACAAGGAGGGTATCCCACCTGATCAACAGCGATTGATCTTCGCCGGGAAGCAGCTGGAGGATGGCCGCACTCTGGCGGACTACAACATCCAGAAGGAGTCCACCCTGCACTTGGTGCTGCGCCTGCGCGGTGGTATGCAGATCTTCGTGAAGACGTTGACTGGTAAGACCGTGACGTTGGAGGTGGAGTCCAACGACACCATCGACAACGTGAAGGCCAAGATCCAGGACAAGGAGGGTATCCCACCTGATCAACAGCGATTGATCTTCGCCGGGAAGCAGCTGGAGGATGGCCGCACTCTGGCGGACTACAACATCCAGAAGGAGTCCACCCTGCACTTGGTGCTGCGCCTGCGCGGCGGCAAATAAATTCCCCTGCATGACGCGATAAATACCTGCGATTGGGTGATCTCGTTTTTCACGGCTGAGTAAGTCCAATGTATACTAACAAGAAGCCTCTTTTTCCTCTGCGATGTCATCTATCACGTTGCAATTTTTTGCTGTTTCGTCCCATGTTTTTCCGATGTCACCCTTGATACATTCATGAATTCTTCCCCATTTCTTTCATCAATTTTCCTCCACGGCCACACAGTCATCCGGATCCTCGAGGCATACTGAGGACACTCCTGTGAAGAAGTTGCGTTTGCTTTGCAAGTGCAACAATGTCCTCTTTTTGCCTGTTTGTGTGTGCGAGGAATTCTACAGAACCCAATCAATATATGCCCTCCATCAAATCCAAGAGGATTGTCATGTTCCCTGCTTTTGAAAGGGATGCATAGAGCTGGCCCATGTTGACGCCATTCAAAGCTAATGGACACCAGAACTGCAAAAGAACTGTGACGAATGTACCCGACGGGCTCAGCCATTGGATATTGGAGCCAGCCCCCAGTTGTCAATGATGATCACCGTCGTTTGTGCGCTGTATTTGGTACTGAGGTGGTGTTGGTGAGGCAGTTGTCTTTGAGTGGGAGTTATCACAAAGGATCCTGGGACGATAGATTGGCAAGTGCACATGGATGCACATGCATGCTACCAGGGGCCAGTGGAAAGGGATATGGTATATGGACAGGGAGGTGGCATCCATTTGTCTTCCTGATGCAATGATCTGGTGTACCGGAACAAACCAGACATTGTTTCGCCGGACGTACCGTTGACACCCGGCCTGCTGGGTTGGCCAGCTGTCTGCAGGGCCACCCTGGTAGGCCGGATGTCCGGTTCAGTTCGACAAACCCTTTACCACCTCCCCCTCTGAGCCAGAGATATCTGCATTCTGTTTGCCGCTCCGCCCCTTCTCCCCCCAAGCTTTGTCTTAACGAGTTGCTCTCCTTTGGTGTTGTTGGTCGCTGGAAGGGGTGCTACACCCTCCTGCAAGTGGCATTTATGGATCAATTAATCAACTGGGTCAGCTCCAGCTCCACAAACACTCGCTGATGCAACCAACTCATTGGCCATGGTAGGCCCCAAATCACACACCAAGAGCCAAAATCTTTCAAACGGTCCCCTTTCAGGAACGCTGGTGGCAAGCCCAAACAAGCAGTTGTGCCATTGGTTTTGCAAACAGAAGATCTCGTACCATCTTCTGTACGTAAGTGTAGGTAAGGAAAAAAGTATTCGCCACGCTGTCTGCATCATTGCCCACAATATTTGTGCAGCTCTGCGTAGTTTAGTCGCATCACCCCTCGTGTCCACCGAACGCCTTGTCCAGTGAAGATTTGGTGTTCGGATGGTGTTTTTTTTACCTAAATTACCGAGTCTCAGCGTACAGGATACTGGCTGGAGAATTAGGCAAATGAGGGGCTGTTGTGATGTGTGTAGCAATAATGGTTGTAAAATTGATCAAACTGGATGTGAACTACTGTATCCCTCAACTACCTACTGAAAGCCCAAGCATCCATGCAGCAACACAAAGAGCTCTGATCCTCTGGAATGGGCCCAACGCTATCAATGGACTGTTCACAGATTTTCTGTAACAAAACAATCAGCCATCGAAACGTTCCATTTGATTGTTATTATTTTGCATGCAGGTCTTTTTGAGGTGTCTGACAAAACAGTCCTCAATTTCCCAGTAAACCGTTCCGGACCTTGGCATAGCATGATTCCGCTTCCCGATAGGGGCCACTCTCAGGACTGGCAGATGAACAAAAAAAATTTATTGTTAGCCTCAACGATACTTGCCTCTGGCTTGTGCATTTGTGCACACACCGCCCACCATGGATGAGCTGTGCTGGCAACTCAGCCACACAGCCCTGGCAACTCGCCGACACAACGACACAGGCTAAAACGCAACGGGTGCTTGACGCTATGACTCTGTCGAAACAGGGCGGGTGCAAGCGGCCTTGGGAGCATACTCTACAAGCCGCCACTCATAGAGAGGTTTCCTGACAGGGTGCAGTATGCGCCATGTGTCTTGCTGTCTCTCTCTCTGTCTTTAAGCGCGGTCAATTGGATGCACTCAGAGGGTCTGTGATTTTCCACGACTCTGGGGATCAAGACATTGTATGGCGCAGGTTGCAGGAACCCCGTTGTGTGGAGAGTCATTTCACCTTGTCCAATGCCACAACACAGATGTTGCAAGGCCCCGCCGGTTGAGCACAACACTGGGATGTGCAATTCAAGCTTTGTGTGTGTGCTGTACATGTCACGAGGGGGGGGTAAGATTTTGACGTCATCCTGACGTTCACAAAACAATCACGAGCCACAATCAGGGGACCCAGACATTTTGCTGCCTGCAACCAACTGCATTCCCGGACTTTTTGCTGCATGCCGCCGACTACATACGCAGACATTTTGGTGCATGCCACCCGCTACATGCCCATTCCTGCAAACACCACAGCTCTTTCATCCAAGCAATCATGCAGATTTTCGTGAAGACGTTGACTGGTAAGACCGTGACATTGGAGGTGGAGTCCAACGACACCATCGACAATGTGAAGGCCAAGATCCAGGACAAGGAGGGTATCCCACCTGATCAACAGCGATTGATCTTCGCCGGGAAGCAGCTGGAGGATGGCCGCACTCTGGCGGACTACAACATCCAGAAGGAGTCCACCCTGCACTTGGTGCTGCGCCTGCGTGGTGGTATGCAGATCTTCGTGAAGACGTTGACTGGTAAGACCGTGACATTGGAGGTGGAGTCCAACGACACCATCGACAACGTGAAGGCCAAGATCCAGGACAAGGAGGGTATCCCACCTGATCAACAGCGATTGATCTTCGCCGGGAAGCAGCTGGAGGATGGCCGCACTCTGGCGGACTACAACATCCAGAAGGAGTCCACCCTGCACTTGGTGCTGCGCCTGCGCGGTGGTATGCAGATCTTCGTGAAGACGTTGACTGGTAAGACCGTGACGTTGGAGGTGGAGTCCAACGACACCATCGACAACGTGAAGGCCAAGATCCAGGACAAGGAGGGTATCCCACCTGATCAACAGCGATTGATCTTCGCCGGGAAGCAGCTGGAGGATGGCCGCACTCTGGCAGACTACAACATCCAGAAGGAGTCCACCCTGCACTTGGTGCTGCGCCTGCGTGGTGGTATGCAGATCTTCGTGAAGACGTTGACTGGTAAGACCGTGACATTGGAGGTGGAGTCCAACGACACCATCGACAACGTGAAGGCCAAGATCCAGGACAAGGAGGGTATCCCACCTGATCAACAGCGATTGATCTTCGCCGGGAAGCAGCTGGAGGATGGCCGCACTCTGGCGGACTACAACATCCAGAAGGAGTCCACCCTGCACTTGGTGCTGCGCCTGCGCGGTGGTATGCAGATCTTCGTGAAGACGTTGACTGGTAAGACCGTGACGTTGGAGGTGGAGTCCAACGACACCATCGACAACGTGAAGGCCAAGATCCAGGACAAGGAGGGTATCCCACCTGATCAACAGCGATTGATCTTCGCCGGGAAGCAGCTGGAGGATGGCCGCACTCTGGCGGACTACAACATCCAGAAGGAGTCCACCCTGCACTTGGTGCTGCGCCTGCGCGGTGGTATGCAGATCTTCGTGAAGACGTTGACTGGTAAGACCGTGACGTTGGAGGTGGAGTCCAACGACACCATCGACAACGTGAAGGCCAAGATCCAGGACAAGGAGGGTATCCCACCTGATCAACAGCGATTGATCTTCGCCGGGAAGCAGCTGGAGGATGGCCGCACTCTGGCGGACTACAACATCCAGAAGGAGTCCACCCTGCACTTGGTGCTGCGCCTGCGCGGTGGTATGCAGATCTTCGTGAAGACGTTGACTGGTAAGACCGTGACGTTGGAGGTGGAGTCCAACGACACCATCGACAACGTGAAGGCCAAGATCCAGGACAAGGAGGGTATCCCACCTGATCAACAGCGATTGATCTTCGCCGGGAAGCAGCTGGAGGATGGCCGCACTCTGGCGGACTACAACATCCAGAAGGAGTCCACCCTGCACTTGGTGCTGCGCCTGCGCGGTGGTATGCAGATCTTCGTGAAGACGTTGACTGGTAAGACCGTGACATTGGAGGTGGAGTCCAACGACACCATCGACAACGTGAAGGCCAAGATCCAGGACAAAGAGGGTATCCCACCTGATCAACAGCGATTGATCTTCGCCGGGAAGCAGCTGGAGGATGGCCGCACTCTGGCGGACTACAACATCCAGAAGGAGTCCACCCTGCACTTGGTGCTGCGCCTGCGCGGTGGTATGCAGATCTTCGTGAAGACGTTGACTGGTAAGACCGTGACATTGGAGGTGGAGTCCAACGACACCATCGACAACGTGAAGGCCAAGATCCAGGACAAGGAGGGTATCCCACCTGATCAACAGCGATTGATCTTCGCCGGGAAGCAGCTGGAGGATGGCCGCACTCTGGCGGACTACAACATCCAGAAGGAGTCCACCCTGCACTTGGTGCTGCGCCTGCGCGGTGGTATGCAGATCTTCGTGAAGACGTTGACTGGTAAGACCGTGACGTTGGAGGTGGAGTCCAACGACACCATCGACAACGTGAAGGCCAAGATCCAGGACAAAGAGGGTATCCCACCTGATCAACAGCGATTGATCTTCGCCGGGAAGCAGCTGGAGGATGGCCGCACTCTGGCGGACTACAACATCCAGAAGGAGTCCACCCTGCACTTGGTGCTGCGCCTGCGCGGTGGTATGCAGATCTTCGTGAAGACGTTGACTGGTAAGACCGTGACATTGGAGGTGGAGTCCAACGACACCATCGACAACGTGAAGGCCAAGATCCAGGACAAGGAGGGTATCCCACCTGATCAACAGCGATTGATCTTCGCCGGGAAGCAGCTGGAGGATGGCCGCACTCTGGCGGACTACAACATCCAGAAGGAGTCCACCCTGCACTTGGTGCTGCGCCTGCGCGGTGGTATGCAGATCTTCGTGAAGACGTTGACTGGTAAGACCGTGACGTTGGAGGTGGAGTCCAACGACACCATTGACAACGTGAAGGCCAAGATCCAGGACAAAGAGGGTATCCCACCTGATCAACAGCGATTGATCTTCGCCGGGAAGCAGCTGGAGGATGGCCGCACTCTGGCGGACTACAACATCCAGAAGGAGTCCACCCTGCACTTGGTGCTGCGCCTGCGCGGTGGTATGCAGATCTTCGTGAAGACGTTGACTGGTAAGACCGTGACATTGGAGGTGGAGTCCAACGACACCATCGACAACGTGAAGGCCAAGATCCAGGACAAGGAGGGTATCCCACCTGATCAACAGCGATTGATCTTCGCCGGGAAGCAGCTGGAGGATGGCCGCACTCTGGCGGACTACAACATCCAGAAGGAGTCCACCCTGCACTTGGTGCTGCGCCTGCGCGGTGGTATGCAGATCTTCGTGAAGACGTTGACTGGTAAGACCGTGACATTGGAGGTGGAGTCCAACGACACCATCGACAACGTGAAGGCCAAGATCCAGGACAAGGAGGGTATCCCACCTGATCAACAGCGATTGATCTTCGCCGGGAAGCAGCTGGAGGATGGCCGCACTCTGGCGGACTACAACATCCAGAAGGAGTCCACCCTGCACTTGGTGCTGCGCCTGCGCGGTGGTATGCAGATCTTCGTGAAGACGTTGACTGGTAAGACCGTGACGTTGGAGGTGGAGTCCAACGACACCATTGACAACGTGAAGGCCAAGATCCAGGACAAAGAGGGTATCCCACCTGATCAACAGCGATTGATCTTCGCCGGGAAGCAGCTGGAGGATGGCCGCACTCTGGCGGACTACAACATCCAGAAGGAGTCCACCCTGCACTTGGTGCTGCGCCTGCGCGGTGGTATGCAGATCTTCGTGAAGACGTTGACTGGTAAGACCGTGACATTGGAGGTGGAGTCCAACGACACCATCGACAACGTGAAGGCCAAGATCCAGGACAAGGAGGGTATCCCACCTGATCAACAGCGATTGATCTTCGCCGGGAAGCAGCTGGAGGATGGCCGCACTCTGGCGGACTACAACATCCAGAAGGAGTCCACCCTGCACTTGGTGCTGCGCCTGCGCGGTGGTATGCAGATCTTCGTGAAGACGTTGACTGGTAAGACCGTGACGTTGGAGGTGGAGTCCAACGACACCATCGACAACGTGAAGGCCAAGATCCAGGACAAGGAGGGTATCCCACCTGATCAACAGCGATTGATCTTCGCCGGGAAGCAGCTGGAGGATGGCCGCACTCTGGCGGACTACAACATCCAGAAGGAGTCCACCCTGCACTTGGTGCTGCGCCTGCGCGGTGGTATGCAGATCTTCGTGAAGACGTTGACTGGTAAGACCGTGACATTGGAGGTGGAGTCCAACGACACCATCGACAACGTGAAGGCCAAGATCCAGGACAAAGAGGGTATCCCACCTGATCAACAGCGATTGATCTTCGCCGGGAAGCAGCTGGAGGATGGCCGCACTCTGGCGGACTACAACATCCAGAAGGAGTCCACCCTGCACTTGGTGCTGCGCCTGCGCGGTGGTATGCAGATCTTCGTGAAGACGTTGACTGGTAAGACCGTGACATTGGAGGTGGAGTCCAACGACACCATCGACAACGTGAAGGCCAAGATCCAGGACAAGGAGGGTATCCCACCTGATCAACAGCGATTGATCTTCGCCGGGAAGCAGCTGGAGGATGGCCGCACTCTGGCGGACTACAACATCCAGAAGGAGTCCACCCTGCACTTGGTGCTGCGCCTGCGCGGTGGTATGCAGATCTTCGTGAAGACGTTGACTGGTAAGACCGTGACGTTGGAGGTGGAGTCCAACGACACCATTGACAACGTGAAGGCCAAGATCCAGGACAAAGAGGGTATCCCACCTGATCAACAGCGATTGATCTTCGCCGGGAAGCAGCTGGAGGATGGCCGCACTCTGGCGGACTACAACATCCAGAAGGAGTCCACCCTGCACTTGGTGCTGCGCCTGCGCGGTGGTATGCAGATCTTCGTGAAGACGTTGACTGGTAAGACCGTGACATTGGAGGTGGAGTCCAACGACACCATCGACAACGTGAAGGCCAAGATCCAGGACAAGGAGGGTATCCCACCTGATCAACAGCGATTGATCTTCGCCGGGAAGCAGCTGGAGGATGGCCGCACTCTGGCGGACTACAACATCCAGAAGGAGTCCACCCTGCACTTGGTGCTGCGCCTGCGCGGTGGTATGCAGATCTTCGTGAAGACGTTGACTGGTACTCTGACACATGCAGAGGTATCTACGCATTTGTGTTGGTTAAAGTTGTTGATGATTGCCATCGGCCTGAGTACCTCACGAACCGATCCAAAACAATAGAACGCAGGTCGTTCAATGTCATCAAATTGTATCAAACTGCACAGAGCACTGCTTTATCAGGTTGCGCACCTCCTGCCAGGATGAGCTGTTAAGAAGACGTCTCGTTGGTGCCCACTTTTCAATTGGACCGTGCCGCCGGCCTGCGCAATTGCAGGGGCATGCACAGGGTGCGGACCCCAATCCCGCACTCATTGAACTCGAACTTTTCAAGTGTATTCACTCAGTTTTTCTTTCAGATCCCATCCGCTCAAATTTGTGTTCTTTTTTTTCCTGTTCAGATGAAGAATGTGACGTTGGAGGTGGAGTCCAACAACACCATCGACAACGTGAAGGCCCAGATCCAGGACAAGGAGGGTATCCCACCTGATCAACAGCGATTGATCTTCGCCGGGAAGCAGCTGGAGGGTGGCCGCACTCTGGCGGACTACAACATCCAGAAGGAGTCCACCCTGCACTTGATGCTGCGTCTACACTGAAGGCCAAGATCCAGGACAAGGAGGGTATCCCACCTGATCAACAGCGATTGATCTTCGCCGGGAAGCAGCTGGAGGATGGCCGCACTCTGGCGGACTACAACATCCAGAAGGAGTCCACCCTGCACTTGGTGCTGCGCCTGCGCGGTGGTATGCAGATCTTCGTGAAGACGTTGACTGGTAAGACCGTGACGTTGGAGGTGGAGTCCAACGACACCATCGACAACGTGAAGGCCAAGATCCAGGACAAGGAGGGTATCCCACCTGATCAACAGCGATTGATCTTCGCCGGGAAGCAGCTGGAGGATGGCCGCACTCTGGCGGACTACAACATCCAGAAGGAGTCCACCCTGCACTTGGTGCTGCGCCTGCGCGGCGGCAAATAAATTCCCCTGCATGACGCGATAAATACCTGCGATTGGGTGATCTCGTTTTTCACGGCTGAGTAAGTCCAATGTATACTAACAAGAAGCCTCTTTTTCCTCTGCGATGTCATCTATCACGTTGCAATTTTTTGCTGTTTCGTCCCATGTTTTTCCGATGTCACCCTTGATACATTCATGAATTCTTCCCCATTTCTTTCATCAATTTTCCTCCACGGCCACACAGTCATCCGGATCCTCGAGGCATACTGAGGACACTCCTGTGAAGAAGTTGCGTTTGCTTTGCAAGTGCAACAATGTCCTCTTTTTGCCTGTTTGTGTGTGCGAGGAATTCTACAGAACCCAATCAATATATGCCCTCCATCAAATCCAAGAGGATTGTCATGTTCCCTGCTTTTGAAAGGGATGCATAGAGCTGGCCCATGTTGACGCCATTCAAAGCTAATGGACACCAGAACTGCAAAAGAACTGTGACGAATGTACCCGACGGGCTCAGCCATTGGATATTGGAGCCAGCCCCCAGTTGTCAATGATGATCACCGTCGTTTGTGCGCTGTATTTGGTACTGAGGTGGTGTTGGTGAGGCAGTTGTCTTTGAGTGGGAGTTATCACAAAGGATCCTGGGACGATAGATTGGCAAGTGCACATGGATGCACATGCATGCTACCAGGGGCCAGTGGAAAGGGATATGGTATATGGACAGGGAGGTGGCATCCATTTGTCTTCCTGATGCAATGATCTGGTGTACCGGAACAAACCAGACATTGTTTCGCCGGACGTACCGTTGACACCCGGCCTGCTGGGTTGGCCAGCTGTCTGCAGGGCCACCCTGGTAGGCCGGATGTCCGGTTCAGTTCGACAAACCCTTTACCACCTCCCCCTCTGAGCCAGAGATATCTGCATTCTGTTTGCCGCTCCGCCCCTTCTCCCCCCAAGCTTTGTCTTAACGAGTTGCTCTCCTTTGGTGTTGTTGGTCGCTGGAAGGGGTGCTACACCCTCCTGCAAGTGGCATTTATGGATCAATTAATCAACTGGGTCAGCTCCAGCTCCACAAACACTCGCTGATGCAACCAACTCATTGGCCATGGTAGGCCCCAAATCACACACCAAGAGCCAAAATCTTTCAAACGGTCCCCTTTCAGGAACGCTGGTGGCAAGCCCAAACAAGCAGTTGTGCCATTGGTTTTGCAAACAGAAGATCTCGTACCATCTTCTGTACGTAAGTGTAGGTAAGGAAAAAAGTATTCGCCACGCTGTCTGCATCATTGCCCACAATATTTGTGCAGCTCTGCGTAGTTTAGTCGCATCACCCCTCGTGTCCACCGAACGCCTTGTCCAGTGAAGATTTGGTGTTCGGATGGTGTTTTTTTTACCTAAATTACCGAGTCTCAGCGTACAGGATACTGGCTGGAGAATTAGGCAAATGAGGGGCTGTTGTGATGTGTGTAGCAATAATGGTTGTAAAATTGATCAAACTGGATGTGAACTACTGTATCCCTCAACTACCTACTGAAAGCCCAAGCATCCATGCAGCAACACAAAGAGCTCTGATCCTCTGGAATGGGCCCAACGCTATCAATGGACTGTTCACAGATTTTCTGTAACAAAACAATCAGCCATCGAAACGTTCCATTTGATTGTTATTATTTTGCATGCAGGTCTTTTTGAGGTGTCTGACAAAACAGTCCTCAATTTCCCAGTAAACCGTTCCGGACCTTGGCATAGCATGATTCCGCTTCCCGATAGGGGCCACTCTCAGGACTGGCAGATGAACAAAAAAAATTTATTGTTAGCCTCAACGATACTTGCCTCTGGCTTGTGCATTTGTGCACACACCGCCCACCATGGATGAGCTGTGCTGGCAACTCAGCCACACAGCCCTGGCAACTCGCCGACACAACGACACAGGCTAAAACGCAACGGGTGCTTGACGCTATGACTCTGTCGAAACAGGGCGGGTGCAAGCGGCCTTGGGAGCATACTCTACAAGCCGCCACTCATAGAGAGGTTTCCTGACAGGGTGCAGTATGCGCCATGTGTCTTGCTGTCTCTCTCTCTGTCTTTAAGCGCGGTCAATTGGATGCACTCAGAGGGTCTGTGATTTTCCACGACTCTGGGGATCAAGACATTGTATGGCGCAGGTTGCAGGAACCCCGTTGTGTGGAGAGTCATTTCACCTTGTCCAATGCCACAACACAGATGTTGCAAGGCCCCGCCGGTTGAGCACAACACTGGGATGTGCAATTCAAGCTTTGTGTGTGTGCTGTACATGTCACGAGGGGGGGGTAAGATTTTGACGTCATCCTGACGTTCACAAAACAATCACGAGCCACAATCAGGGGACCCAGACATTTTGCTGCCTGCAACCAACTGCATTCCCGGACTTTTTGCTGCATGCCGCCGACTACATACGCAGACATTTTGCTGCATGCCGCCCGCTACATTCCCATTCCTGCAAACACCACAGCTCTTTCATCCAAGCAATCATGCAGATTTTCGTGAAGACGTTGACTGGTAAGACCGTGACATTGGAGGTGGAGTCCAACGACACCATCGACAATGTGAAGGCCAAGATCCAGGACAAGGAGGGTATCCCACCTGATCAACAGCGATTGATCTTCGCCGGGAAGCAGCTGGAGGATGGCCGCACTCTGGCGGACTACAACATCCAGAAGGAGTCCACCCTGCACTTGGTGCTGCGCCTGCGCGGTGGTATGCAGATTTTCGTGAAGACGTTGACTGGTAAGACCGTGACGTTGGAGGTGGAGTCCAACGACACCATCGACAATGTGAAGGCCAAGATCCAGGACAAGGAGGGTATCCCACCTGATCAACAGCGATTGATCTTCGCCGGGAAGCAGCTGGAGGATGGCCGCACTCTGGCGGACTACAACATCCAGAAGGAGTCCACCCTGCACTTGGTGCTGCGCCTGCGCGGTGGTATGCAGATCTTCGTGAAGACGTTGACTGGTAAGACTGTGACGTTGGAGGTGGAGTCCAACGACACCATCGACAACGTGAAGGCCAAGATCCAGGACAAGGAGGGTATCCCACCTGATCAACAGCGATTGATCTTCGCCGGGAAGCAGCTGGAGGATGGCCGCACTCTGGCGGACTACAACATCCAGAAGGAGTCCACCCTGCACTTGGTGCTGCGCCTGCGCGGTGGTATGCAGATCTTCGTGAAGACGTTGACTGGTAAGACCGTGACATTGGAGGTGGAGTCCAACGACACCATCGACAATGTGAAGGCCAAGATCCAGGACAAGGAGGGTATCCCACCTGATCAACAGCGATTGATCTTCGCCGGGAAGCAGCTGGAGGATGGCCGCACTCTGGCAGACTACAACATCCAGAAGGAGTCCACCCTGCACTTGGTGCTGCGCCTGCGTGGTGGTATGCAGATCTTCGTGAAGACGTTGACTGGTAAGACCGTGACATTGGAGGTGGAGTCCAACGACACCATCGACAACGTGAAGGCCAAGATCCAGGACAAGGAGGGTATCCCACCTGATCAACAGCGATTGATCTTCGCCGGGAAGCAGCTGGAGGATGGCCGCACTCTGGCGGACTACAACATCCAGAAGGAGTCCACCCTGCACTTGGTGCTGCGCCTGCGCGGTGGTATGCAGATCTTCGTGAAGACGTTGACTGGTAAGACCGTGACATTGGAGGTGGAGTCCAACGACACCATCGACAACGTGAAGGCCAAGATCCAGGACAAGGAGGGTATCCCACCTGATCAACAGCGATTGATCTTCGCCGGGAAGCAGCTGGAGGATGGCCGCACTCTGGCGGACTACAACATCCAGAAGGAGTCCACCCTGCACTTGGTGCTGCGCCTGCGCGGTGGTATGCAGATCTTCGTGAAGACGTTGACTGGTAAGACCGTGACGTTGGAGGTGGAGTCCAACGACACCATCGACAACGTGAAGGCCAAGATCCAGGACAAGGAGGGTATCCCACCTGATCAACAGCGATTGATCTTCGCCGGGAAGCAGCTGGAGGATGGCCGCACTCTGGCGGACTACAACATCCAGAAGGAGTCCACCCTGCACTTGGTGCTGCGCCTGCGCGGTGGTATGCAGATCTTCGTGAAGACGTTGACTGGTAAGACCGTGACATTGGAGGTGGAGTCCAACGACACCATCGACAGCGTGAAGGCCAAGATCCAGGACAAAGAGGGTATCCCACCTGATCAACAGCGATTGATCTTCGCCGGGAAGCAGCTGGAGGATGGCCGCACTCTGGCGGACTACAACATCCAGAAGGAGTCCACCCTGCACTTGGTGCTGCGCCTGCGTGGTGGTATGCAGATCTTCGTGAAGACGTTGACTGGTAAGACCGTGACATTGGAGGTGGAGTCCAACGACACCATCGACAACGTGAAGGCCAAGATCCAGGACAAGGAGGGTATCCCACCTGATCAACAGCGATTGATCTTCGCCGGGAAGCAGCTGGAGGATGGCCGCACTCTGGCGGACTACAACATCCAGAAGGAGTCCACCCTGCACTTGGTGCTGCGCCTGCGCGGTGGTATGCAGATCTTCGTGAAGACGTTGACTGGTAAGACCGTGACGTTGGAGGTGGAGTCCAACGACACCATTGACAACGTGAAGGCCAAGATCCAGGACAAAGAGGGTATCCCACCTGATCAACAGCGATTGATCTTCGCCGGGAAGCAGCTGGAGGATGGCCGCACTCTGGCGGACTACAACATCCAGAAGGAGTCCACCCTGCACTTGGTGCTGCGCCTGCGCGGTGGTATGCAGATCTTCGTGAAGACGTTGACTGGTAAGACCGTGACATTGGAGGTGGAGTCCAACGACACCATCGACAACGTGAAGGCCAAGATCCAGGACAAGGAGGGTATCCCACCTGATCAACAGCGATTGATCTTCGCCGGGAAGCAGCTGGAGGATGGCCGCACTCTGGCGGACTACAACATCCAGAAGGAGTCCACCCTGCACTTGGTGCTGCGCCTGCGCGGTGGTATGCAGATCTTCGTGAAGACGTTGACTGGTACTCTGACACATGCAGAGGTATCTACGCATTTGTGTTGGTTAAAGTTGTTGATGATTGCCATCGGCCTGAGTACCTCACGAACCGATCCAAAACAATAGAACGCAGGTCGTTCAATGTCATCAAATTGTATCAAACTGCACAGAGCACTGCTTTATCAGGTTGCGCACCTCCTGCCAGGATGAGCTGTTAAGAAGACGTCTCGTTGGTGCCCACTTTTCAATTGGACCGTGCCGCCGGCCTGCGCAATTGCAGGGGCATGCACAGGGTGCGGACCCCAATCCCGCACTCATTGAACTCGAACTTTTCAAGTGTATTCACTCAGTTTTTCTTTCAGATCCCATCCGCTCAAATTTGTGTTCTTTTTTTTCCTGTTCAGATGAAGAATGTGACGTTGAAGGTGGAGTCCAACGACACCATCGACAACGTGAAGGCCCAGATCCAGGACAAGGAGGGTATCCCACCTGATCAACAGCGATTGATCTTCGCCGGGAAGCAGCTGGAGGGTGGCCGCACTCTGGCGGACTACAACATCCAGAAGGAGTCCACCCTGCACTTGATGCTGCGTCTACACTGAAGGCCAAGATCCAGGACAAGGAGGGTATCCCACCTGATCAACAGCGATTGATCTTCGCCGGGAAGCAGCTGGAGGATGGCCGCACTCTGGCAGACTACAACATCCAGAAGGAGTCCACCCTGCACTTGGTGCTGCGCCTGCGCGGTGGTATGCAGATCTTCGTGAAGACGTTGACTGGTAAGACCGTGACATTGGAGGTGGAGTCCAACGACACCATCGACAACGTGAAGGCCAAGATCCAGGACAAGGAGGGTATCCCACCTGATCAACAGCGATTGATCTTCGCCGGGAAGCAGCTGGAGGATGGCCGCACTCTGGCGGACTACAACATCCAGAAGGAGTCCACCCTGCACTTGGTGCTGCGCCTGCGCGGTGGTATGCAGATCTTCGTGAAGACGTTGACTGGTAAGACCGTGACGTTGGAGGTGGAGTCCAACGACACCATCGACAACGTGAAGGCCAAGATCCAGGACAAGGAGGGTATCCCACCTGATCAACAGCGATTGATCTTCGCCGGGAAGCAGCTGGAGGATGGCCGCACTCTGGCGGACTACAACATCCAGAAGGAGTCCACCCTGCACTTGGTGCTGCGCCTGCGCGGCGGCAAATAAATTCCCCTGCATGACGCGATAAATACCTGCGATTGGGTGATCTCGTTTTTCACGGCTGAGTAAGTCCAATGTATACTAACAAGAAGCCTCTTTTTCCTCTGCGATGTCATCTATCACGTTGCAATTTTTTGCTGTTTCGTCCCATGTTTTTCCGATGTCACCCTTGATACATTCATGAATTCTTCCCCATTTCTTTCATCAATTTTCCTCCACGGCCACACAGTCATCCGGATCCTCGAGGCATACTGAGGACACTCCTGTGAAGAAGTTGCGTTTGCTTTGCAAGTGCAACAATGTCCTCTTTTTGCCTGTTTGTGTGTGCGAGGAATTCTACAGAACCCAATCAATATATGCCCTCCATCAAATCCAAGAGGATTGTCATGTTCCCTGCTTTTGAAAGGGATGCATAGAGCTGGCCCATGTTGACGCCATTCAAAGCTAATGGACACCAGAACTGCAAAAGAACTGTGACGAATGTACCCGACGGGCTCAGCCATTGGATATTGGAGCCAGCCCCCAGTTGTCAATGATGATCACCGTCGTTTGTGCGCTGTATTTGGTACTGAGGTGGTGTTGGTGAGGCAGTTGTCTTTGAGTGGGAGTTATCACAAAGGATCCTGGGACGATAGATTGGCAAGTGCACATGGATGCACATGCATGCTACCAGGGGCCAGTGGAAAGGGATATGGTATATGGACAGGGAGGTGGCATCCATTTGTCTTCCTGATGCAATGATCTGGTGTACCGGAACAAACCAGACATTGTTTCGCCGGACGTACCGTTGACACCCGGCCTGCTGGGTTGGCCAGCTGTCTGCAGGGCCACCCTGGTAGGCCGGATGTCCGGTTCAGTTCGACAAACCCTTTACCACCTCCCCCTCTGAGCCAGAGATATCTGCATTCTGTTTGCCGCTCCGCCCCTTCTCCCCCCAAGCTTTGTCTTAACGAGTTGCTCTCCTTTGGTGTTGTTGGTCGCTGGAAGGGGTGCTACACCCTCCTGCAAGTGGCATTTATGGATCAATTAATCAACTGGGTCAGCTCCAGCTCCACAAACACTCGCTGATGCAACCAACTCATTGGCCATGGTAGGCCCCAAATCACACACCAAGAGCCAAAATCTTTCAAACGGTCCCCTTTCAGGAACGCTGGTGGCAAGCCCAAACAAGCAGTTGTGCCATTGGTTTTGCAAACAGAAGATCTCGTACCATCTTCTGTACGTAAGTGTAGGTAAGGAAAAAAGTATTCGCCACGCTGTCTGCATCATTGCCCACAATATTTGTGCAGCTCTGCGTAGTTTAGTCGCATCACCCCTCGTGTCCACCGAACGCCTTGTCCAGTGAAGATTTGGTGTTCGGATGGTGTTTTTTTTACCTAAATTACCGAGTCTCAGCGTACAGGATACTGGCTGGAGAATTAGGCAAATGAGGGGCTGTTGTGATGTGTGTAGCAATAATGGTTGTAAAATTGATCAAACTGGATGTGAACTACTGTATCCCTCAACTACCTACTGAAAGCCCAAGCATCCATGCAGCAACACAAAGAGCTCTGATCCTCTGGAATGGGCCCAACGCTATCAATGGACTGTTCACAGATTTTCTGTAACAAAACAATCAGCCATCGAAACGTTCCATTTGATTGTTATTATTTTGCATGCAGGTCTTTTTGAGGTGTCTGACAAAACAGTCCTCAATTTCCCAGTAAACCGTTCCGGACCTTGGCATAGCATGATTCCGCTTCCCGATAGGGGCCACTCTCAGGACTGGCAGATGAACAAAAAAAATTTATTGTTAGCCTCAACGATACTTGCCTCTGGCTTGTGCATTTGTGCACACACCGCCCACCATGGATGAGCTGTGCTGGCAACTCAGCCACACAGCCCTGGCAACTCGCCGACACAACGACACAGGCTAAAACGCAACGGGTGCTTGACGCTATGACTCTGTCGAAACAGGGCGGGTGCAAGCGGCCTTGGGAGCATACTCTACAAGCCGCCACTCATAGAGAGGTTTCCTGACAGGGTGCAGTATGCGCCATGTGTCTTGCTGTCTCTCTCTCTGTCTTTAAGCGCGGTCAATTGGATGCACTCAGAGGGTCTGTGATTTTCCACGACTCTGGGGATCAAGACATTGTATGGCGCAGGTTGCAGGAACCCCGTTGTGTGGAGAGTCATTTCACCTTGTCCAATGCCACAACACAGATGTTGCAAGGCCCCGCCGGTTGAGCACAACACTGGGATGTGCAATTCAAGCTTTGTGTGTGTGCTGTACATGTCACGAGGGGGGGGTAAGATTTTGACGTCATCCTGACGTTCACAAAACAATCACGAGCCACAATCAGGGGACCCAGACATTTTGCTGCCTGCAACCAACTGCATTCCCGGACTTTTTGCTGCATGCCGCCGACTACATACGCAGACATTTTGGTGCATGCCACCCGCTACATGCCCATTCCTGCAAACACCACAGCTCTTTCATCCAAGCAATCATGCAGATTTTCGTGAAGACGTTGACTGGTAAGACCGTGACATTGGAGGTGGAGTCCAACGACACCATCGACAATGTGAAGGCCAAGATCCAGGACAAGGAGGGTATCCCACCTGATCAACAGCGATTGATCTTCGCCGGGAAGCAGCTGGAGGATGGCCGCACTCTGGCGGACTACAACATCCAGAAGGAGTCCACCCTGCACTTGGTGCTGCGCCTGCGCGGTGGTATGCAGATCTTCGTGAAGACGTTGACTGGTAAGACCGTGACGTTGGAGGTGGAGTCCAACGACACCATCGACAACGTGAAGGCCAAGATCCAGGACAAGGAGGGTATCCCACCTGATCAACAGCGATTGATCTTCGCCGGGAAGCAGCTGGAGGATGGCCGCACTCTGGCGGACTACAACATCCAGAAGGAGTCCACCCTGCACTTGGTGCTGCGCCTGCGCGGTGGTATGCAGATCTTCGTGAAGACGTTGACTGGTAAGACCGTGACGTTGGAGGTGGAGTCCAACGACACCATCGACAACGTGAAGGCCAAGATCCAGGACAAGGAGGGTATCCCACCTGATCAACAGCGATTGATCTTCGCCGGGAAGCAGCTGGAGGATGGCCGCACTCTGGCGGACTACAACATCCAGAAGGAGTCCACCCTGCACTTGGTGCTGCGCCTGCGCGGTGGTATGCAGATCTTCGTGAAGACGTTGACTGGTAAGACCGTGACGTTGGAGGTGGAGTCCAACGACACCATCGACAACGTGAAGGCCAAGATCCAGGACAAGGAGGGTATCCCACCTGATCAACAGCGATTGATCTTCGCCGGGAAGCAGCTGGAGGATGGCCGCACTCTGGCGGACTACAACATCCAGAAGGAGTCCACCCTGCACTTGGTGCTGCGCCTGCGCGGTGGTATGCAGATCTTCGTGAAGACGTTGACTGGTAAGACCGTGACATTGGAGGTGGAGTCCAACGACACCATCGACAACGTGAAGGCCAAGATCCAGGACAAGGAGGGTATCCCACCTGATCAACAGCGATTGATCTTCGCCGGGAAGCAGCTGGAGGATGGCCGCACTCTGGCGGACTACAACATCCAGAAGGAGTCCACCCTGCACTTGGTGCTGCGCCTGCGCGGTGGTATGCAGATCTTCGTGAAGACGTTGACTGGTAAGACCGTGACATTGGAGGTGGAGTCCAACGACACCATCGACAACGTGAAGGCCAAGATCCAGGACAAGGAGGGTATCCCACCTGATCAACAGCGATTGATCTTCGCCGGGAAGCAGCTGGAGGATGGCCGCACTCTGGCGGACTACAACATCCAGAAGGAGTCCACCCTGCACTTGGTGCTGCGCCTGCGCGGTGGTATGCAGATCTTCGTGAAGACGTTGACTGGTAAGACCGTGACGTTGGAGGTGGAGTCCAACGACACCATTGACAACGTGAAGGCCAAGATCCAGGACAAAGAGGGTATCCCACCTGATCAACAGCGATTGATCTTCGCCGGGAAGCAGCTGGAGGATGGCCGCACTCTGGCGGACTACAACATCCAGAAGGAGTCCACCCTGCACTTGGTGCTGCGCCTGCGCGGTGGTATGCAGATCTTCGTGAAGACGTTGACTGGTAAGACCGTGACATTGGAGGTGGAGTCCAACGACACCATCGACAACGTGAAGGCCAAGATCCAGGACAAGGAGGGTATCCCACCTGATCAACAGCGATTGATCTTCGCCGGGAAGCAGCTGGAGGATGGCCGCACTCTGGCGGACTACAACATCCAGAAGGAGTCCACCCTGCACTTGGTGCTGCGCCTGCGCGGTGGTATGCAGATCTTCGTGAAGACGTTGACTGGTACTCTGACACATGCAGAGGTATCTACGCATTTGTGTTGGTTAAAGTTGTTGATGATTGCCATCGGCCTGAGTACCTCACGAACCGATCCAAAACAATAGAACGCAGGTCGTTCAATGTCATCAAATTGTATCAAACTGCACAGAGCACTGCTTTATCAGGTTGCGCACCTCCTGCCAGGATGAGCTGTTAAGAAGACGTCTCGTTGGTGCCCACTTTTCAATTGGACCGTGCCGCCGGCCTGCGCAATTGCAGGGGCATGCACAGGGTGCGGACCCCAATCCCGCACTCATTGAACTCGAACTTTTCAAGTGTATTCACTCAGTTTTTCTTTCAGATCCCATCCGCTCAAATTTGTGTTCTTTTTTTTCCTGTTCAGATGAAGAATGTGACGTTGGAGGTGGAGTCCAACGACACCATCGACAACGTGAAGGCCCAGATCCAGGACAAGGAGGGTATCCCACCTGATCAACAGCGATTGATCTTCGCCGGGAAGCAGCTGGAGGGTGGCCGCACTCTGGCGGACTACAACATCCAGAAGGAGTCCACCCTGCACTTGATGCTGCGTCTACACTGAAGGCCAAGATCCAGGACAAGGAGGGTATCCCACCTGATCAACAGCGATTGATCTTCGCCGGGAAGCAGCTGGAGGATGGCCGCACTCTGGCAGACTACAACATCCAGAGGGAGTCCACCCTGCACTTGGTGCTGCGCCTGCGCGGTGGTATGCAGATCTTCGTGAAGACGTTGACTGGTAAGACCGTGACATTGGAGGTGGAGTCCAACGACACCATCGACAACGTGAAGGCCAAGATCCAGGACAAGGAGGGTATCCCACCTGATCAACAGCGATTGATCTTCGCCGGGAAGCAGCTGGAGGATGGCCGCACTCTGGCGGACTACAACATCCAGAAGGAGTCCACCCTGCACTTGGTGCTGCGCCTGCGCGGCGGCAAATAAATTCCCCTGCATGACGCGATAAATACCTGCGATTGGGTGATCTCGTTTTTCACGGCTGAGTAAGCCCAATGTATACTAACAAAAAGCCTCTTTTTCCTCTGCGATGTCATCTATCACGTTGCAATTTTTTGCTGTTTCGTCCCATGTTTTTCCGATGTCACCCTTGATACATTCATGAATTCTTCCCCATTTCTTTCATCAATTTTCCTCCACGGCCACACAGTCATCCGGATCCTCGAGGCATACTGAGGACACTCCTGTGAAGAAGTTGCGTTTGCTTTGCAAGTGCAACAATGTCCTCTTTTTGCCTGTTTGTATGTGCGAGGAATTCTACAGAACCCAATCAATATATGCCCTCCATCAAATCCAAGAGGATTGTCATGTTCCCTGCTTTTGAAAGGGATGCATAGAGCTGGCCCATGTTGACGCCATTCAAAGCTAATGGACACCAGAACTGCAAAAGAACTGTGACGAATGTACCCGACGGGCTCAGCCATTGGATATTGGAGCCAGCCCCCAGTTGTCAATGATGATCACCGTCGTTTGTGCGCTGTATTTGGTACTGAGGTGGTGTTGGTGAGGCAGTTGTCTTTGAGTGGGAGTTATCACAAAGGATCCTGGGACGATAGATTGGCAAGTGCACATGGATGCACATGCATGCTACCAGGGGCCAGTGGAAAGGGATATGGTATATGGACAGGGAGGTGGCATCCATTTGTCTTCCTGATGCAATGATCTGGTGTACCGGAACAAACCAGACATTGTTTCGCCGGACGTACCGTTGACACCCGGCCTGCTGGGTTGGCCAGCTGTCTGCAGGGCCACCCTGGTAGGCCGGATGTCCGGTTCAGTTCGACAAACCCTTTACCACCTCCCCCTCTGAGCCAGAGATATCTGCATTCTGTTTGCCGCTCCGCCCCTTCTCCCCCCAAGCTTTGTCTTAACGAGTTGCTCTCCTTTGGTGTTGTTGGTCGCTGGAAGGGGTGCTACACCCTCCTGCAAGTGGCATTTATGGATCAATTAATCAACTGGGTCACAAACACTCGCTGATGCAACCAACTCATTGGCCATGGTAGGCCCCAAATCACACACCAAGAGCCAAAATCTTTCAAACGGTCCCCTTTCAGGAACGCTGGTGGCAAGCCCAAACAAGCAGTTGTGCCATTGGTTTTGCAAACAGAAGATCTCGTACCATCTTCTGTACGTAAGTGTAGGTAAGGAAAAAAGTATTCGCCACGCTGTCTGCATCATTGCCCACAATATTTGTGCAGCTCTGCGTAGTTTAGTCGCATCACCCCTCGTGTCCACCGAACGCCTTGTCCAGTGAAGATTTGGTGTTCGGATGGTGTTTTTTTTACCTAAATTACCGAGTCTCAGCGTACAGGATACTGGCTGGAGAATTAGGCAAATGAGGGGCTGTTGTGATGTGTGTAGCAATAATGGTTGTAAAATTGATCAAACTGGATGTGAACTACTGTATCCCTCAACTACCTACTGAAAGCCCAAGCATCCATGCAGCAACACAAAGAGCTCTGATCCTCTGGAATGGGCCCAACGCTATCAATGGACTGTTCACAGATTTTCTGTAACAAAACAATCAGCCATCGAAACGTTCCATTTGATTGTTATTATTTTGCATGCAGGTCTTTTTGAGGTGTCTGACAAAACAGTCCTCAATTTCCCAGTAAACCGTTCCGGACCTTGGCATAGCATGATTCCGCTTCCCGATAGGGGCCACTCTCAGGACTGGCAGATGAACAAAAAAAATTTATTGTTAGCCTCAACGATACTTGCCTCTGGCTTGTGCATTTGTGCACACACCGCCCACCATGGATGAGCTGTGCTGGCAACTCAGCCACACAGCCCTGGCAACTCGCCGACACAACGACACAGGCTAAAACGCAACGGGTGCTTGACGCTATGACTCTGTCGAAACAGGGCGGGTGCAAGCGGCCTTGGGAGCATACTCTACAAGCCGCCACTCATAGAGAGGTTTCCTGACAGGGTGCAGTATGCGCCATGTGTCTTGCTGTCTCTCTCTCTGTCTTTAAGCGCGGTCAATTGGATGCACTCAGAGGGTCTGTGATTTTCCACGACTCTGGGGATCAAGACATTGTATGGCGCAGGTTGCAGGAACCCCGTTGTGTGGAGAGTCATTTCACCTTGTCCAATGCCACAACACAGATGTTGCAAGGCCCCGCCGGTTGAGCACAACACTGGGATGTGCAATTCAAGCTTTGTGTGTGTGCTGTACATGTCACGAGGGGGGGGTAAGATTTTGACGTCATCCTGACGTTCACAAAACAATCACGAGCCACAATCAGGGGACCCAGACATTTTGCTGCCTGCAACCAACTGCATTCCCGGACTTTTTGCTGCATGCCGCCGACTACATACCCAGACATTTTGCTGCATGCCGCCCGCTACATTCCCATTCCTGCAAACACCACAGCTCTTTCATTCAAGCAATCATGCAGATTTTCGTGAAGACGTTGACTGGTAAGACCGTGACATTGGAGGTGGAGTCCAACGACACCATCGACAATGTGAAGGCCAAGATCCAGGACAAGGAGGGTATCCCACCTGATCAACAGCGATTGATCTTCGCCGGGAAGCAGCTGGAGGATGGCCGCACTCTGGCGGACTACAACATCCAGAAGGAGTCCACCCTGCACTTGGTGCTGCGCCTGCGCGGTGGTATGCAGATCTTCGTGAAGACGTTGACTGGTAAGACCGTGACGTTGGAGGTGGAGTCCAACGACACCATCGACAATGTGAAGGCCAAGATCCAGGACAAGGAGGGTATCCCACCTGATCAACAGCGATTGATCTTCGCCGGGAAGCAGCTGGAGGATGGCCGCACTCTGGCGGACTACAACATCCAGAAGGAGTCCACCCTGCACTTGGTGCTGCGCCTGCGCGGTGGTATGCAGATCTTCGTGAAGACGTTGACTGGTAAGACCGTGACGTTGGAGGTGGAGTCCAACGACACCATCGACAATGTGAAGGCCAAGATCCAGGACAAGGAGGGTATCCCACCTGATCAACAGCGATTGATCTTCGCCGGGAAGCAGCTGGAGGATGGCCGCACTCTGGCGGACTACAACATCCAGAAGGAGTCCACCCTGCACTTGGTGCTGCGCCTGCGCGGTGGTATGCAGATCTTCGTGAAGACGTTGACTGGTAAGACCGTGACGTTGGAGGTGGAGTCCAACGACACCATCGACAACGTGAAGGCCAAGATCCAGGACAAGGAGGGTATCCCACCTGATCAACAGCGATTGATCTTCGCCGGGAAGCAGCTGGAGGATGGCCGCACTCTGGCGGACTACAACATCCAGAAGGAGTCCACCCTGCACTTGGTGCTGCGCCTGCGCGGTGGTATGCAGATCTTCGTGAAGACGTTGACTGGTAAGACCGTGACATTGGAGGTGGAGTCCAACGACACCATCGACAACGTGAAGGCCAAGATCCAGGACAAGGAGGGTATCCCACCTGATCAACAGCGATTGATCTTCGCCGGGAAGCAGCTGGAGGATGGCCGCACTCTGGCGGACTACAACATCCAGAAGGAGTCCACCCTGCACTTGGTGCTGCGCCTGCGCGGTGGTATGCAGATCTTCGTGAAGACGTTGACTGGTAAGACCGTGACGTTGGAGGTGGAGTCCAACGACACCATCGACAACGTGAAGGCCAAGATCCAGGACAAGGAGGGTATCCCACCTGATCAACAGCGATTGATCTTCGCCGGGAAGCAGCTGGAGGATGGCCGCACTCTGGCGGACTACAACATCCAGAAGGAGTCCACCCTGCACTTGGTGCTGCGCCTGCGCGGTGGTATGCAGATCTTCGTGAAGACGTTGACTGGTAAGACCGTGACATTGGAGGTGGAGTCCAACGACACCATCGACAACGTGAAGGCCAAGATCCAGGACAAGGAGGGTATCCCACCTGATCAACAGCGATTGATCTTCGCCGGGAAGCAGCTGGAGGATGGCCGCACTCTGGCGGACTACAACATCCAGAAGGAGTCCACCCTGCACTTGGTGCTGCGCCTGCGCGGTGGTATGCAGATCTTCGTGAAGACGTTGACTGGTAAGACCGTGACGTTGGAGGTGGAGTCCAACGACACCATCGACAACGTGAAGGCCAAGATCCAGGACAAGGAGGGTATCCCACCTGATCAACAGCGATTGATCTTCGCCGGGAAGCAGCTGGAGGATGGCCGCACTCTGGCGGACTACAACATCCAGAAGGAGTCCACCCTGCACTTGGTGCTGCGCCTGCGCGGTGGTATGCAGATCTTCGTGAAGACGTTGACTGGTAAGACCGTGACGTTGGAGGTGGAGTCCAACGACACCATCGACAACGTGAAGGCCAAGATCCAGGACAAGGAGGGTATCCCACCTGATCAACAGCGATTGATCTTCGCCGGGAAGCAGCTGGAGGATGGCCGCACTCTGGCGGACTACAACATCCAGAAGGAGTCCACCCTGCACTTGGTGCTGCGCCTGCGCGGTGGTATGCAGATCTTCGTGAAGACGTTGACTGGTAAGACCGTGACGTTGGAGGTGGAGTCCAACGACACCATCGACAACGTGAAGGCCAAGATCCAGGACAAGGAGGGTATCCCACCTGATCAACAGCGATTGATCTTCGCCGGGAAGCAGCTGGAGGATGGCCGCACTCTGGCGGACTACAACATCCAGAAGGAGTCCACCCTGCACTTGGTGCTGCGCCTGCGCGGTGGTATGCAGATCTTCGTGAAGACGTTGACTGGTAAGACCGTGACGTTGGAGGTGGAGTCCAACGACACCATCGACAACGTGAAGGCCAAGATCCAGGACAAGGAGGGTATCCCACCTGATCAACAGCGATTGATCTTCGCCGGGAAGCAGCTGGAGGATGGCCGCACTCTGGCGGACTACAACATCCAGAAGGAGTCCACCCTGCACTTGGTGCTGCGCCTGCGCGGTGGTATGCAGATCTTCGTGAAGACGTTGACTGGTAAGACCGTGACGTTGGAGGTGGAGTCCAACGACACCATCGACAATGTGAAGGCCAAGATCCAGGACAAGGAGGGTATCCCACCTGATCAACAGCGATTGATCTTCGCCGGGAAGCAGCTGGAGGATGGCCGCACTCTGGCGGACTACAACATCCAGAAGGAGTCCACCCTGCACTTGGTGCTGCGCCTGCGCGGTGGTATGCAGATCTTCGTGAAGACGTTGACTGGTAAGACTGTGACGTTGGAGGTGGAGTCCAACGACACCATCGACAACGTGAAGGCCAAGATCCAGGACAAGGAGGGTATCCCACCTGATCAACAGCGATTGATCTTCGCCGGGAAGCAGCTGGAGGATGGCCGCACTCTGGCGGACTACAACATCCAGAAGGAGTCCACCCTGCACTTGGTGCTGCGCCTGCGCGGTGGTATGCAGATCTTCGTGAAGACGTTGACTGGTAAGACCGTGACGTTGGAGGTGGAGTCCAACGACACCATCGACAATGTGAAGGCCAAGATCCAGGACAAGGAGGGTATCCCACCTGATCAACAGCGATTGATCTTCGCCGGGAAGCAGCTGGAGGATGGCCGCACTCTGGCGGACTACAACATCCAGAAGGAGTCCACCCTGCACTTGGTGCTGCGCCTGCGCGGTGGTATGCAGATCTTCGTGAAGACGTTGACTGGTAAGACCGTGACGTTGGAGGTGGAGTCCAACGACACCATCGACAACGTGAAGGCCAAGATCCAGGACAAGGAGGGTATCCCACCTGATCAACAGCGATTGATCTTCGCCGGGAAGCAGCTGGAGGATGGCCGCACTCTGGCGGACTACAACATCCAGAAGGAGTCCACCCTGCACTTGGTGCTGCGCCTGCGCGGTGGTATGCAGATCTTCGTGAAGACGTTGACTGGTAAGACCGTGACATTGGAGGTGGAGTCCAACGACACCATCGACAATGTGAAGGCCAAGATCCAGGACAAGGAGGGTATCCCACCTGATCAACAGCGATTGATCTTCGCCGGGAAGCAGCTGGAGGATGGCCGCACTCTGGCGGACTACAACATCCAGAAGGAGTCCACCCTGCACTTGGTGCTGCGCCTGCGCGGTGGTATGCAGATCTTCGTGAAGACGTTGACTGGTAAGACCGTGACGTTGGAGGTGGAGTCCAACGACACCATCGACAACGTGAAGGCCAAGATCCAGGACAAGGAGGGTATCCCACCTGATCAACAGCGATTGATCTTCGCCGGGAAGCAGCTGGAGGATGGCCGCACTCTGGCAGACTACAACATCCAGAAGGAGTCCACCCTGCACTTGGTGCTGCGCCTGCGCGGTGGTATGCAGATCTTCGTGAAGACGTTGACTGGTAAGACCGTGACGTTGGAGGTGGAGTCCAACGACACCATCGACAATGTGAAGGCCAAGATCCAGGACAAGGAGGGTATCCCACCTGATCAACAGCGATTGATCTTCGCCGGGAAGCAGCTGGAGGATGGCCGCACTCTGGCGGACTACAACATCCAGAAGGAGTCCACCCTGCACTTGGTGCTGCGCCTGCGCGGCGGTAAATGAATTCCCACATGTACTATGACGAATACCTGCAATTGGCAGGTTATCTCATCTTTCACGGCTACGCCTAATGTATACTAAAACAAAATGCTTGTCCCCTTTCTGTGATGTCATCAATGGTGTTGCAGTTTTTTGCTCTTTTGTCCCATGTTTTTCCGATGTCACCCTTGATACATTCATGAATTCTCCCCCATTTGTTTCATCAATTTTCCTCCACGGCCACACAGTCATCCGGATCCTCGAGGCATACTGAGGACACTCCTGTGAAGAAGTTGCGTTTGCTTTGCAAGTGCAACAATGTCCTCTTTTTGCCTGTTTGTGTGTGCGAGGAATTCTATAGAACCCAATCAATATATGCCCTCCATCAAATCCAAGAGGATTGTCATGTTCCCTGCTTTTGAAAGGGATGCATAGAGCTGGCCCATGTTGACGCCATTCAAAGCTAATGGACACCAGAACTGCAGAACTGTGACGAATGTACCCGACGGGCTCAGCCATTGGATATTGGAGCCAGCCCCCAGTTGTCAATGATGATCACCGTCGTTTGTGCGCTGTATTTGGTACTGAGGTGGTGTTGGTGAGGCAGTTGTCTTTGAGTGGGAGTTATCGCACAGGCCTGTGTGATCCTGGGATGACAGATTCGTTATCACAAAGTGCTGTGTGATTCTGGGACGGCAGATTGGCAAGTTCACATGGATGCACATGCATGCTACCAGGGACCAGCCGAACCGGTTGTGGGAATAGTAGTAAGGAAATGCACGCGAACATTTTGGGAAGGCTCCAGTCCTCCTGCCAATCAACTGGTTCACCTCCAGCTCCTCGTGCTTGGACTCGGGAAGGATTCTGCTCTCCGGTGCAACAAATGAACGCCGACACTGCCCCAGGACGTGTGGTTGGCGTTGATACAGTTGCTGATGCACCCAACTGTTTGGCCATGGACGCCTTAATTCAGGGGGCACAGTCGCAACAGCCAAAAGTTTTCAACACTCCGCTGTCAGGAACACTGGTGGCAAGCCTAAACAAGCAGCTGTGCCATTGGTTTTGCAGACAGAATTTCTCGCACCATTTTCTGTAAGGAAAAAAGTAATCGCCAGCTATCGACATCATTGCCCACAATGTTTGTGCAGCTCTGCGTAGTTTAGTCGCATCACCCCTCGCGGATGCGATACTACTGTATGGGGGCGCACCGCGCGCTGTGCGAAAAGTCGGCTGTTTTTCACCACTGGCAGCCACGGGTCCCAGGGTCCTGAAATCTGCACCCCCGATGCTGTTTTGAATGGATCATCCACGCTTCTGTAGGTGGGTGGTTTTCAGGGGTGTTCCCGGGATAAACAACGTAGTAATTGGCACTCTGCCCGCCCGCGCTGCCAAACGCCTTTCCTTACGAACCCATGGTTCTTGAACCATATTTTTTGGCTGGGCAAAGGGGAGGGAGTTACAGCAGTTTGCATCAGACAGCACTGCAATCGGTGGTGGGGCCCATGTTCAACTGTTGATCTTTTGAAGATCAGCAGCAGGGTTTCTAAGTCTTTTCATGAGATTTGCAACTGTGCTTAAAGCCCAATCATCCGTGCAGCAACACAAACAGCTCTGATTGTCTGGAATGGACCATACTTTGTACACAATCCTTTGGGTCCCAAACCCCTCGCTGCTCAAAAGACGCCCCCCCCCCCCCCCAATGCCTCAGAAACAGAAACTCAGAAACAAACAAATAACAGGGGAGAACTCCTCGCGGCCATACATGCCATTCGCCATAGGACACAGCACAAGCGCACACTGATCTGCTCTGATTCAAAACTAGTGGTCATGGGGGCCACAGGCAAAGCCAGCAAATGGCGGCGCCATGACTGGCAAGGTTCGCGGGGGCCGGTGGGCCACGTGGACCTGTGGGAGCAACTCCTCGGGGAAATTGAGCAGGCAGGGGCAGCGGTACGCTGGCTGCATGTCCCCTCACACGTTGGCATTGTAGGGAACACACACGCGGACACACTGGCTGACATGGGCCGCCGCAAATCCCCCCTCCTCCGAGGGTATGTCACCTCAGCCCGGCGCCCACAGCAGAAGGGGCAGGCACGGGAAAAGGAAGACGAGTCCGACCTGGATGAGCCACCCATGTTTTCTCCAGAGGAGCGGGCGGCCAGCCCGCCCCCTCGTGGCACCCCCCCCCCCCGACCCCCCGCAGACAGGGAGTTACTCCACTGCTGGAAGTCGAGGACTGCACCCCGGCCTCCAAGAGACCACGCCACTCACCAGGCGGTACTGACCCGGCCTCTGGATGGAGGTCGCGGGCGGTCTCCCGCTCACCACGGGCAACACCAATGCGTGACGTCAGGCAGGAACTCTTCCCCTCGTCAGCCCCCCCCCCCCTCCCCAGGCAGCTGTGATGAGGCCTGGCTGGCACCCAGATCACCGGCTACGGCCTCCACGATCACCTACAGCACGGAGGGCTCACGGTGTGGAACACCGGACCCCAGCCGCCCTTTGTTTGGCACGCCATAAAGCACGCGACCCCACACCCCCATAGGTTTAGACTCCATAACCGTCAGACACCCCAAACGGGGCAAGAGACCGGCACGGCCCAGTAGTGAGAGCGGTACTCTTCAGTCGTCCAGTGCGGGGGTTCGATCCCGGGAGCTGGTGCTCTTGGGATCCCTGCACGTAGAGCTCTCTAGTCGGCGTCGTGGGAACCATCCCCCCCTACAGCAACCCGCACCACCACCGGTACCGGTGGATCGGGTGGAGGTCTCGTCCGTTTTGCCCCAACCCCCAAAAAGTGACACGCAGGAACCACACACACCTGCAGCAGTGCGCGCCGCCACCTGCACTCGAACAGGTCGATGGGAGGTCCCGTCCGGTATTCGAAGGGATCGGTGGGAGACCACCGATCCCGGGACTCGAACCACCTCCCTCACGGCAAACGCCGGGTGCGCTGCCACTTGAGCGGCCGTCTTCTGAGAAGCACTGGAACTTGGCACAGGGAATGACCACACAGGCAAACACACACACCACACATGCAGGCGCCTCGGCGCCGCCCAGCCTCCCCACCCACTGTATGGCTGTATGTTGACCTCCGAAAAGCCAGTACCCACTGGGGTTTTTAAATCCTAAGGACCTAAATAGCCCAGGGCCGGTGGCAGTGGCCCACAAGGGTTACCTCTGACCGCCCCACCCCCCGCGACCAGGTGACCCTGAATCACAGGTGTGTGGCCGAGAGGGGCCAGCGCAAGCGAGCATGCCAGTGCGACGGCGGGAGCCAAAGTGGGACACAACAAACGCTACGCCCCAAACTCAGTCCGAAGGCGACAATGCCCTGAACCCTGTAGAAGCAGCCCAACTCTTACCCCATCCAGGGACGAGGGAAGGGACGAACTGCAAAGCACTGTCTGCGTGACACGGACAATCATGGAACTGAGATGGCGATGAAGGTCGTGAGGCAGGCGCGGCTGGAGCTAAGTGGTGGGTCCACACCTGACCAATTGAGGCCCCCCAATGCCCCGGAGGTGCTGGGGAGGCTTTGCTGCTCTGTTTCTGATTCTCTCTTTCAACAAATTTCCCTCATAATCTAGGTCATACCCCCCCAATGCCTTGCCGGGGAGGGGGGTGATTTCGTGCCGGATTTCGTGCCATACACCCTGGCGGGGTTTTGCACCGGCGTCCACGTCCACCCCGGCGTTGTGCCGGCCCAATGCTATCAATGGACTGGTGTATGTTGTAATACGTGTAGTTTTTTTTGTGCGGTAAATGCGTGTAACAAAAAATCGTCACGTCAGCACTGTGAAATCACCTCGAAGAGAGGTTGGTAGATCAAGCGCAAGCGCGAGCGTCATATACCCCCGTTTTTGGGGGTCGTTCGCGTAGCATACCCCAATGTATGGTTTCTGACGTCTGACCCCTTGTAAAATCATCATTTTAGGACCAAAAATGATCCCCCAATGATTTTTTTGGATTTTGCGCACCTGGGTACCCCTTTTTGGGGGGGGGGGGGGCAGGGGGGTTGGCAGCCGGCTACGCGGTCGTCCATTGGGCAGCAACCTAAAACATGCACTGCCCGCGAGTAGGCGGGCGCAGCAGTAACAAAAGGGCCTCTTCGCATCCTCGCCCGGGTGGCGGGCCCACAACAGTCCTACAGGGCTGAAATGTACGGAGCAGCCATCGGCGTGGCCATTGCATCTGACGGTGACACTCAATACATCGACAACATGGTCGTCACAAAATGCGCACACCGCCGACCCACGCACGAATGTTCTGACGCTGACATCCGCCACAAAGTGTGTGACCAGGTGCAGCATAAACGCGTCGCCGCGGAGTGGATCCCTAGCCACCGCCTTGAGACGGAGGCCCGTAACGCGCAAGAACGCGAACAAATTCCACGCAATGGGGAAGTAGACCTGCTCGCCAAGATGGCCACGCGCCTACCCGTGCCGGATTACGACCCCCGGCGCCCCGAAGATATTGCAATGTGCGGCGGGCCCGCCCCCACTCCGGCGCGGAAATGGATCCTCCAACGGAGGCGCGTTGTCACTTTCGACGGTGCGCACTGGGTATCCTGGCTGCCGATGCGCGGGGACCGACGTTTCTGGGTTAAATGGCTTTGGGGCCAGGTACGATGGGATGGGACGGGCGTGCCATGGGACCATACCAACCCCAAATGCCCCATATGTCCCCTCCACCACGGTACCACTGTCCACAAACGACTCATCCACTGCATGCGTTGGAAAGTCGCATTTCGCAACATGTGGCTTAGCACCCGGGGACCATGGCAAGATACGGTGACGGAATGGTGGAACAGGGCGTCAGCGGCAGACCTACACCATGTTTCCTGCCTTCGCATACCACAGTCCCTATGGGACCACATCCCCCGAACAATGCGGGTAGACCTCAAGGGGCGTGTGGCCTGGCACCAGTACCACACCCTACATGGCGTATGCCAACTGCGCGGCCAACTCACATGCCCCCCCGTGACCCACAAGTGCCGCCCACGCCCTCCACGGCGGTGCCGGCATGGTACACAAAGCTGCGCTCACGAGCTGTACGACCGAACCCCACGGACTCTATCCTCCGCAATCAAGTAGGGTATACAGGGCCCCGGGAGAGAACACAGCGGCAGGATGGCCGCGCCTCTCAAGAGACGTCCCACCGTAGAGCTGCGCGCACATGGGACCGGCCGCAATCGTACCACACCAGGTCATGGGCGGTAAAATATCTCGACCAGTGCCTCTGTCCCACTGCCGCGGACCCAGGGGCACAACACGTGGCTTCGGCAATGCAGTATCTGGCCCAGCCTTGGTTTCTGCATCAACGTACCGTTCTCGGGGCCTCACTGATGGTTTCATACCGCGACATGCTAGATGATCTGGTGCGGCGATCACGGCACTGGCACACCCTTCTGCGACGTGCTAGAGTGTGGACCACCTCCGCAGACCAGCACTACCAGCGGCATGACCGAAGGGTCCAGCTCTTTTCGGTGATGAGCCAGTTGTGGGCATCCGAGCGCGCGGCCCACTGGGTGGAGCCCCCTCTGCCTAAACGCCACTGCCGCACAAGGCCCGGCATCCTGGGCCAACGCCCGCCACCAGACATGGCCCCTACAAAGCGACAAAAGCTTGTCACTCTTGAAGACCTATGGGGAATGGCACACACATGATGCAGCATGTTTAACCCCCTTAAATCTTACACATTATAGGCTTGCCATATGGCGTGGCGGTTTTGCCTACCGCATCAGAGAGCCCTCTGTTATACGCATGTGAACTCTGGGTCTTTGCCATGTGCCCCGCTTTGCGGGGATCCACTGTATCATATGCTGGAGACGCCCACTTTCCCAAGCACAGTCTTGAGTACTCTTTGAACTTCTGGAGTCAGTCAAAAAAAAAAAACATGCACTGCCCGCGAGTAGCTAAGTTCTGTCACCATGGCCTGGTGCAGGGGCCTTAGGCACGCTTATGAGACACAAGCGTCCAAACCATTGGTGGTCACTGCACACGACCAACCTGGGGGGGGGGGGGGGGGGCGAATGGGGCACAACCTGCTTGTTCAGTTTTCCAGTCTCAGCAGCCGAAAAATGGAAATTTCCGAAACCAATTTTTTTGATACTCTGACCATCCAAAATGATCAAATATCCTATGCAAAGCATGCTTTTAGACCCTCTTTATGTGTTTTTCTCCCTCTGCCTCTGTACATAGACCAGTGGACGTTAATCGACGAATGCCCTCTTTATGTGTTTTTCACCCTATTTGGGTGTTTGGGGGTTGGGGCGGGGTCTCACAAGGGGGCTGGGGCACAACCTGCTTGTGCAGTTTTCCAGCCTCGGTCGTCCCTCTCCCCTCTTCGAGGTGCCTTGCCGAAGGCAATAGAATTGACTAGCCCCCCCCCCCCCCTTTTGTGGTGCTAAATCCAAGGACTCATCATTCACTGCATGATAGCCTCTCAAGAAGTAAAAAGATGGGCTTTGCACAAAAGTAGAAGTGTAGTTGTGATCTATGTTGCAACACCATGACGAACACAGGAAAAATTGACAACAAGATCCCCTGATGCCCCCTTGAGCCATTGGGCCCAGCTGCAAGCGCCTTCAGCACTACTCCGATGCGTTAGCTGTTGCGCACGTGCCTGCTACGACTGGCCTGTCGTCTCTTCAATGCGGAAAGCCCTCGTTGCCGAGTGTTTAGCGCCCGGCTCGATTGAAATTGTTTTAGAAGAATGGTGGATGGGAAGTTAGAAGGATGGGATAATTTGGGAAGTAAGACTGGTTCTGCTGTGCAGCCGCGCAGCCAACAGGGATAGTGCCGTCGATAACAAATACAAAGGGTAGCTCCTTTGGTTGAGCGATTGATGTCCTTTCCAGAAATACTGCAACACAAGTATTTGTTTCTGGCATCCCAAGATGTTGCGAGTGACAAATCAGTAGCTACAGGGGCCCCTGTAGCACTTACCACATTCCGTTGGGTCCTGTGTCTCTGTTCATGTGGCATGACGGTCTCTGTAGCACGCTGAAATTCCAACAACTGACCGCAATCCTTCCAGCAGCGTTCCCCTCTACTGAACACAGGGCTTGCACGGCAGCCCAAACCTGTACAAGCGGGGCGTGTGGGAGTACGGTTTGTGTCCGCTTCTCAGGTTTTCTTGGGTCATTTCACCATGGCTGACAACCAGAACCGTATTTTCGTCAACCTTCGTGTTCGCCCTCGTAATACAAGGGAGAAGAACAGCGATTTGATGGTGAACTACGACTTGCAAGATCCCAAGGTGTTGAATCTCACCAGTGGTAAGACGTACGGCTTCGATGCGGTGTACTACGACAGTGTCACACAGAAGAACATCTTCAACAACTCCATCAAGCCGGTGTTGAAGAACGTCCTGTCGGGGTTCCAGTCCGCCATCCTTGCATACGGGCAGACCGGGTCCGGCAAGACCCACACCATGAGAGGCAAGGACCATGACCCCGAACTACAAGGGGTGATCCCTCGTGTGGCCCACTACCTTTATGACGAGAGTATTAACGGGCCGGTGGAGGTGAAGATTGCGTATGTACAGCTGTACCTTGGTAAACCCAGAGATCTCTTGAATCCAGACTCTGGTGTTACTCCTGAGTTCCGCATTGACCAAGAGAAGGATGAATTGCAGTTTCACAACGTTACTTTCGCGGAAGCGAAGACATATGACCATTTCATGAAGTTGGCTGATGGGGCTGACAAGCACAAGGTTGTTCGGGCAACTGCAATGAATCCTGAGAGTAGCCGAGGACACAGTGCTATGTTGGTTGAGGTCAGCAAAAGCACCAATGAGGGTGGTATTTCCAGTATCCAGAAGGGGAAGCTCTTCCTGGTTGACTTGGCAGGGTATGAGCAAGCCGCCCTCATTGGCACAGACGGTATGCTTCAGCAAGAGACCAAGCACATCAATGAAACCCTCCTGGGGCTCAACAGAGTCATGAGTGCTTTGGCGCGGAAAGAGAAGCATATCCCATATCGTGAGTTCAAGCTGACCATGATGCTCAAGGATGCTCTGAGCACGAAGACGCGATCGCTTGTCATGCTCATGATGAGCCCTGCTAGTGAATACAAGCAGCAGTCGATGAACACATTGTATTTTGGACAGAGTGCAATGTCAGTCAAGGTGAAGGCAACAGTTGTTGCTGTGACTGATTGGAAGTCTTTCGCACAGTCATTGCAGCAGCTTATGGGAGCCCGTGAGGACCGAATCAGGACGATGAAGACATGGTTTGAAAAGGTCAGCCCAAAGGAGATGGGATTGTACGAAGACCAGTTTGGCAAGATTGCTGAAGATGAGTTTGATGAAGGGTCAACTGACATCGAGGACGTCATCGAGAAGTTTTCTGCAGTGTCACATGACAAGGTATCCGTTGATGACTCTGACGATATTGATGTGGACAATCTTGATGGTGTTGACCCCAATGACAAAGACCTCGTGAAGAGAATCGAGATGAAGTTGATGCGGCGGAAGCAGAGAGCTGAAAAAGATTTCGACAAGGAAATTACAATGTTGAAGGCCCAACATGAGGAGGAGATGGAGCAGATGAGAAAAATGGGTAAGACTGACGAGGAACTCCTTGCCCTCCAGAAAGAACATGAGTTCGAGATCAAGATGCGCTCTCAAGCCCACTGGGACTCCATGGGTTACTGTGATGAGAAAATTGAGAAAGTGAAAAACACTGTGTCGCTGCGAATTTTGACCAAGATGAAACGATGGTACAGGAAAGCGCAGTTGAAGTTGAATGGTGGGGCTCCAAGTTCTCCCAGGTCGGCAATGTTGGACGCCAAGGAAAAGGAAAAGGCCCTTGCAATGTTGGATGGAGCGCTGACGCGAACGAATACATTCCTCCAACAAAAGAAGGTCAGTGACCAGAAGCCTGTGGTTTCGAAGCCGAAAGATAAAAAGATGGAGGACCTCTTGCTCAACCTCGATGGTAGCATTAAGATAGTTGATGGCACCCAGTCGCCGAAGAGCGGAGGCATGCGGCGTGTGGACAGCATGACACAGCAGCAAGGTAGCCCTCTTGGAAGTCCAGCAGGTTTGGGGTCCAGAAGCTTCAGAAGCTTCAGGGGCACAGATGCATACAAGGAAATGTCTGCCGTAAAGGACGACCCTGAGTTCCAGGAGTTCTGCAAAATGTATCAGTTCTTCCAAGGCATGAAGGGTCAGTTTGGCAGCGACATGCAATCACAGGCTGCTCAGGCGCGTATGGCCCAGATGGCAAGCGGGCAGGCCTCGCCGCCGGGTGCTCGGCCTTCTGCTTCTTTCCGTGCAACCCCTGGGTCCCCTACCGCATCCGCTTCTTTCCGGGCCCCTGGGTCCCCTACTGCCGCTTCTTTCCGGGCAACCCCTGGCTCCCCGACTGGGATGACAACGACTGCCCGCTACGCTACTGCTGGTGCTGCATCCCCTACCCAACCTGCTTCCCCTGCTCGGGTACAGCGAGCAGGATACAGCACAACAACGACGGCATCCTTTCGCCAGTCACCAGTCCAGGGAGCACCAGGCCAGCCAGTGTACCGGTAGGTAGCCGTGTCCACTGTCACGCAATCTTGCAGGGTTCGAATGTCTCTGTCTGCATGTTCATGCTTCAGTGGGTGTCTTGACCACCACTGAGTGTACAGTAGCATTGCAGCATCAGTCAGATGTTTGTGTGATGCTGGTTAGGTTTTGCAGCACAGACACCGGTTCGTTTACATGACACAGAATTTCTCTGTGTTTCAGCCGGAGACACACTCCGTCTACACATGCATGCTTTCGGATGGTGCTGCGGATAGCATCAAAGCGGAACATGTGTACAACATCGAAGCGAAGCGTGCACGAGATACGCATTGTTGCAGGGTTTTCAAGGCACGCAGTATCGTTGTCCACATGGCAGGCATTGCTTGGGTGGGTGGCAGTGTTGTGTGTACTTGTTTGATTTCGTCTATTATGTAATGTGGACGAACAACGGCTGTGCGGAAACGTATTTGTGATGTTGGGCGATCGCTGACGTATTCTATCCTGGTATCTGACACAATTTTTCCTTCAGTCAGGACAAACAAACGATCCATACCGTGTGGAAAACGTCCCCATGCTACTTTGCCCAGTCACTGATCAGGGAACACAGCGATGGCATCGCTATCACCATCGGCCGTGGGTTGGGCAGTGAGATTCCAGTGCCCTTGCACGATGCCTTGTTCGAGAAGTTTATCTATTTCTCTCGTTCAGTCTCTCTTTGGTTTGGTGTGTGGGAGGAATGGAGGAAGGGAGGGAAGGAAACTGGGAGGTTTTATTTTGGTCACCTACCTATTGTACCACTTACCACAGTTCAGGGAAGGCCGCTGCCTTCAAGAGTACAATCAACAGGTTTGCACCTGGTTGGCTGAGCCATGCATGTGGTGCCGTCTTGCCTTTTGCCCCCTTTTATTTGCACTTTCTAAGGGACTGTAGGGACTCTATGGTCTGTGCATGAGCTGGAACGCAAACCAAAAAAAGGAACGCCGCACCCGTGAGATTGCGAGTATGTCATTGTTGGGACAGCAAAAACAAAAAAGTACGTGGGTTGCATATCGAGTTCAATGTCAGCTGAGCATTTGGGCATTCAGCATTATAATTTTTTCGATATTGTAGTTTTGTTGGAATTTCAGGATGTAGCATCAAACTGTTAAATGCGTACCGCTTTTTTTTTTGTTTTTTTTGGAGGGGTTCAAAATTTGGTTGGCCAAAAGCCACCAACGATGGCGGTCACGGGTTCTATCTCTAGGTTTCCAAGATTGCAAACCCCCCCCATTGGGACACACAGGAGGACCTAGCCGTTTTCAGGCAGGCATGAAAATTGCAATTTCTGGGTGACCTGCGACAACCCCCGAAGAACCTTTGGGCTGTTGTTGGGTGATCAGTGGGTGACATAGGGAGTATGTATAAACCCTTGGGAGCCATGTAGCACCAGTTCTGCCCTCCTAGTGGTGCTTATTGGGCCCCGAAAGCACTGACGGAGAAGAAGAAAAAAGGTGGAAAGGTGAAATTGATGAAATTGATTGGTTGCTTTGGGCACCGCTTTTGGGAATTTCCAAAAAGCCCCAAATATGAATAGAGATGATGTTGGATTGAAGAAACCAATGCATTTGGAATAATTGTAAATGTGGGGTTGAAACCGCAATACAACCTGCGGTGGGCACTGTGTCAATTTTCTTCCATCTCTTCCCCAAATTGGCCTGGGAAAACAAAATGGTTCTGAGTGCCCAAGATATGGGTAAGATGGTAATATGGGTAAGATATGGGTATTGCGACGCATTGCAATTGATTCTTTCAAAATATGAGTTTCGTTGGTTTTCAAAAATCAATGCTTCAGGCAGTACGGTAAACACAAATCAATCACAGTTGAGACGTTTGGATTGTGACGCCAATCCAACATTTTGGAATCCCTCATGATTTACAAATAATGACTGGCAATTTCATTCATGCTGTTTTCGGAATGCAACGCTTTGCCATTTTTTTTTTGTCCTGTAGACAAATACAAGAAGGGGGGTATTGCGCGCTGTGCGTGTGCTGTGCACAAAGTTTGTATTGGACCACACCCAAGCGGTGCGATCCACCGCCACCTCTCTGGATTGTGCTCGTTTTATGGCAATTGAAGGGGTATCAACTTTAGTGTGGACACAACTTGATGTGCCCACTAAAGGTCGAATCAAATATGGTGTTTTGCAAGCCGGAACAGGCAGATTGTCCTGCAGCCCTGTGTTTCTGTTCATTGTGCATGTGCTTTTCACTATGTTGTGAGGTGTGTCAAGGTTGCAATTCGGGGCCTGGGTTGTTGCATTGCATATGGGGGAGCACTCGACGCGGCGCTGGTGCGGAGATTTCGCCGGTTGGCCTGACCAAGCAGCTGTAGAAACTGGTGGTTAGGCCGGAAGAGCTGTAATTTCCCTCCGCTGTTGAGGAAATATCGACAATGCTGCAGGGAGACCCTGAACTAAGGTGGTGGTTGATCCCAAGGGGCCATCTTATGTATCTTCATCAAAGGAGGCGCTGGATGGTGCAACGCGGAGGGATGTTTACACTGCTCTCGTACTCAAGGGTTTGCTCTCCCTTGGGGGATTGTAACGTCCGAGGTCCGGGAGGACACACCTGTGCACACGGGGAGACAGGGGTGGGGCAAGGCGCAGGACTCATTCCTCCCGCACCCCCGCCATAGTCCGCTAGGTAGGGATAGGTCATGCCCATGCCGCACCCGAAACTGGCCCTGTCACTGACCCATGACCTGCTGCGTGTACTCTTGATGGACACTTGGTGGAACTTCGGTCACGAGTTTAAAAAAAGGTTTGCTCCCTTTGGGGGTATTTTGGGAGGGGTTAAACACCAACCCAGATTCTCCCCCGAAATGTGGGACCCTCGTCAGGACTTTATGCGCTACTCTTTGATCCGGGCTTTCGCCTTAGAGCTCAATTTGAATTTGGTGTGCCGGAGAAAAAAACAAGAGAAGTTGGGGACAGCTGGGGACAGCAGAAGCACATGATGTGTCAAGAATATGTAGTTTTCAGCATTTGCAAAGACAAGGGTTCAAGGGTTAAGTGCACAAGCGTGTGGTGTGTGTGTTGGGCTGTAATCATGCACAATTTTTTGTTTTGAATGGAGCCTTTAAGTGCCAGTCAAGTCCAATGGCGGTGTCTAATGGTCTATTGTGTACCTCTGTTTGGTTGTATGTGATTTCCATCCCCTTTGCCAACAAACTTGCTGTATAAAACGACCTGGAAGCACACCCAAGGTCCATCACAGCTAAGCCCACTGGAACTCTATTGTGTCCAACCTGGACAACATCCATTTTATGGGGTTGATCTGAGTTTGACACAGGTCGTATGGCCTGAGGGTCAGGCAGTCATTGACTAAGCAAGCCCGGTATTGTGTTCCTCTATTGTGTTGCAGGGAAGCAGGGAGCTGGATAGGGAGAAATACAAGCATTCCCATTGGGACTGCATGGGTTCCCCCAATACATATGGGACCATTTCTTCTCATAATCTTTTTACATTTTTGGTTGGTGCGCACCCCATTTGCCCGCCCAGACAGTCAGGCCTCCAGGTTGACCCGATTACTGACAGCATGTAAATGATATCCACAACAGCGTATGCGGTCAGTGACAGAGCAAGCCCCCTATTGTTCTTGCCACATTGTCTTGCTGGGACAGATAGCAAGTGAAAATTTTCCCAGATCTGATTTTTTCTGGCTTTGGTATAGGTTTGGGTGATCATTTGTTGACAACACAGATCCTTTAGCACCCACAGGGACCCCTACTGGGCTCATGTGGCTAGAGCCATGGGCTCCCAAAAACCCCAAAATTGATGTTTGTAGGTTGATCTGTAGCTGTTGAGAAATTATGAAAATTTGACTTTTTGGGGCATTTTGCAAACAACTGTACCCCTTGGGGTAGAAACCTGAGGGGTGCCCCGTGTGCAGGCGTGGCAGAGGCGTCAGCGCCAGCAGCAGCAGTCCTCCCTGCCACTGGAATGCTCAGAGGCTAGTGGCAATGTGGAGCAGTTGGCGGAACCAGGAGGACCGCTTCTATGGCCCGCCCTATGGGGGCGCACGTGCGCTCTGCGCGCGCTGTGCGAAAACGCCCCCTGTACATCCCAGTCTATTTCATTGGCGACAATCAGGGCAACCAATCACATTGCTGCTTGCCGCCCACTTCATTGCGTTTCCTGCAGACGCCACAGCTTTTTCATCCAAGCAAGCATGCAGATTTTCGTGAAGACGTTGACTGGTAAGACCGTGACGTTGGAGGTGGAGTCCAACGACACCATCGACAATGTGAAGGCCAAGATCCAGGACAAGGAGGGTATCCCACCTGATCAACAGCGATTGATCTTCGCCGGGAAGCAGCTGGAGGATGGCCGCACTCTGGCGGACTACAACATCCAGAAGGAGTCCACCCTGCACTTGGTGCTGCGCCTGCGCGGTGGTATGCAGATCTTCGTGAAGACGTTGACTGGTAAGACCGTGACGTTGGAGGTGGAGTCCAACGACACCATCGACAACGTGAAGGCCAAGATCCAGGACAAGGAGGGTATCCCACCTGATCAACAGCGATTGATCTTCGCCGGGAAGCAGCTGGAGGATGGCCGCACTCTGGCGGACTACAACATCCAGAAGGAGTCCACCCTGCACTTGGTGCTGCGCCTGCGCGGTGGTATGCAGATCTTCGTGAAGACGTTGACTGGTAAGACCGTGACATTGGAGGTGGAGTCCAACGACACCATCGACAACGTGAAGGCCAAGATCCAGGACAAGGAGGGTATCCCACCTGATCAACAGCGATTGATCTTCGCCGGGAAGCAGCTGGAGGATGGCCGCACTCTGGCGGACTACAACATCCAGAAGGAGTCCACCCTGCACTTGGTGCTGCGCCTGCGTGGTGGTATGCAGATCTTCGTGAAGACGTTGACTGGTAAGACCGTGACATTGGAGGTGGAGTCCAACGACACCATCGACAACGTGAAGGCCAAGATCCAGGACAAGGAGGGTATCCCACCTGATCAACAGCGATTGATCTTCGCCGGGAAGCAGCTGGAGGATGGCCGCACTCTGGCGGACTACAACATCCAGAAGGAGTCCACCCTGCACTTGGTGCTGCGCCTGCGTGGTGGTATGCAGATCTTCGTGAAGACGTTGACTGGTAAGACCGTGACGTTGGAGGTGGAGTCCAACGACACCATCGACAACGTGAAGGCCAAGATCCAGGACAAGGAGGGTATCCCACCTGATCAACAGCGATTGATCTTCGCCGGGAAGCAGCTGGAGGATGGCCGCACTCTGGCAGACTACAACATCCAGAAGGAGTCCACCCTGCACTTGGTGCTGCGCCTGCGCGGTGGTATGCAGATCTTCGTGAAGACGTTGACTGGTAAGACCGTGACGTTGGAGGTGGAGTCCAACGACACCATCGACAACGTGAAGGCCAAGATCCAGGACAAGGAGGGTATCCCACCTGATCAACAGCGATTGATCTTCGCCGGGAAGCAGCTGGAGGATGGCCGCACTCTGGCGGACTACAACATCCAGAAGGAGTCCACCCTGCACTTGGTGCTGCGCCTGCGCGGTGGTATGCAGATCTTCGTGAAGACGTTGACTGGTAAGACCGTGACATTGGAGGTGGAGTCCAACGACACCATCGACAACGTGAAGGCCAAGATCCAGGACAAGGAGGGTATCCCACCTGATCAACAGCGATTGATCTTCGCCGGGAAGCAGCTGGAGGATGGCCGCACTCTGGCGGACTACAACATCCAGAAGGAGTCCACCCTGCACTTGGTGCTGCGCCTGCGTGGTGGTATGCAGATCTTCGTGAAGACGTTGACTGGTAAGACCGTGACGTTGGAGGTGGAGTCCAACGACACCATCGACAATGTGAAGGCCAAGATCCAGGACAAGGAGGGTATCCCACCTGATCAACAGCGATTGATCTTCGCCGGGAAGCAGCTGGAGGATGGCCGCACTCTGGCGGACTACAACATCCAGAAGGAGTCCACCCTGCACTTGGTGCTGCGCCTGCGCGGTGGTATGCAGATCTTCGTGAAGACGTTGACTGGTAAGACCGTGACATTGGAGGTGGAGTCCAACGACACCATCGACAATGTGAAGGCCAAGATCCAGGACAAGGAGGGTATCCCACCTGATCAACAGCGATTGATCTTCGCCGGGAAGCAGCTGGAGGATGGCCGCACTCTGGCGGACTACAACATCCAGAAGGAGTCCACCCTGCACTTGGTGCTGCGCCTGCGCGGTGGTATGCAGATCTTCGTGAAGACGTTGACTGGTAAGACTGTGACATTGGAGGTGGAGTCCAACGACACCATCGACAACGTGAAGGCCAAGATCCAGGACAAGGAGGGTATCCCACCTGATCAACAGCGATTGATCTTCGCCGGCAAGCAGCTGGAGGATGGCCGCACTCTGGCGGACTACAACATCCAGAAGGAGTCCACCCTGCACTTGGTGCTGCGCCTGCGCGGTGGTATGCAGATCTTCGTGAAGACGTTGACTGGTAAGACCGTGACATTGGAGGTGGAGTCCAACGACACCATCGACAACGTGAAGGCCAAGATCCAGGACAAGGAGGGTATCCCACCTGATCAACAGCGATTGATCTTCGCCGGGAAGCAGCTGGAGGATGGCCGCACTCTGGCGGACTACAACATCCAGAAGGAGTCCACCCTGCACTTGGTGCTGCGCCTGCGCGGTGGTATGCAGATCTTCGTGAAGACATTGACTGGTAAGACCGTGACGTTGGAGGTGGAGTCCAACGACACCATCGACAACGTGAAGGCCAAGATCCAGGACAAGGAGGGTATCCCACCTGATCAACAGCGATTGATCTTCGCCGGGAAGCAGCTGGAGGATGGCCGCACTCTGGCGGACTACAACATCCAGAAGGAGTCCACCCTGCACTTGGTGCTGCGCCTGCGTGGTGGGCTATGAGCACCTAGGTAATGCTGCTCAGCAGCAGTTTTTCCCAATCTGCAACCTGTCTCCGTTATCACTCATTTGTGACGGTTGGTTCTCACCGTTACAATTCAGCTTTTAGTTTTATCTTGCTTTTGGCTGCACCATCATCCCAGACCATGCGTTATTTTCTGGTTTCAGCCCTTTTTGTTGTTCTTTCGTCACAGCGCTTGCTTTCTTTGCGCTCTCTTGGACACTGTTTGCAGAACTCTGAGGTACAGAGTAGAACATCAATGAAATTGTAAATGAGCTGCGTTTGCTTTGCAAATGCAACGATGTTCTTAATCCCTCTGTGTGACGTTCTGCATGTCTGTCCGTATCGGGTTCAACCCATGGGTTGGGACTGACTCTGCAATTTGGCGTTTTTTTGTTGCCCCATGATCTGGACAACGGACCCAGCCACCAATTGTTCATTGTCATTGTTGCTGGGTATGTGCTCTCCGTGGGGTTGAGGGTGCCCCTGATGTATCGCTGAGGGTGTCGCTCCCTAGGCAGGTTCGTGCCCCCCCCCCCCCCCCCCCTATCCCGGACATTTTGTGCGCAGGCCCTGCGCATATCCCATTCAGTGTTACTGAGTGAGGAGTTGTATTATAAAACAGTTTCGGACTGATTTCGGTTTTTTGTTTTAGAAGAAATGTCACATAATCCCTGTTGCAAAATCCCTGGCTGACTGGACAAGGAATGTACGCACAAAATCCCCGTCACACTGACTGGACAGGGGGATTGTGCGCGCGCAAACCCTGTTTACAAAATCCGATGGCTGGGGACGGGATTCGAACCAACTGTGCCGGTGGAATGTAGTACTTAACCAACTACGATAAATATTTTTTTTGCATTCTTCTGCTCTGCCCTGGTGTACTTTTTGCACTATGGTGTTTACTGCTTGTAAATGCTGCTTATGGCCAGGTTTGTTTTGTTGCTGAAAGAGTTAACAATAGTTTCGCAAAAAAATATGTTTCTATGTTTAAATATGACTACGTAATTCTAGTCTTCTGGTTCACTAAAGGGTACCCCATGTCTACCCAAGCCAAGCGTAGTTAGGCTCAATCAAAAATGCTGAATGCGTACACACACTGCAATATTATACATTGATCTGAGGTCAAAGCACCAGAAATTTGCGACAAATTTGCGACATGAAAAGTTGAAAAAAGCTGAAAAAGCAATGAAAGTGACCAACTTGCTGCCACATGTTCTGTTCACTTCTGACAGCACAAGAAAACCTGATGTTGGCATTAGTTGCACCATGAGTGCAGCTTTTGGGATCATAGAAACACATCTGCTAACTCCATAGAGGTGCTGAGAAATTCACTCCGGGGTACGTCGACAAACAGAAATCTGCAAAGTCTCAAAAAATGCACTCAGAAATCAAATTTTTAAACTGTCAGTCATTTTGCAAAAAAATCAAAGTATGTTATGGATGCATACTACAGCCCATGCCCCTGTTTAATCATTTTGGGTCACGCTCTACCTCAGCAAAGGCATAGGTAAAGGGAAGTTTGGAACATCATACCCCAAAGATTGAAACTTTTGGCTCGTGTACGAGGTTTTCAATCATCCGAAACAGCAATTCTGTTTCTTCAAAGCCAAATGTAGTATGGGGTTGAACATGCAGATACGGGTACTGCCAGTCAATGGGTGTCAGGACCATTGCGAGTCTTGGACTGCCCTAGGACGGGGGCAATCTGAGTCACTGGGTGCCAGAGGAGATAGAGAGTGCGACTCGATGACTACCCGCATTGCGACTCAACCAGTGGCCGAAAACAGGGGCAGCGCGAGTTGTCCTGGTCGCGTACAAAATGCACCTAGAAACGCGACATTCGGAACTCTTACACCATGCGAAATAATTTGCTAATTGTGTGCTGTTACTGATACAAGTACATAGGCTCGACTGTTTTTCCGCACACACCCGGCCTTTGAACGAGGAGGGCTGCCCCACCGGCCCCGCGAGCCTGCTCGGGCCGGACTGACGGGATATGGCAGGAACGAACAGGTCCGTCCACAGACAACAACTGTCATTGGACTGCCCCCCGCCACCCCCAGTTGTTGTGTTGTGTTGTGTTGTGTTGTGTTGTGTTGTGTTGTGTTGTGTTGTGTTGTGTTGTGTTGTGTTGTGTTGTGTTGTGTTGTGTTGTGTTGTGTTGTGTTGTGTTGTGTTGTGTTGTGTTGTGCTGTGTTGTGTTGTGTTGTGGTGTGTTGTGTTGTGTTGTTTTGTGTTGTGTTGTTTTGTGTTGTGGTGTGCTGTGCTGTGCTGTGCTGTGTTGTGTTGTGTTGTGTTGTGTTGTGTTGTGTTGTGTTGTGTTGTGTTGTGTTGTGTTGTGTTGTGTTGTGTTGTGCTGTGCTGTGCTGTGCTGTGTTGTGCTGTGTTGTGTTGTGTTGTGTTGTGTTGTGTTGTGTTGTGCTGTGCTGTGCTGTGTTGTGTTGTGTTGTGTTGTGTTGATTTGTGTTGTGTTGTGTTGTGTTGTGTTGTGTTGTGTTGTGTTGTGTTGTGTTGTGTTGTGTTGTGTTGTGTTGTGTTGTGTTGTGTTGTGTTGTGTTGTGTTGTGTTGTGTTGTGTTGTGTTGTGGTGTGTTGTGTTGTGCTGTGGTGTGTTGTGTTGTGCTGTGTTGTGTTGTGTTGTGTTGTGTTGTATTGTGTTGTGTTGTGCTGTGCTGTGCTGTGCTGTATTGTGTTGTGGTGTGTTGTGTTGTGTTGTTTTGTTTTATGTTGTGTTGTGTTGTGTTGTGTTGTGTTGTGTTGTGTCAAATTGTGAATCCTCGAATCTCCGCACCCATGGCCTAGCAGCCCCGGATCGGGCATTTTTGGGCACTGGAGTTGGTTGGTAGAGCTGGATTGTAAGTAAGAAAAAGTGCTTTTCCAATGCTTTGAGGCATACTCTAGTTGTATTAGAGATGCACTGAGCACACAGGCATTTCTATCTTAGTATTGGCCCAACCAAAAGTGCTGATAACACATTTTGACCTATGGAACCAAACACTAAATCAGGATATGGAGTGGACCCCTTAATCCCCTATCAATGTGAGGTAATTCATCTTTTCCTGAGTCGACTGAGAACTGACATATCCAGGGCAGAGCCTATGAATTTATCTATGTTTTCTCATGAATTCTTAGTTGTCCTAGTGGTATGCACCCTAGGGGGCTGGGCACCTCTTTTTGAGAGGTCCCGGGTTAAATTCCCGGTCAGCCTAGCTAAGTAGGAAGATTCCATGTGACATGGCAGTGACCTCATCGCCACATGCCCTGCCACCTCAGCACATATGGGACCCGAAACAAAGAGTGCACATCTCCTGAGATGGCACTATGGAGATTGAGTGACCATGGTGCAGTTTTCCAACTCTTTTTCCAAAAGATTTCAGCTATCTTTGTGAATATGCAATCAGATGTGCCTTGAGTTGCAGTTTCTGTGAATACTCTTTCATCTTTCACTGTTTACACTGCAGCCCTTCATGCTTTGATCTTGATTCTCTTCTACTTGCTTATCTCTGGCTTGGGCTATCCTGGATTGATTGTATTTCAGCAACTAAAACATTTTCCTCTTCAAAAACAAGCAGCAGGAAACCCTACACCAGCAGCAAGCAGCAGGAGAGGCACAAACACAGTGTTGAAATCACTATAAAACTTTCTCGTAGCAAGAGGCAGACTGTCTGTGCGTACCGGCAGCAACCCCGTGCCGTACAACCAGTGCGCCAAGAGCAGTCATATATAAGCAGAAGGGCGAACGAAGATGGACACAAAGAAAGATGACACCGACGTGAAGACATCGCCTGAGGTACCAGCAAGGCCAGCACCTGGTGAACCTGGACCTGGACCTAGCGCTGTACCTTCGGAGCCCTTACATGGGCCGGTGGACGTGGCAGAGGATTCGTTGGAAGGACTCCAGTCGGCCTTCCGGGCCCTCTCAGTCGAGGAGGTGGTCACTCATCCTGTGAAGAGGAAGAGAGAGGGCGAGAAAGATGCTGGAGAAGGCATAGCAGACGAAGGAGAAGACCAAGGGCAAGACCTGACGAATGATCCTACCTTCGAAGGCGCACCAAGCGCTTCTGGCCTCCACGCATCACCCTGTCCTATAACCACCACACTCCCAATTCCAGACCCAGCCGCTGCAACATCCACACCCATAACCAACCCGCCTATGGCAGAGGGCACAGGCTTTACTGGTATGCCTACCTACCCTGCCTATGGTTTGGGCCCACCTACCACTGCGTTTCCTGAGGCAACTACTGCCAGTGAGCCGGTGACCTCCAGTTCTGCGCCGCGATGGTATGCGGCCAACTATCACCATCCTCTACCCGCTTTGGGAACCTATGTGGATGCTCTTGGGTATGCAACCTTGAGTGGGTTGAGGAGAGGACCTCAGTCTCTTGGAGGCAGGAGTAGAGGATCAAGGAGATCCTCCAACAGGTCCCTGACGCGGTCGGAGATCAACGAGGTGCTCCGAGAAGCCACCTCTAAAACCGTTGGCGACCTCACTCAAGAGATTCGAGAGAAACTGGAGCCCCTGATGATACCGCTTCAAGCGTCACCTACCACGGTGGGAGTGTCACCCCATCGAGTACAGGCCAACCACCTGGTGGCAGGGCTGACAAACACCCTGGGGAGCCTGAGGAGCCGACCGATGCCGACCCCTGCAGCGATACCGAGAAGCCCTTTCGTACCGAGAACGGCCCAGCCGCCCTACAGCCACGTGACGAACTCTACGAGAGCCGAGCTGGATTGGCTGGGGCTGACAGCTTTAAGGGCAATGGTTGACGTGGAGCCCTATGGCTCTAGTGATCTACGCGGAGACCCCTCCGATGATGAGCCGCCGTCGATGACTTCTGCTTCGCCCTCGGAGGACGACGACCCGGAGGACCCCGAGAACCCAAGTGGGAAGAAGAAGAAGAAGAAGAGGAAGACCCGACGCCCTGAGGGACGCAGGTCTCAGGAGGCTAAGGCTATTGCCACCTCCAAGATCGTGGTGAACCTGCCTGAGTTCACAGGCAAGGACCCCAGCGAGTTCGCTGAGAATTTTGGCCGGTTTCTCCGATTGACCGGCCAAGCCCACGCTAGTGGACGGGTCAAGTGCGATCTGCTCCTGCAGTGTTGCAAGACCAAGTACCTGGAGGGGCAGGTCAGACAGATCGTGACTAAGTCCGCCACCTTTGCCGATGTGTTGGTTGCCTTGGAGAGGCAGTACCCGACCTATGAAACCGACCTCTCCATCAGGGCCGAGATCCAGAACCTGCCCGTGCTGCCCAACAACCCCAAACCTGGCAGGGTCTTTGAGCTGTTGGCTGACCTGGATCACTGGGCCGGACGATTGACGCCCGGTTCCTACAGCAGCGACGACCTGCTCTTCTGGTTGGTGGCTAAGCTTCCTCGAGAGCTGTGGGACGAGTGCCGTTCAACGGCAGAGCGCAAGGCTAGATCCCTCCGCTATGAGGATCTATGCGTGCTACTCGTGGAGCTGGCGCTGGAGAAAGAAAGCGACCAGCACCTGAACAACTACCGTCGTGGAGGTGGAGGCTCTGGAAGCCATGGCAAAGGGTACCAAGGATCCAGACCTGGGCAGGGGACTACCCCCGGACACGCCCGCGCCCGTATCATGGAAAACGTCAAGGAGCTCTTCTGGTGTGATGCCAGAGACGAGCAGGGACACCTGCAGCACGCCCCTGACTGCGAGCAGCGAGACTGCTTCGTAGTCCAAGGGAAGCAGCAGGAGAAGAACACCAGCGCCAAAGCGAAGCTGCCGGATCATTACAGGTGCACCATCACGTGTGCCTTCTGTGGGAAGAGGCAGCACTACGAGGATGAGTGTTACCATAAGCAGCACCTATCGGCGAAGCTTAAGGGTGAAGATCCTGGCAAAGGCTCAGGCAAAGGTGGGGGCAAAGGCAAAGGCAAAGACTCCGGCAAGGGCAAGTTCAAAGGACGTGGACAAGGGCAAGACAAGAGTCAAGGTGGACGAGGAGAAGGCGCTAACCGCCAGCTAGACAAGGACAACAAGAACACGGACAAGAACGGAGGCAACCCCAACCCTAATCGAGGGGGGAACTCCGAGCCCTCTGGAGGGCAGTCTGGTCCTACCACACGCTCACAGACGCAGGCCCAGAAAGAACAAGGGGCCAAGCGGGAGCACGAAGGTGGTGATGACGGCAACGCTAAGAAGAGAAGCCGTTTCATGAGGATGGCCCACAAGCTGCGGAACAAGGGGTTCGAGGTGACCTGTCCCGCGGAGTTCTGACGGGGACGCTCCGGTGGCACCCAAGACCGGCGTCTTGGGTACGTATCCGACTAGGGGGACGTGAATACCTGGGGGTATTGGATACTGGCGCCACCATATCTATAGTGGCCAAGAAAACTTTACCTTGTGGGAGCCTGAAGAACACCATGACCACCGCGGCTATACGAACGGGGGATGGACATGTGGTGCACAGCTGCGGGGACTGTGAAGTGGAGGTACCTATGGGCTCCCGGACTATCACCCATCGGTTCTATGTGATGGACACTGAGGCCTTCGACTTTGTATTGGGGACTGACTTCTTCGTGCAGCACTCCCAGATACAATCCCTGACGCTGCAAGCGCCCTACCTCCTCTACGTGGACCACGGCAGTGGCAGAGAGTCTGTGCCACTGGAGCAGTCGGAACATACCTCGAGTTACCTGAGGCTATCGAAGGAGGAGCCCTGGAGCATGATGGCGCCCTCCAAAACTGAGGACTATCAACTATTGGAAGAAGTCCTAGACCAAGGTCTGAAGGAGTTGGGTTACTCTAGAGAAGACATGAATGTGGAGTTGTTCGCCAGCGACAAGCAGCATGCACTGGACCTTTACTGCAGCAAGGGGAAGAACTGCAGCTACAAATTTTACTGGCCCTCTTTCGGGATGGCCTCCGGGAACCCCAGGTTCAGTGAACTGGGGAAGGTGCTGACCAAGGTGGCCTTGGAACGTTCCCGTATGGTCCTGTGTTCCCCTGATTAAGGAGCCCATGGGGGCAACGAGTACTGGCGAAACCTCCTGGACAGGTTGACTATCAGCTCTGTTCGATTACCTGATGAGGCCATCTACGTGCCTCTGGGGCGTAAGACGCCTATTGGGAAACCCGGATGGGGAAGTATGCTCAGCGTGGTGGACGAAGGTCTTACCTCCATCCCCTGGGAGGATCTAGACCCGACTCTGGTCCAGGCTATACAACGAGAAAACGATGGACTCGCCTTGGGTGACTTGAAGGATCGACTACGACCTCAAGATGCTATTGAGACTATACCCGGAGGAGATGAGTACGTCGTGACTGACACCAACGCCCCCAACTCTCCCTGCCATGTACCTGTTCCTGATGGAGTCTCTGAGTGTGGACTATCTGAGCTACCTAGCTCTATCCACTCAGATGACAAAACTGAGCACGACGCCTTCTTCGTGCAGACCTGTGTGGAGGAAGTGGAGAACGCCGAGTACGTCGCCCCACTGAAACCCCTACTCTCCATGAGGGTGGAAGACCCTGTGGACGAAGAGCTGGACCCTCGATCCAGGCTAAGGGAGTATGTGGACTCCAAGAGGAAGTTGGTGGCGAAAAAGCTATGCTACGCTAAGCCTACCCGCAGCTCATGGCCACTGAAGCAAGGACGTATGGGAGATCTATCCCAATTGAAGGAGGACCTCGAACAGAAGATCACCACCTGGCAAAGGGAGGTAGATCTTAAGCTCATGAAGAGCGTGTGGGGCGCCCATGTGAGGACCCCAGAGGAGGACGACCTCTCGGAGGAATGTGTATGTGAACCCCCTCGAGCGTGCCTATGTTGCCATCGTCCATCGGAGATGGTTGAACAAGACCTTCTATATGCCTACCAAGGGTTGGAGGACACTACCAAGGGCGAAGAGTCGGTTGAGGATCACCTCCCGACGTCTATTACTCAGGGGGCAAGCAACTTACACTCTGACGAGTACATGGAGGACAAGATCAAGCTATTGGACCCGCGGGTGCAGAAGCTTATAAGGACCTATCTGGAGGTGTTCGGAGAACTACCCCCTCCAGCCTCATGTGACAAGCTGGTACAGATGGACCTCAAGCTGAAACCCGAGTTCGTGGGTCACAAGATCCGGAGGAGACCCTATCCAGCTCCTAAAGAGCAGGCCGACGAGATCGAGCGACAGATACAAGAATGTATCGACGCTGGCCAAGTTCTGGAGTACAAGGACGGGGACTACCCCCTACACTGCAGCCCCTGTTTCCTGGTGGCTAAACCTTCGTCTACAGCCAAACGGCTGGTACTGGACTACGGAGAGCTGAACAAGAAAACGTTGAACCACTCAGGGTCCATTCCTAATATGGAGTCTACCCTGGAGAAGATAGCCTCCTGTCACTACAAGACCAAGATGGACAAGAGGAGCGGATTCTGGCAAGTGGACCTGACGCCCAACGCTCAGGAGCTACTGGCCTTCATCACCCCTCAGGGGAGGGTGTTCAAGTGGAAGGTCCTGCCGTTTGGCGTGGCCAACGCACCCGCTCTATTCCAAGAGCTGATGAACAAGATCTTGTCCATCCTACGAAGGAGACCTAAGGTGCAGGAACTTATATCCCGTGGGGCCCAGATGGAAGCTCACATCGACGATGTATGCCTCGGGACCAATACCCAGGAGGACCACCTAATCCTCTTGGGTGAGTTCTTTGCGGTCTGCCACGAGAACCACACACGACTCAAGCTGGAGAAGTGTGAGTTCATGCAGGAGACCATGCAGTACCTGGGGTTTGACGTTGGCTATGGGTGGTGGACCCCAGCGGCCTCTAAGGCCAAACCCCTGATGGATGCTAAGGTACGGCACGAAGACCCCAAGAAAGGACTTCATGATGTACGCAGTTTCATTGGGGCGTGCAACTTCTATCGCCGCCATATCAAAAACTTCACCTACACCAGCACCATTCTGATGGACTTGATCAAGAAGAGTACTACTTGGCGCTGGGGCCCACAAGAGCAACAAGCGTTTGACGAGCTCAAAGACAAGGTGGCCAACGCTAAGTGCTTGGGCGTGCCTAGGGCACAAGGGGAGATTATCCTGGTGACCGATGCCAGCAATGTGGGCGTTGGTGGAAGGTGTTCCAATGGCAAGCACTAGAGAAGGAGGAGTTCGACTCGGCCATTTCCCAATGGGGCACGGAAGGTCTCAACCGAGATGGAACCCTCAAGCACAGCTACCCTGAAGACAAGTGGGTCCTAGTACCTCTGGGCCACTGGAACTGGAAGTGGAACCAGGCCAGGGGGAACTACTCCACTTATGAGCAGGAATTGCTCGCGGGTATGCTAGTGCTGTCCTCACAAGCACGACTGTTGGGGAGTAACCCTGTGGTCTGGCTGTGCGACCAAGAACCGGTCCGCGGTTTCCAGAAGGGCCCCCCACCTGAGAAGGCCAAGCTACGGCACTGGTGGACCTACCTCAGTCAACTACGGTCGACGGTACACCATATCCAGGGAGTGAAGAACGAGTGTGCAGACTACATCAGCCGCAACAACTTCGACACCCTGATTGGTGCCTGGTCTGAAGCGCTGGCTAAGGAGGCGTTCAGCCGTATGGACGTCCACTTGGACCTCAACATGACGATGATACGCCCCTTGGATCGACTCCAACAGTCGGAGTACCTGAAGGAGTTTGGGGATATCTACAAGCGCCTGGAGAAACACCTTCAACCCCTCCTGGTCAACCAAGATCAGTGGAAGAGGGACAAGAGCTACCTCTAGCACTAGGACCGCATCGTGGTGCCTAGTGACAGAGTCCCAGCGCTTCTGAAGCGGACCCATGACTCCAGCGGTCATGTGGGTGCTGACCGTACCCTGAGGCTATTCAAGCAGTTGTTCCACACTACATGGACTGACGACCAACTGCGGAAAACCCTCCAGCCTATCGTGGACAAGTGCCCGTGCAGGTCCTGTAAACCAGGGGATATCAGGGACAGAGGTCTCTACTCGACCCTGCCCATCCTTCACTGTGCTAACAGTGTTCTATACGTGGACTACACGGAGATGCCGAAGTTCGGGGGCTATGACTTCGCCCTCGTTATAACCTGTGGTTTGACCAGGTTTACCAGGGTGTTCCCATGTACCAAGCACATTACCGGGGAGGAGACTATCAAGATACTCCTGGAGGAGTGGTTTTGTGTCTATGGGGCGCCCAAGGAGATCAACTCCGATGAGGACGTACGAGTACGCTCAGATACCGGTTGGTACAAGAGGGTCCTGAGATCCCTCAATGTCCAGGTGTCTACGGGGATCCCCTACTTGCACACGAGCAACCCCCTATGTGAGCGACAGATCCGTGTCCTCAAGGAGAATGTCAGGATATGGTGCAAAACTGAACGCACCAGAGACTGGGTGAGACTACTCCCCGTCATATCCTTGATGATGAACTCCCAAGAGAGTTCAGCTACTGGCTACTCGCCCCATGAGCTATTCCTAGGGCGCCCGGCATGATTCCTGCATGCCCCCTATCCAGAGGACACCCATTCTTCTGTGGGTGAATGGGTCCAAGAGCAACAAGCGAAGGTGGACAAGGCCAAGGCTATGCTCCAGAGAGTGAGGGAGCGTCAGTGGAACAAGAAGAACAAGCACCGAGTACCGGCCACCTACCAAGAGGGGGACTGGGTGCTGGTGCACCACAGTCGACTACCCGCCTGGCCACGCTCTACCAGCGATGACCCATACTTCGGGCCGTACAAGATTCTATCAGTGGATGGACGCAGTATCACCGTGCGGTGTTCTCCCCGTGTATGGGGGACCCTGGTGTGCGCCGCTCAACACCTGAAGCGCTACTATGATCCTGAAGACCTCTGTGGGGAGGAGTGGGAGCTGAACGACGAGGAAATCGCCGCCCTAGACCTACAAGGGGCTGCCAGCCCTATGGAAGTTGAAGGGGAACTCCCCGACATGAACGCCGAGGAGATGGCTAAGGAGGGCTTCTACCTGGTGAATTCTGTCCTACGCCACCGCTATCGCCAGGGTTGGCGCTTCCTCACCCTCTGAGAAGGGTTTGGAGTCGAAGAGGCCACCTGGGAGCCCTTCTCTGCGTTTGTTCTACCGGAGGGACGCCTAAACTCAGTTCTGGTTGACTACTTGTCCCAGAACAACCTTGGTGAGTTGCTGAGGCTCGCTGAGATGCTTGCCTCCAAGACTAAAGCTAGGGACTGAACCTTACCCCTAAGTGTGCTACGTATGTCTGTGTGTGTCTCACTTCTCTCCCGGGCGTGGCTCCCGGAGACCGGGCTTCGCTGATGTCGGACTGAAGGTCCTAGTCAGGTACTGGTACCACTCCTACGGCGCCCAATTTTTGTGCTGGCGCCTATCCTCGGGGGAAGACGGCAAAAGCCCTACCTACTAAAGGGGAGGGGTGGCCAAGTGTGCTAAGGGCATACAAAACGCCCATTTTTGCTAAAGGCCAAAAGCTAACGCACTCCCCTGCCCACGAGGAAAAGCACGCGGGACAGGAGACACCACTACACTACACACCCTACCTACAGTGGCACCATCCTGGTGGGCGAGAACTTCTGCAACTGGCTCAAGCCCCCACTCAGGATTACCACTCCTACACTCACGCTCTACTGGGTGTTGTTGGAGGTCAAGTCGTGAGAGTTAGATTTGGCACCCTCCTCAACAACAGCAAAGTAATGGGCTCATAGTATTGTAGTTTTCCAGCTTAGTCCATAGCAAAAAAGGGACTATGAAACACAATCATTATTTACACTCATGTTCACTCCTTACCTCTCTTCCACTCTCACCATACAAATATCCCTCTTGTAGTAAAATACACCTAGTTAGGACTTACCTAGGAAGCACCACGTGCTCCCTGGTGTCGCCGCCAGGCGCCTCTCCTCTATCTATCTCTCTTCTCTCCTCTTGTGTTTGGGGCTTGGCTTAGGCCTAGGTATATTCTTGGGATCCCCCAATACATGAAACATGCTTGGGACCCACCAAATAGGCATTAAAATACATGTAGAAGTAGGGACAACCATGGAAAAGGGTTGTAGAGTATATAGAGGTCCCTTAGGGGCCTTAGACTCCTTCGAAGGTAGTATGTGTGGTATCACTCACAAAATGAGTTGATCATGCATGACATGCATGACAATCCATGATGTCAAAAATGTGATCATCCAAATTCAAAGAGTTATGAAAAATGAATAGTATAACCTTCTTAGGAACCCATAAGAGTGGGGTTGTGGTTGTGTTAGTTCTGAGCGAAAGTGAGGTTTTGGGTTGGAATGTGAAAAACACATGCTAGGGCGCCAGCATGTCATGACACATGATGCATGACACATGACACATGATGCATAATGAATGATGATGATGATGAATGATGATGATTGATCTGAATCTGCTCTGAGTTCAAATAAAGTACACTCTGAGTTCAAAATATATACTCCATGGGGCTCAATCTCACTCCCCCCCCGACTGAAGCCCTGGAATTCAGGAATAAATACGCAGAAAAATAGGCTGAAAAATGATATTGTGGCCATAATCATATGCAGCCCTGTGAAATCTCTTAGCATTTACTATTCAGTCCAGAACTGGACCACCTTCAATACCAAGTATGATCACTGCACCTCAGTACCACAGTAAAGAATGAGTGGAATGACTTCGGAAAGCATACATGCGAGTTACCTTTCTTACTATACCACTCTTACCACAGCACAATAGGTGATTAGTTTGGAGCTAAAAATGCAAATACCAGAAGTTCCAGAAAGATTGTGCTCAAAGTGATATATAAAGCATGGACAAGGCGTAGGAATCCTTAGGGAAGCCTTACATAACATATGCAGATACCGATTTTTTGAAAATCAATTTGAAATCGGCAATTAATAACGCTTGAAAAAAACTTCAAAATGAACCGTAGCTGAGGTTCTAACTCGCCAGGAACCAAAACTTGAAAAAGTATTTGGACACCTGAAAAGCGCAAAGTGTAGCGCTGGGAGTTCTGGCGACTCCCGTAACTGCGCGCGTCTGCCGTGCGGGACTGGGGGCGAAGCCTCCAAAGTCCAAAAACTTTTGAACTTTTGTAAAAGAGCGCTTCTGAAGCTGCAAAAAGCGCAGTTTTGTAAAACAAAGAATTTGGAAAACAACGAGCAGCGAAAAACGCGATTTTATAAAGTGAGGCTTACAGACAGGCTAAAATTTTTGCGCGGGGAGGGTGCACAGTACAGCCATAGGGTAACTGTACGCTTTGCGCGCATCAATTCACCACTGTGCGTGTAATAGGCGAGTTTGAACATCAGCCACACATAGCACAACAGAAATCAAACATACGTGTTGGTTACAGCTTGCACAACACGCGTAGCGTTTTTTTACCTTGCTTTGCCGTCTTGTGCACGCTCTTGGTGCCTCGCAAGGTCTGGCTTGGGCTGGCATTCAGGCAGGATTCAGGAGGGAAACAGGCCGTCACGCATGCAAAATAGCAGCGTACGCCGCGTCGTGCACACGTAAAAACTCCGAATCCAAGTAGGATACAGGGTAAAACCTTCATAAGGGAAACATTCAAGGTTTGGGAGGTAGGGAGAACCTTCCTTGTTTGCTCTGTAGGACAGCATGCATGCATAGCGGAGGCGCCGCTATATGCGTCACTGTCCTCTGTTTGTGGTTTTGTGGCGGAATGCCTGGTGAGTCGTTCAGTGCATGCATATGCTCACGTGCAGGCACCTAAAACACTCATATGTCTCACCGTGCCGCTCACACATGCAGCGTGTGTTAGAGAGTGTAGGACCGTGGGAACTCAAACTAACCAATGAAACTCTGGGGTGAGATTCCCGACTTGCAAGTTGCGCGGTTTGAGTTCTCCGAGTGTGGGAGGAGTGTGGAGTGGAGAGTGGGATGTGGGTTGGAGGCGTTAGCAAGGGGCGCTCCTGCAAAGGGCTACTCCTTTGTAGAGCGTTAAGTTCAGCGTGTGGGAGACTGGGAAGGCAGGGGATTGGAATGGGCAAGGGCGTTCGCGTTGGTCAGCGTACGCTGGCCCTTGTTCCCAATCCCAATCTGATCCCTGACGGGTTTTTCCTGGTCTCCCCGTGTGTGACCCTCTCTCTTTTTCTTTTGGGTAGCCCCAAGGTAGAGACCCTGAGGTAGATTCACACACATGCTCGCCCTGCACCGCACATCCACGCACAGCACTGCACACACATACTCAACACAACACACTTTTGCGGGCCTTCACTCACTCTGCACGGATCACGTTGAGCTTCGGTTCCGTGTCCACACTTGCACGGGTGTCATCGGACCGGAGGCGAGATGCACCCAAAGCGTTCACTGTTTGTTCAGGGATGCTTGGTGTTAGCTTCAACTTGACTTGCCTTGGCGTGGGCGTGTGTGTGGGAAGTTGTAGGATCAGGCTGTCTTGCGGTGTAGGATCAGGCGTTAGCGTCTTTGACGGTGGGTGCCCAAGGCGGGGAGGTTTGCAGCCAAGGGGGTAGCCCTGGTCGTGGTTGGGCGGCCCTGTAAGTGCGGCTAGCCCCATCTGCTCAGATTTTCAGACATTCTGCCCAGATTGGCTACATTTTGGTCATTTTCTTTGCTTCGACGGAATTGCCGCCTCGCAGCTCAGTCTCAGGATATTTCCTATATATTTCTGATATGCCGGATTTGATTCCGCGGTCCATTCCCCGTAAATCCGCCGCGTTTCGCTATTTTAGCTGGAATTGCCATTTGCCGCTGACGCGCGCTCGCGGGCCAGATCGGCCAAACATTTTTACATAATTGGATTATTTAAATCTTTTCAGACAGTTTTGGACACTCAGATGTATTTAGAATAATCCGCGTCAATTTTCTTCATAGACTGGGATTTTCTGCCGGATAACAATCAGCATGGACCTTGCTTCAGTTGTTGCTGCTCTCGCCTCCGTTGGTGTCCGAGTATCCGGTTCTACCCCCAATAGCAGCGTTCAGGGAGACTCCTCGCGTGCCTGCCCCACTGGTCTTGCCGGCCCCGAGCCCTCCGGCACCATCAACGACCCAGGGCAGCACTTTCATGGTAGCAGAGGCTACCTGAATGTTGTTCCTTTGGTGTCCCAACCACAGCTAGCTCCCCAGTACGGTCCCGTAGACCCCGCCACCTCCGGAGAAGTAACGATTACGCTCCCGTGGTGCTGTGCGAACGAGGCCTTGAGAGGAATGCCTTGCGCAAGCCCAAATTGCCCAAGAAGGGCACAAATCAGCAGCTGTGGAGGCCCAGATTACCATCAAGATCCCAGTCGAAATTGGCCATCAAGCAGCTGGAATCTCCCAGCCTACGCCGATGGCAACGCTCAGGTGGAGCTTACGGACCTGGCAGGTACTAATACTCCTTACCAATGTCCACATTTTGAGACCATCGACGCCGACATTGACAACATTGAGATGGGTGGTCCAGGTGAGGTACCTACCTATAATCGACCAGCCTCTTGGGCACAATGGGACAACCATTTGTCTTCAGAAGTGACCCGTAACCTTGAGGCGCTTGAGGCCCTTTGTCTATTAGCCACGTCTGAGCTGATAGGTCAAGAAAGAATCGCCTCTGATTTTTTATTTGAATATTTTTTCCTTCTTCAGGAAGAAATTAATACCAGGATGTGGTGGCGTTCTCAAGAAGATGAATCTTTTGCCATTTTTTTGCAGATCTGGGAGGCAAGCCCCTTCCCGAAGGAGAAGACCAAGGCACCTGTTGCCGGGCCCTCCGCCCCTCATCCCTCTGTTTCCATCCGCGACGATCTAGCCGCCGCGGTTGAGGAAGGAATTTTAGAGGCAGCCAGGCAGGCAAGTCTGGAAATTAGGGCTGAAGGAGCTCCCCAAGTGGACTCCTGGCTGCGAACCACCGAGATTAGCGGTCCGACAGCCTGCTCAGGCCCTTCAGGACACGGTATGTACTGTCCTGCCGACTGCTCTTGCAGATTACAGCGAGATACTGAGCTCCAATTGCTCAAAGATCAAATGCAACTCATCATTCAGACGCTGGGAATTAAAGATCTTTTCAAGACACACATGCGGTCTGAGGGCGCATCATCGGTGGAACAAACAACAGAACCGTCGGAGGAGGCGACAGAAATTTTTTCGATTGCTCCTTCGGTGGACTCTAAGACCACCGATGCAAGGATCAGCAGGACTAAGCTAAAGGAAAGGGTTACAATCTCTCGATCTCAGAGTAGGTCGGCGAAGGCTAGGACTGAGGCTCAGAATGCCAAGCGAACTGCCTCCCGTACTGCCCTTCCTGCTGCTGATTCCAATGCATTAGCCCAGATGTTGCTCGCCCAGACCCTCGCCGGAGCTGGTGTGGCTAATGATGCCGCCAAGGTGTCTGCCATTACGGCCGGTGTTGGGCTGGATTCACTTCTAAATCCTACTTCATTGCGACTTCGTCAGGTTGCCAAGCAACCGAAGTATAATGGAAACCCCAGACGTTGGCCTCAGTTCCAACGGGAATTTAAATTGTGGGTTAAGACTCAAAAGCTTCAAGATGATCAGTTCCTGATGGCCCTCTTGGACTGCCTTGAGGGAGCGCCGGCCAACACTTGGCTCAGGACCTGGAGTGATCGTGAGGATTCAAGTTCCCCCCTTACCTTTGATGAGGTGTGGGAACAGTTGGAGGTACGTGGATCCCGGCTGCCTGAGGACCATTACCACCAGATGTTGAAGAATTTTCCTTCATTCTCACGATTAATCTTGCACGAAGTGCAAGACAAGAGACAGCGCTTCTGGAATCTAGTGGAAGAGTCTGAACATTCAGGCGAAAAATTTTCTAGTGCCGAGCTGAAAAATTTGATTTTTGACAAGATCCCCTCCGAAACTGCCGCCACCCTTCGGAATAAACAATCCGAAGAAAAGGTCAAGACCTGGTGGGCGGAGGTCGATGGCTTCGATGCCTCGGCCAACAGGTTTACGGTCAGGGAGGCACTTCAAAAGTGCTCCCCCACGTCGTTTTCCAAGGTGAAATTCACTGAAAACACGTGGAAAATCAAATTTAATGAACACGAGGATCGGGACTTGTTTGTCCAAGTCCTCAACAAGAGAGTAAGCTTCCATGGTCATCGCCTGAAGGCCAGGAACTGGGTGTTTTCGTTCACCCCGCAGGAACTGTGGGAAGAGGTTGAGCGGCTCGCTGACGCCGCCAATCAAAATTTCCATGAGGGTCTTGGGGGAAACAAGAATACCCAGCAAAACACCCAAAATGGGGCCCAAAAGGGCAACAAAAAGGTGAATGACACCCGGAATGTTCAGGATCATTGTAGCATCTGCCTTCTTTTAGGTTCTACGAACCGAGCTAAGACGCATTCTACTGGTAATCACCGATGGTCTGCTTACGATCACAAGGTGATTGGTGAAAATGTCAGTAATTCGCAGAATTCAGACAGGAATGACAGACAGGTGCATGGTGCAAAGGGGGGAAAGGGTAATCCGACCCCCTCCGGTGGAAACAAAAATACCGGAGGCCCTGGCGGGTCCCAAGGCAAAGGAAATCGGACTCCATCCGGTTCCGGTGGGCAGCCTAACGGCCAGACAAGTCCCAATGGCAACGCCGGAGGCGGAAATCGAAATCCAGGCCAAACCCCTCAATCCGGTACAAACAAAGGAAATGCTCCAGGATCACAGGGTAAAGGTAAGGGAAATCCTTCGGGAACCCCTTTCTCTGGTAAGGGCAGAGGGCGTGGCGACGGTGGAGGTCCATCATCCGGCGGCCGTGGCCGTGGACGTGGAAAGGGCAACCATCGTGTGGATCAGGTCTCAGGTGCAGATCAGGTGTCCGATGCGGATCGAGATTATGTCGAAAATGCCCTGAATCCAGCAGATGATCCGTTCCAAGATGAGTGGATCGACGAATCAGGCTGTGTCCACAATGTTAACGCAGCCACTGGAGGTCAGAACGCCTAGGGGAGCCACGAAAATCGCCCCTCCCCAGGCGATTTCAGGCATGATCCCCAGATTCCAGATCGACCATTACTTGATGTAGGGTCGCTTGTCTCCTCTCCCCTGGATCCGGCAGCGGATCCTTCTGTTGTAGTGGACGAGGTTGGTGTACAGTCCAAGCACAGGGCCCGTCAGTTTGTCACAAAGCTGTGGGTCTCTGATTGCAAGGGAAATTTCCACCTCGCCACTTGTTTGTGTGACAATGGATCAGAGGTAAATCTCCAATCCAATTCATTCTTACCCGACGACTGCGTGTTTGAATCGCCTCATCCTGTTACCCTCGAGGGAGTTTCTGGACATTCTCTCGCAGGTGGGCAGCGTGGTTGTTATATATCAACACATTTGGTCGCTCAAGACCTTTGGGAAGAGCAAAATGTGGAAGAAGTTGTCCTTAAGGATGACTACTTCTATCGTGCCGACATAAAGTATGACCTTTATTTGGGCCATCCTTGGCTTCGCAAGAACAGGGTAGCGCCCGTAGGTCATCGTCGTTGTTTTTTGCTGGAGTCAGGTCCCTTGGAGCGTCCTGAATTTCGTTTTTTGCACGCAGGGTTTAAAAGTGCAGAAGAATTTTTGAAGCAAAAGGTGACACCAAAATTTGGTGAAGATGTCACCATTGCAGAGGTGAATGGGAGTGCCGATTACTCCCAAGAGTTAGAATGTCTTCGTAGGGACTCCCAGCCACGACGCCCTTCGCGCTGGCACTCTTCATCCTACAGAGTTGTCGACAAATGGCGCGATGCAATTTGTGAATATTTTCATGAACACCATTCCTTTTGGCCACAGTATGATGCCTTTGCTAACCGTATGAACAAGCCCTTCGACAAGCACTTTAGCGACGCTTGGACCCATAAATGGGACAAGAAGTTGTGGATTAATCCTCCGTTTCACTTAATCCAGCAGGTCATCCACAAAATCAAGCAAGATAAAACCCAGGCAATTTTAGTTGTGCCCTTGTGGGACGACAAGCCTTGGTTTCAGGAATTACAAGACATTTGTGTAGATTACATCGAACTTCCCAGGAAGATTAAGCTGTATGCCAGGGACGACACAGGTCCCCTGCCTCAGCGGTCCTGGAGTTCGCTTGCATTCCTGGTGGATGGAAAGCTTTCTGACTCTAATTCTGCTGATTCTGGTACTGATTCTTGTGTTGGGTCTGAATCTGAGGTTGAGCGTGGTACTGGTGATGAATCTATTTTTTCTGATTTTTGTCCGTCAGATACCCAAGGTGATCCAACGTCCAATGGATCCGCCTCGTCTCCCTCTTCCCCAATACGATCGACATCGAAAAGAATCTTCAGTGCACGGGCGAAGAAAAATTCCAAATCGCGCCGCAAATTCAGAGTTTTTTATGAAAAACCCCCTGTGGAAGCTTTCATGGATCCTTTCGAGGAGCTGGATCACGAAGAGAATCTCTGGGATTTCGACACACGACCCACCTATCTTCAAGAGGCAGTTGATACGGAGCTGTTTAGGGACATCCGTAAGAAGATTCTTCCTGCCAAAGCCGAAGAAGTCGCCAAAGTTTTTTCGACAGTAATTCCTGGCGATCAGGTGGACACTGAATTGTGTTCCAAGTCAAGAGAAAAGATTTTTGAGGAACGGAAGGACACAACCCTTTCAGGGAAGTTGATCAAAGACCCCCCTGTCCGTGGACAGTTCGGTGAAGCCTTCATCGAGCTTCGTGAAGGGTACAAGGCAAAAAAACAGCGCCCTTATGAAAATCATGGACACAAACATGAGATACTCAGAAAAATCATCGAGAGAAATCTCAGGGAATTTGGTTGGCTTGAGGGTTGTATGACCAGCGAATGGTGCTGTGCACCCTTCACAGTCCCGAAGCCCCCGCCTGCAGACCAGAACACTATTGATGGTTGGCGAATGGTTGTTGATTTTCGCAATCTCAACGCCGAAACCAAGGCGGATTCACACCCCCTGCCCCTCATTGAGGAGGAAATCGCCAAGAGGGCGAGAGGTCGTTTGTTTTCTGTGCTGGATCTCCGTCACGGCTTTCACCAAATGCCGTTGAGGAAGGACAGCCGACCCCTCACCCTGTATGTGCACGCTATGTGGCCCAGTCCAGTGGACAGTCATGCCCATGGGCCTGAAGAATGCCCCTTCGTTTTTTCAAAGAATGATGGAAGATGTGCTTTTTTCAGCTCATCCTGAGCTTCGTGCCTTCGTGAGCGTGTACATAGATGACATAATCATCGCGACGGAAGGGGAGGGACTGACCGAAGCCGAGCTGGTGGCCCTACATGAGAAGCAGCTGAACCAAGTTTTGGATATACTTGACGCCAATCAGCTGATTTGTGGGCCAAAGAAGGGAAAATTATTTTTAAAATCAGTCGAATTTTGTGGTTCTCTCCTAGAGAATGGCACCCGACGACCCAGTCCAGGGAAGCTCGTCGCTATTCAGAAGTGGAAGCGCCCTGAGACGATCACGGAGTTGAGAGGATTCCTGGGTTGTTGCAATTTTTACCACACTTTTGTGCCGAATTATGCCAAATTTGCTGCCCCCCTCACTGAATTATTGAAGGTAGGGAGAGATGCGGGCAAGGCAGGTTCAAAGGTTCGTGTCAAGTGGACTGACGAGTGCGAGGAGGCCTTCCATCACTTGAAGGCAGCCCTCTGCGAAGTCGCCACGTTGCATGTGCCCCAATTTGACCGACCCTCCTACATTAGAACCGACGCTTCTAGGTACGCGATCGGAGCTGTCCTTGAACAGGTTGATGAAGCCACAGGTGATCATTACCCTCTTGCATTTTGGTCTCGGAAGCTAGCCCCACGCCAAATGCAATGGTCGCCACGTGAGCAAGAAACGTATGCCATAATTTGCGCTCTAAAAAAGTACCAATCGTGGGTTGGCACCAATCGAGTCGAGGTCTTGACGGATCATCGATTTCTGGAATATTGGGCCACCGAACACATTGATACTGTCGCGAGCCCAGCTGGTCGACGGGCCAGATGGCACGAATTTCTCTCTCTGTTTGACCTCCATGTGTCGTATTTGCCTGGAAAACATAACACGGTAGCGGATGCTCTGAGCCGATGGGCTTACCCCGCCTCAGAGGGGCTGCAAAGTACCAACATCCATGGTACGGAGCAGGACCGCCATGTAATCATCGAATGGGATCAGGAAGAAAAAAAGCTCATTCGACGTGCATGCATGCAATGCGCTGTTAAACAACACGCATTACCGTGTCACGACATCACGGCCATCACAGATCCGGCGCATGCTCATGAGATCTGCACCAAAACACTGAAAGTCGTGGAAAAAGTCACCGATCCCTCCTCAGGGAGTGTGAAACGGTTTGACTATACCCGACAAGTAAGTCGATTTCGGTTGATCCAGGGCATTAAGCGTCGAGATCCGGCCAAAACTCCACCCCTGCCGAAAGATTCCCTTATCATCCGAGACTGGACGTCCGATTACCTGCAGGATCCCATGTTTAAAGAGGTCTTTGGAAATCTCAAATCCAAAGATGCTCACAGGGATGGGATTTTTTCTGAGTACTCGTTGGATGGGGGGAAGCTGTGGATGGAGGGTAAATTGTGCGTACCAGACGCCCTGGCCCCTCGAGTATTAAACTGGTGGCATAAATGGGAGTCCCCCCACGCCCATGGCCGTCGACTGTGGTCGATGATTAAACATAGGTTGTTTGGCTCACGGCTATATACTCACTGCATGAAAGTAGCCGCCGGATGTGCCCAATGTGCTGTCTCGACGCCCCCCAGCGCGAAGAAGCACGGCCATCTGAGGCCTCATCCTATTCCGGAGCGCCTCTTTAACAGAGTCACCAGTGATTTCTTCTATCTCGGTGAACTCGATGACGAAGAGTGCCATTGGACTAACAAAAAAGTCAATGGTGTGCTCCTCATTCAGTGCCGTCATTCCGGCTACATTCAAGTGTTGCCTTGCAACATTGAGTCGATGACTGGCAAGGCTGCCGCCAAATGGTGCGCGCAGACCTGGATGGGAGGTTGGGACGTCCCATCCGAGGTGGTGACGGATTCAGGCAAAGAGTACACCTCCGAATGGTGGAAGGAATTATGTGCTCGCCTTGGAATCCACCACCTCCGATGTGAAATCCACTCGCATCGAGCGCTGCCTGGCGAAAGAGCCGGCCGCTCACTTATAAATATGCTTCGTAAGGAGCTCGCGAGTGAAAAGGATTTCCATTGGCTTGAGATTCTTTTCGCCATGCTTCGCCGTTACCACAACACGCCTTTGTACCATGGCCTTTCTCCAAATGAAATTGTCTTTGGACGAAAGAAGTGTTGGTGGAACATGCCGTTGAATAATCCTCGCATCTGTAAGGATGCTTCGTTGTTTTTGGACGACGTCCAACGAGCAGATAAAACTGTGTCGAAATTAATCGAAAAGCATCAAGCTGACTGGCTTTGGGTTCAGAATCAAGGTTGAAAAAACCCCCACAATTTTGAAGTCGATGATCGAGTTTGGCTTCGAAAATCCGAAACCACCCTGGACGGAGATGACAAGCTTCTTCCCTTGTGGGAGGGGCCATTCGCTGTTACAGCGCGTCTTGGTGAGAACAGGTGGAGGATTCGTGTGGATGTCAGCAGGGAAATTGACGTTTCGGGCGATCGCCTCAAGAGAGAGATCCCCTCCCCCAAGGATCGGGTTAAACCCCTTTTTTGGACTTCGAAAATTTTGTCCGATCGGGTCATCGAAGGGGGGAACTACGAACTCAAGAGGATTTTAGAAGCAAGACGTGACGCCAAGGGCGAATGGGAATTTCTATGTGAGTGGAGGGGCTTTGATTCCAATCACAACAACTGGGAACCAGCCCATTCTTTTGTCCATGGATACACCAAGGGGTTCATCGACTTCCTCAAGAAGCACCCCGAGATTGGCGTATTCCTGACAGACTGTCTGTCGAAACCAGACAGACAAGTGGAGAGCGACGGAAAAAGACCTGTGGTGAATCGAGATCCAGCCTTTTACGGCCCTCATTCGTCACATTCCAGGGCTGATCCGTCGATCCCCCCTCCTGCGGTCAGGCCAGCCCAGGAGCCAAATGAGGACCAAGCTTCGAGTTCGGCCGCTGATTTGCAGCGCCCAAGCCGTACGAGAGCCCGACCAGACAGGTTGGTGGTCACATGTATTCGTGCTTGGCCGACTTCAGCCTCGCCCCAACCACATTCTGCTCAATCCACTGTTCATTCTTCCTGATTATGTCATGATGTGGAGAACTGCAAATGTTTGATAATTTGACATCAATCAACTTTTCTTTGGTCTCCGTTCGGTAGCGTATCGAAAGTCGAATACCGAAAGCCACGGAGTGTGCTGCCGTGTTCAGAAAAAACCAAACTCAGGCTTAATTCAGGCAGATTCGGGGTAATCTTGTCTCTGTTGGTCTGTGCATCTTTGGAATTTGGCTACTCGTGCAGATGGAAGCAAATGTACATAATAAAAACGCTGGCCAGCGACATTCACCCCTACAGGCACCCCCTGTAGTACTGGCTGCACCAGATGCGACGCCAGGAACTCAGATCGTACCTTCATTTGCTGTGATGCTAACGCCAAAGTCCAGATTCAGATCCAGGATCCTCAAATTTACCTTGAATTTCTCAGGTTCGTCCATCATTCTGCCACTGTTGTACGAAACCCAGACGTCAATTGTTCAGACAATCTTCAGATAGGAGCTCTAGGGACTTCTAACAGCAACCTCTGAAGTCCGTAAGCTTCGTTGTATTTTTGGCACACGCCAATGTGAGCTCAATCCGACCAGAAACTGTCGAGAATGGTGAATCCAAGTGTCTTGTGGGACTCCATCGAAAGATTGGCCTTGTCCAAGTCGATTGACACCGCGGCCACTGTAAATTCGGTGTCTCTCAGTTATATACTGTCAGTAAAGCGCCTTCAGCGAACCTTCGGCGCGTTACATGCCAAGGATCCAGGGCTATCATGTCCCATCATGATGAATCATCACATGATCCACATTTTGATGGAATCTGTTGGATGCTCGCGAACCAACGTGTCGGAAAGCACAATTGAGCTGAATAAACGACAATATATATTAACTTTAGTCTAAACGAAAGTGTTAGTAGTTTCAGTTCTAGACATTCCGCTGCATTTCACCTTCATCTCATGAATTTGCTGATTTTAGGACAATTTAGATTGATTTCCTTGTCATCTCCCCACATTCCTCGAAGATCTGTTTAGATCTAAGTGCACAGAAAAACATCCTTACCCTTTTTGGTTCACTTAGGGTCTGTAGACTACAATTGTATTTGTTTTCTCTCTCTGTGATTGTCTCATCCCCTTAATCTCTGCTCAATTTGATTCCCAATCTTATTGAATCTTGTGATCATCCACCAGATGCGCCAAATCTGAAGCACATGCTGCACTTTTCAGAACGAGAAAAGCGGGATTAACACGATGTAGAGTTCGGCGAGGACACCGTAGCGTGCCCGCGACAGCGAAACTGTGCCAGAGCGCTGAGATGTCACACCAATTCTTGATCCCCCCACTCAATCCGCCAATAATCTACCTCATTCTCAACCAATGCATGGTTTGGTATCGATTCTCGATACGTTTACATGCTTTTTAGCCCTTGACCTAATGTTTTACTGCACGGAGGACTGTTTGTCACTTCTCATTCTGTCTCATTTCAGGTTCATCCATCCTGATTCAGTGCCAATTCAGCCCAAATCAGGTCAGATCAAGCAGATTTCGCCCCATCAAGGCTACATTTCTATGTTTTTCTGGGACTTACCCGCACTACGTTCTTCGTTGACGTAGCGACACACCCCAGTGTGTTTTTGGAGGGGGAGTGTAAGTGCGGCTAGCCCCATCTGCTCAGATTTTCAGACATTCTGCCCAGATTGGCTACATTTTGGTCATTTTCTTTGCTTCGACGGAATCGCCGCCTCGCAGCTCAGTCTCAGGATATTTCCTATATATTTCTGATATGCCGGATTTGATTCCGCGGTCCATTCCCCGTAAATCCGCCGCGTTCCGCTATTTTAGCTGGAATTGCCATTTGCCGCTGACGCGCGCTCGCGGGCCAGATCGGCCAAACATTTTTACATAATTGGATTATTTAAATCTTTTCAGACAGTTTTGGACACTCAGATGTATTTAGAATAATCCGCGTCAATTTTCTTCATAGACTGGGATTTTCTGCCGGATAACAATCAGCATGGACCTTGCTTCAGTTGTTGCTGCTCTCGCCTCCGTTGGTGTCCGAGTATCCGGTTCTACCCCCAATAGCAGCGTTCAGGGAGACTCCTCGCGTGCCTGCCCCACTGGTCTTGCCGGCCCCGAGCCCTCCGGCACCATCAACGACCCAGGGCAGCACTTTCAGGCCCATGCAAACTCTGCTCGTCCTGCAGCCCACCCAGTTCCTGGGGGAGGTCCCATCCCTGGGGAACACCAACCCTGCCCCTCCGGTGGTGGATGCTTGACTGTTCCAAAATGGAACCAGGTGTTCACCACCCGTAAGAATCGGCTTGCTTAGCAGTAGTGTTTCACTTCTCTCCTAGGCAACACACTTCAGTTGGGGCTGTTGACACTCACACGCGCGCCAGTTACACACCGCTCATCTCTCTCCCTCCCTAGATTGGTGAAACCTGTCCCCCAGCCTCGGAGTTCCCTTGGAAATCCAAGACAACTCCCAGGCTAGTGAGTGTGAACTCACTGCTCAGTGAAACAGGGCCTTAGGACCATAGATGCACCGTTTTCACAAGTGCTATGAAACAGGAGGGAGTAGTCTCACCTCCCAGCACGCTTGCGGGCCTGATTTTGGGCTGACTGCAGAATGTCACGCAAATCCTGAGATTTGCAGTAATCAGCAAAAACCTCGTTGACGTTACCGTCATCGAGTATGAAAGCCGTCACTGGCTCCCAGGTACAGTCAGAGATAGAATAGCCAGACCACTTTGTATAGAATCTCCAACCACGTTTGTAGGTGTGGCGGAGGATTCTTTCAACAAAGTAGTAGTCTTGCTTTTTCATCTCTGATTCAGTAAAGGTAATGGGTTCACTAGCGCTTATTCTTTTGGGTCTAGTCTCTACGGCCGTAGGTGTAGGTACAGTAGGTCTAGAGAGAGAGATGTCCCTTTCGGGCATCCGTAGTGAACCGTCATCCTCCATAGGCGGCAGTTCTTCATCCTCATCCATAGGATCCGCGGCCAAATCTTCGGCTGCAGCTTCCAGGCTTTCTTGTAGATCTTCTTCCCAGTCGTAGAGGTCGTCTAGCACGTCATAGTGCTTAAGCTGTGGGTAACCCACTTCAACCAGACCTCCGTACTTAGGATGAGTTTTGATCCACACGGATCCTTCAGCTACATCCGTGACCAGAAATGGTCCGAAGTAAGGGCTGTCCAGCGTGTTACGCGGCCATGCCTTGAATCTTGTATGATGTACCAGAACCCAGTCACCAATTTGGTAGATAGCTTCTTTTCTTTTGCGGTTCTTGGTACGATTCTCCTTACTTCTTTTCTTTTCCAGTAGTGATCGGCATAGATCGGCGATCCGTTTTTTCTCGGTGAGCCATTCATCAACTTTAGGATTTCCTTCGCTCGCGCAGGGGAATTCGAAGTTGAAACCTGGCCTCCCTAGGAACAGTTCCGTAGGGGTGAAACCAGTCCTGCTACTCACTTGATTATTCATCAAGTAGATAGCATATGGGACTAGTTTGAGCCAGTTTCGGCTCTTCTCGTTCAGCATCAGAATCCTCATGACTGTTTTGAAACAGCCAATTTGGCGTTCGCACAGAGGATTCTTTGTTCGTAGGTAAGGAGTTCCGAACTGGACTTCCGTACCCATAGCTCTCATGACGCTTCGGTACCAACCAGTAGGGCTGGTAAACCGGATGTCTTGATCGCTGTGGATAATCTTGGGTAATCCGTAGACTTGTACCCATCCTTCGAAAATCTCTTTCAATACTCCTTCACCATCCACCTTCTTAGTAAGGGGAAACACTCGGTTGTAGCGACTGAGTCCATCCGTCACCAGGAGGGCGAAGTCATGGCCAGCGAATTTAGGTAACTCCATAAAATCCACGTAGAGGATGGAGTTCATTTGGTTCGGAATCGGGAGATTCCTTACCTCACCACGATCCGCTGCAGTGTTAGCTTTAGCCTTAGTGCAGGGACACTCAGCGATGATCTTAGATAAAATCTTCTTGAGAGATGCATCGCTACTCTTAGCGAAGAAATACTTCTGGAAGAACCAAAGAGTTCTCTCCACCCCAGGGTGACCATCCGTTTTGTGTGCCCATTCCAACATAGTTTCTTCGTAGTCTTTGGGAACACAAATGAGGTCTTCCCTGTATAGGTGAGTTGACGTGCGGGACCATTGTACTCCATCCAGGATCTTTGAGCTCCCAAATGGTCAACTGGTCCAAGATGTCCGAGTAATCGGCCGTCAGGTCTTTCATACTCCAGGACATGAGTTTTTCTTTCCTCGTAAAGAGATCGAGATGTTGATCCATCTTGGCGAAAGCTTCTTGGGCCATCATCTCGGTGTCTGCCCCCACCAGGGAATCAAAACAATTCCATGATAGATAATCACAGAGTTCGTTTTTAATTCCCCGGATGTGGAATGTAGCGAGTCGTAGTTGGCTCAGGTAGACCAACCATCGTCGTAGACGTTTTCCATCTGGCGGTGGTCTTTCCATAAAGTACTTCACGGAATCCTGATCACATAGCCACGTGATGGGATTGGTACCCAGGATCCTGTGTTGACTAGCCAACACTAGAACTCCAGCTAACAGCTGCTGCTCGTAGGTGTGATAGTGTGAGCGGGCTGCATTCCACTTCCAATTCCAGTGGCCAAGTGGAACTAGGCGCCATTCTTGGGAGTCATAGTCAGACTTCATGAATCCTTCTCTTGTGACACCTTGAACTCTTAGGCGATAATCAATGTCTTTACATTGATCCGTAGTTAGCTTTTGCCACTGTAATAATGTCCCTCCTCCTCCAACGTTACTGGCATCCGTGATTAGAATCATCTCGCCGTAGCGTTGGGGTACTCCAAGTACTAGGCATTCTCGGATTTTCTTCTTGACATCTTCGATTGCTTGCTTTTCAATAGGTCCCCAGCGCCACGGAGTCTGCTTCTTGATGAGATCCGTTAGTGGTGCGCTGGCTTCCGTGAAATTTCGGAGATGCCGCCTGTAAAAATTACAGGATCCGATGAATTGTCGGATTTTCTGAACTCCTTCAGCTTTAGACATAGAATCCGTTAGGTCGAAGTCCATCAGGGGCTTCATCTTTTGATCCTGCGGTTTCCACCATCCATCTCAGATGTGGAATCCGAGGTAGTCTGTTTCCGTCTTGAGAAATTCGTATTTCTCCAGCTTGATGCGGAGGTGATTTTCTTGACAGACGGTGTAGAATTCTCGGAGTAGTAGGAGATGGTCATCGATGGTGTTCGTCCCTAGGATGACATCGTCGATGTGACCCTCCACGACAGCACCACGCTGTAGGAGCTCTTGGACGGCCGGTCGTCGTTTACACAGGGCTATGATTTGATTCATCAGCTCCTGGAACAACGCCGGGGCGTTAGCAATACCAAATGGCATTACCCGCCATTTGTAGACCCGTCCATCCGGAGCAATGAATGCCGTTAGATCTTGGGCACGCTCCGTTAGGTCAATTTGCCAGAAACCGGACCGCTTGTCCATTTTAGTTTTGTATCTGCATCCAGCAGCGGTTTCCACGGTGTTCTCCATCAGGGGCAACGAACCGCTGTGCAGTTTTATTTTCTGGTTGACCTTTTTGTAGTCGACCACCAGTCTTGTTGCAGTGCTCCCTGGTTTAGCTACCAGGAAGCATGGACTGCAATGCTTAGGATAGTCCGTCTTTTTGTACTCGTAAACCAAACCGGCCTCCACGCATTCTTTGATTTGGCGAGTAATCTCAGCCATGTCATCTTTTGATGCTGGGTACGGTCGACATCGAACTCGATCTTTGAGAAATTCTTCTCTTAGTTCTAGGTCCATGGTCACGAGTTTCTTAACCGATCCGGGTGGAGGTAACGGACCAAAAATGTCAGAGAAATGCAGGATGATTTTCTTGATCCTCTCATCAACATCCATTTTGTCGAGCGAAATCTTGAGGTCTCCAGATGCGTGTAGATTGGACGCACCTAATTCTTGTTTCTTAGATTTTTCATCTTGCTCCGTCAATTTCTTGAGGGCTAGGACTTGTTCGGGGTCCAAAATCATCTGATTCTCTTGGTGATCAATTTTCTTCTTTTCTTTGACTTTCTTTCTTAGTCTCTTGATGTCTTTACGGCGTAATCGGTCTTTTCTTTCTTCTTTCTTTTCTTCTTCTCCTTCAATTTCTTGTTCCAATGCTTCGTGTAGTTCGTGAAGCATGACCAATTCTTCGCCGACATCAAAATACGTCCCATCTTCTCCGTCGTACTCGTCTAGGTAGACCATGCTTTTCCATTTTTCTTTTAGCTCCAGTTTTTGGAGTCTGTCAATTTGATTTAGTAGAAGGAGACGAGTTTCTTCCAAATCTTCTTTTGAAGAAGGGAACGAATTTTTACTCGGGCGTGCGTGTAGGAGACGGAGTTCACGTTCGTCTCCTTCGCTCGTCATCGATTCTAGTGGGACGGAAACGTGTGAAAGAAGTTTTTCGGGGTTAGGAGTTTCGGAAGGGGTCGAAGGAGCCTCTAGAGGTTCTACTTCTTCCAAGAACAGGTTGGCGACCAAGTCGTCGTAGTCCATAGTGGTGTAGGAGTCGTTCGAAAAGGGTATAGTCGACTCGGAAGGAGCTTCGGATATACTTCCGCCTTCGTCGGAGGTTTATTCGCTCTCTTCTTGAGTTTCTCTTGCCTCTTTCGGACTTTCTTGAACCACTTCTTCGACTTGAAACTTAGGCGTCTCGAACTTGTACTCTTCCTTGCTCTCGTCCACGTCCGGAAACCTTTTCATCATCTCTTCTTTTCCGTACCCACGGTGGTGCTTTAGCACGAACTTCTTTATCTCCTCAGACACGTTTTCCATGGGGTTAGAGGACACGTTCTTCCCCGAGACTAGGTACATAGCGGTTCGCCAACGGGGTTTTGGCAAAACCTCTTCCTTTGGGTTAAGTCGGTAAAGAGGAACGTCAGGTAAGAGCAACTTTGTCACCGTCAACTTTTCGAGTATAGGCCCCCATAGCTTTTCTTTTTCTTCCCACTTCTTCCCTTCGGGAATAACCAACGCGACCGTAGCTTGGTCCACATAAACTTTCACCAACGTGTGGAGTATTTTTGAGAAAGGGGGGTTGGCGTAGAGCATCTTCCAAGCTCCCAACTTTCCCCAGTCATACCACCACGTGTTGTTGGTTTTGGGAGTACAAAAGTACTCCGCGTCGGCGTTCTCTTTGGACGCAAAGAGTTCGACAAAGTCGCCGTTACACGTGTTCGGGTTAAGGCCAAGTTCTCGAAACGCGTCACGTTTGGCGGCGGAGTCGAGAGTGTAGTTCTCCGTTCGGTGTAGGCTCAAGGTAGCGAGGATACTCTCTTGCTTTACCTCGCTATCGAGTGCCAACGGAAAACTCTTGAGAGTCTTGAGCGTAGGTCTTGGACACTTTGTCTCCTTGAGGGGTATTGCTTCCCATTCTTGCTCTTCGTTCACCACCAACAAGTGAGTGGGTTCTTGAAGGGATAAATATTTTATCCACTCGTTTTGCGCAAAGAAGTCCGTCCCCAATACGGCTTCAAAGGCGTCGGTGTCGAACGCTTGAAACTTGTGAAGTACCTTTCGGTCCCCCACTTGTACTTCTCCTTCTATCTCGCCTTCGGTGAGAGTGACTCCCCCTTCTCCTGTTTTTACCCCACAAATATTTTTGGGAACTAGGTCCTCATAGTTGACGAACCTAGAGGAGACTAGGGAGATTGTAGCGCCGGTATCAAGGTATGCGTCCACCCATACACCATTGATAGCGACCCTCAATAGGTAGCAATACCTCGGTGCGTCGTCTCGGTGTCCACCTAGGCTTCCCCCGGCGTTTGACCCGCCAGAAAGTCCTTGAGGTTCTTAGCTTGCCTTTCCAGCTTGAGAACTCTTTTTCGCTTCTTTTCTCGCTCTCCTTCCGTCAACTCTTCCAAGCGTTTCTTCTCTTGAGGCTTTCCTTTGTCATCGTCTTTTCCTTTGCCTCCTTTTCCTTCGTTCGCCTTTCCTCCGTTCGCTTTTCCTCCACTTCCTTTTTCTCCTCCTTTCGCTTGGTCCTTTCCCCCTTTGCCTTGAACTTTCTTCGTTTGCTTTTGCTCTTCTTTCCTCGCGTCAAGGCTGTCTTGCCACGCCTTGTCTCTTACGTTGTGTTTTGTCCCACAATTGGGGCAAAACACGGTGGCGAAGAGCTTGGGCGCGGTGGAGTTGTCCTCCTCGACTTCCCTTCGCCAATACCACTGCCCTTGGCCTTGTCCTTTGCCTCGTCCACCTTTTCCACGGCCACGACCGCCACCACCACGGTTGCCGTTTGCTTGTCCTCGTGCTTGTTGGAAAGACACGAAGCACTCCTCACATAGCGAGTGGGCAAAGGCTTCTTCTTGGTTCATAGGGGCGTTGGAGTCGGCGTTGGTGTTGCCGTCTAGCCACTTGAGTTGAGCCATCGAGTGCAAGTTCTTCAAAGTAGCGTCGGACTTTCTCTGGAGGGCCAACTCGTAGAGGAGGTCAACGAGAGAGTTGAAAGTGTGTATTCTAGACAACCTCTCGGGAGTAGCACGTATTTCGTCCATGGTTTTGGGCGGAACACGAGGTAGGAGGTGTAGGAGGGCTTTGGAGTCGTCGTAGTAGGACGTAGCCAATTGGTCCGTAAGCGTAGTAAACTTTTGGACGTATTGGGCTATGTCCGCGGTTGTAGGGTATTCCTTCAACCGAGGGATACGCTCTATCTCTTGAATAAGCTCTAGGTCGGTAACGTAAGTAGGGTAGAGCTTTTCGAGCGTAATAAGGAACCTTACCCAAGAGTCACTTTTCTTGAGTGCCCCCGAAACCACTTCTTTTACGTCCTTGTTATCACAACCGTTGATAACAAGGTCTGCCTTGGCTCTTTCGTTGAGGTCTTCTTGTCCCGTCGACCTCAAGAACCTCAAAAAATCTTCGGCGTAAACGTCGAGGTCTCTACCCGAAAACTTGGGTAGTTTGGTTTCGGTTTGGGGTTTGAAAAAAGCTTTGGTTCCTCTACCGGTATGTGGCACCGGTTGTGTGGGGTCGGGGAGTAGCGCCATAGGCGCTAGTGGACCGAGTCCTAGGGCGAGGGCTTGGTCGAGGGTGTATACTTCGTAGGTAGTGGTAAAGCACGCCACGGGTTTGGGTGCTTTGGTACGGGGTACAAAGGGCGACTTGACTCCAGGAGGCACACCGGCAAGCCCAGTGCACACTCGGGTTAGAGGCGAGGGGTGGTAAGGTACACAAGGGTTAGTGGTTAAGTTAGCACTAGTCCTATTTTTTAAGTTTTCAAGACGACCCTTGAGTTGTTGCAAGGTCGACAAAAGGATAGTGCTCTCTTCCGAAGAAGGAGAGGCTTCGAAAACATGAGTCCTTTTGGGAGCTTGAGGCTCAGAGAAAAACTTAGGCTCAGGAACTCCGGTAGGCACTCCATGAACAATAGGTTCTCCACGGATAGGGGGTTGAGGCATAGTGGCGTAAGTCACATTAGAACGCCATGGCACAGAATGGAAAGGATTAGTCGAAGACGATGTGGTCCCCGACTCATGAGTCTGTGGGGCATTAGTGAATGAACCTTCATGGTGTTCAACTTGTTGAACCATTTGTTGCAACCGACCACTCTGGTTGAGCAACGATAGGACCTCCATAGCATTCGCTAGCTCAGCTGTCGTCATGTTATTCGCTGAAGGCACTGGGCGTGGAGCTACAGCTTCAGCATACTCAGGACATGTAGGCGCAGGAAAACAATAGGCTTCGAATCGAAATCCGTCTACAGGTACTTCTGAGGTTCCAAACCCGGCCATGGTAGGCGCGACTAGTTCCTCATCGGAGACCGGTATCATGACTTGCACGTCGTTTTCAGAAGCGCCCGTAGCTTCTAGGCTGCTTGGAGTTCTCACAGGGTCCATCTCAATTTTTCAGACTCGATTTTCTGAGTTCAGGAATTCTTCTCCGTCCCTCACTAAATTTCCAGGCTGGAATTAAATTGAAATTAAATCCAAGGGATACTGGATTTAGGCAGAGCAGGTTTTCTCTGCTACCAGTTAGATTTGGCACCCTCCTCAACAACAGCAAAGTAATGGGCTCATAGTATTGTAGTCTTCCAGCTTAGTCCATAGCAAAAAAGGGACTATGAAACACAATCATTATTTACACTCATGTTCACTCCTTACCTCTCTTCCACTCTCACCATACAAATATCCCTCTTGTAGTAAAATACACCTAGTTAGGACTTACCTAGGAAGCACCACGTGCTCCCTGGTGTCGCCGCCAGGCGCCTCTCCTCTATCTATCTCTCTTCTCTCCTCTTGTGTTTGGGGCTTGGCTTAGGCCTAGGTATATTCTTGTGATCCCCCAATACATGAAACATGCTTGGGACCCACCAAATAGGCATTAAAATACATGTAGAAGTAGGGACAACCATGGAAAAGGGTTGTAGAGTATATAGAGGTCCCTTAGGGGCCTTAGACTCCTTCGAAGGTAGTATGTGTGGTATCACTCACAAAATGAGATTGTCATGCATGACATGCATGACAATCCATGATGTCAAAAATGTGATCATCCAAATTCAAAGAGTTATGAAAAATGAATAGTATAACCTTCTTAGGAACCCATAAGAGTGGGGTTGTGGTTGTGTTAGTTCTGAGCGAAAGTGAGGTTTTGGGTTGGAATGTGAAAAACACATGCTAGGGCGCCAGCATGTCATGACACATGATGCATGACACATGACACATGATGCATAATGAATGATGATGATGATGAATGATGATGATTGATCTGAATCTGCTCTGAGTTCAAATAAAGTACACTCTGAGTTCAAAATATATACTCCATGGGGCTCAATCTCACTGTGAGTCCTAATGACCCTCCTGTGAAGACGACAAGAGAACACCGCGGTGCTAAGCAACTGTGGCCTAACAGGGGACGCCACAACGCGTTTCCCCTGCTACGGCTTGGAGGGAAGAGGTGCTCTTGATGCGTGCACAGCGTGGATGTCGATGGAGTCGAACTGCCCTCGCCACTCCTGGCGGAGGTGCAGTCAATTGTTTGTGTGATCAGCGCCCTTGTTTAGCAGGGCTAGAAAAAAATGGTATGCTGCTGCACCAATCATCCTACCTGCCCACCTGTAAAGCAAAGGCCAATGAAGGGGTGTTTGCGGCTGAGGAACCAAGCCACACTCCACGTATTATACGCTTCTCAGTGTGACCTATAATACACTGTCCTCAAACACACCCTGTCAAGCAAGCAAGCGTTAAGAGACTCCTCAGGTTCTCTTAAAGAACGTACCGAGGAGCCCCTGGGTAACCTATACAAGGTTTACCGTGCGCATTTCGCGTGGCCTACCCTTGAATGCGTGTGTGAATGCGCGAGCATGCACGAGTGAACGACCTGCCGTTGTCAAATCTTGCTTTTCCTACTAATCTTACTCCAGGATCACGAACTCCACCAGGGGGTGGCCCCTCCTGGGCTTACTCACCTTACCTACCGCTGGAGAGTGAAGCAAGGTGAGGAGAAGAACGAAGCGCAAGCAAAAACGTCGCTATGCACTTGTGTGTATGTCTAATCACCCTGATCTGACCTCTAATCATCTGCAATCTTTCTAATCTAGCCCTCTATCGTTCGTTGGCCCTGCTACAAGACTCGTTCACGGAGACACGAGACGAGCAATGTGTATGCTGCATACGAGGCGAGCACACCTGAGGTTTATACCTGATTCATTGAAGTCTTTTCGTTGATTTTCGAATTCTTGATTTTTGACTCTTACTGTCAGTGTGGGTGGAATGTGTATGTTTATTTATTTATGTGTGTCTCGTCATTTTCCAGTCTACGTGAGACATACTTTTGTAATCTCATTATTTCTGCATTTTCCGGCGCTTCGTTAGGAGCCGCTCCTGCGCGCCGCCTTTTTATGCGTAGGAATTTCTTGATTTAAAAAATCGAGAGATGACTACAATTTTTATAAAAATGTGCTTCTGATGCACAATTGGATTCTGCTCAGGTGTGGTGTCTTAGAAAAATTCTAGGCCGTCATTTGACGGATTTAGGTGTTGTCGCTTCGCGTTTGCGTGGATTCGTCCATAATTCTCCCATTCCTGTCTGTACAGATACCCACGCGCAGCCTCGCTGAGTAGGCCGTGTTCGGGCCGAAACACAGCAGCCTGGAGAGACTGAGCAGAACCCAAGACCCCATCAAGGGGCAATTTAATTTTTTTAACGACTCCCTTCGCCCTAAGACAGGTCACAGGTCGCCAGCAGGTTTACGAGAACCCATGCGAGTGTGTATATTGTGTCTTGCGTTGGGCTTATGTCGCGCTGCGTCTTGGAGGGAGGGATGCACATGCACATGTTTTGGCATGCTCCCAAACTAACCCAACCAAGCCACAGGAACCCCGGCAGCGCCATGAGCGCTGAGCTTTCTGTAGGAAATGTCACGAACAAAGCAGCAAAAAGGCGCCAGCCATGGTGAGCGCCCATTTTTCTGTGTGAGGGAAACTATAGGTATTTTAAAGTAGATGTGGAAACCAAGGAAAGGCCAAGAAAAAATCCCTTTTTCCTGAAAGTGCGACAGTGGTGGCCACCACAGCACAAGGGGGGAGTAAGAAAAAGTGCTTTTCCAATGATTTGAGGCATACTGTAGTTGTATTAGAGATGCACTGAGCACACAGGCATTTCTATCTTAGTATTGGCCCAACCAAAAGTGGTGATAACACATTTTGACCTATGGAACCAAACACTAAATCAGGATATGGAGTGGACCCCTTAATCCCCTATCAATGTGAGGTAATTCATCTTTTCCTGAGTCGACTGAGAACTGACATATCCAGGGCAGAGCCTATGAATTTATCTATGTTTTCTCATGAATTCTTAGTTGTCCTAGTGGTATGCACCCTAGGGGGCTGGGCACCTCTTTTTGAGAGGTCCTGGGTTCAATTCCCGGTCAGCCTAGCTAAGTAGGAAGATCCCATGTGACATGGCAGTGACCTCATCGCCACATGCCCTGCCACCTCAGCACATATGGGACCCAAAACAAAGAGTGCACATCTCCTGAGATGGCACTATGGAGATTGAGTGACCATGGTGCAGTTTTCCAACTCTTTTTCCAAAAGATTTCAGCTATCTTTGTGAATATGCAATCAGATGTGCCTTGAGTTGCAGTTTCTGTGAATACTCTTTCATCTTTCACTGTTTACACTGCAGCCCTTCATGCTTTGATCCTGATTCTCTTCTACTTGCTTATCTCTGGCTTGGGCTATCCTGGATTGATTGTATTTCAGCAACTAAAACATTTTCCTCTTCAAAAACAAGCAGCAGGAAACCCTACACCAGCAGCAAGCAGCAGGAGAGGCACAAACACAGTGTTGAAATCACTATAAAACTTTCTTTGTACGTCTAACTTTTTGTCATACTATTCCACTGGACGTAGTACGTCTTCTGGAACAACTCTTACGTCTTGTGGAACAGGATAAGCTGTTCCAAAAATGGCAGCCCTACTGTTCCGCTAGAAGTATTTTGTCTACCACTCCGCAGTGGATGGATGAAATGGCGGAAAACATGCTGTGCCCTACAGCGACAAAAGTCCAGGGCCAGGGCAAAGAGCTTGTGCAGGACGCCAACAACTGCAATTCTAAAACCAGTGCATTGCCTATTCGGGAAGAAATGTTTGAAAGGATTTAAAAAGAGAAACTCAGACTTTGTCTGCAAGGTGGGTCAGCTAGTGGAGTCTCAGAGAGGGCATGCTAAACTAAGTAAAGAGGACTGTAGTGGATTTTTCCATTCCACTTTAAGACCATCGCTGGAAAGAATAGGCTTTGATGCAACAGTGATATGGAATGAAGACGAGTTGGGTTTTTTTCGCAATTAATTAACCATCGGATCAAAGGTCCAAAACGTCGTCGCCCGCAAGTGAGGATGGCAGAGGCAGCATATTACTGCAATTGCTGCTCGCACATTTGAAATCCCCCACACCAGCTAATCAATCCTTCAATGAGAAGATTTGTAGGTTGTCACTGCGCGACAGGATGGTCAAAGACGGCATCAGAATCCACAACAAAGATATCCGCAACAAAACACCACTCGACATGTCTGAGAGATCAATGAAAAGCGTGCTCGTCCAGTGGGTCAGCGCATGGTGCAAAGAAAGAAGAACAGCGCAACAGATAGTAACGTCCTAGGAAATGGTACTCCGAGAGGTCCCCTTAGCCGACTCAGTGGATGCCATACCTGAACCGCTCCGTGTGATTTTGCTTGGACCCCCTGAACAGGATGCTCGTGCCATTCCCTTCAATCGGCGTGCCATTGAACCAAACGATGAAGCAAGTGATCATCAACCAGAACCAGAGGCCCCTTCTGCACCTAAAGCCCCTGCAGCACCTGCAGCACCGCAAAGGGCACCTCTGGCCAGTTTGCCGTCAAGGAGCAAGAGGCGTGCAAGACAAGCAGCTGATCGTGAGGTGAGGGCTGCCCAGCGCAATGCCCTACTGCAGGATTCCGATGACTCTGACAGCAGTGATCCCTTTGCAAAGCTTTCTGCGTAGGTCGACGTCAATTGGTCCGAGTCATAAGGCAGCAGATTTTATCATTAATATTGCGTATTGTTTTTTGTTTTTTGGCCGTGTGGTCTTCACCATTTGAGCTGCTTTTGTGAGACTGTGGCAATTGAGCAATCAACCGACTATGGCACCGCAACAATCAGCCCAGCGGACCTGAAGTTCCTGCCAAGTGGCACGGCGTTGGGACACTCAGTGCACTCGATGTAGTGTTTTGACGGTCTGCAGCCAATGTGAAGGGTTGAGACATGGGAAGGACCCAGGGTGCATTGCATGGTCTGAGCCCGGACAGGACTTCTGCTTTTCCTTTCATACCGATTACGATTCTTTGTTTCAAAAAAGAAAGGAGTGCTGCAGTTAGTCGCTGTGCAAGTGTGCAAGGGTTTAGAGACAAAGGTACCATAGTTTTTTGATTGCAGAGGCAAATGAAAAGAAACAATTAAAATTTTTTTTTGCCTTTTACCAAAAAAAACTAAGGGTTGTTGCATTGTAATGGCAAAGGTGGTGTACCGCAAAATATTTTGGCAAAGAAGAAAAGTTCAAAAAATTTTGGCAAAGAAGAAGGAAACATTGCAAATAGTTGTGAGTATTTTTCTAAAAAAGGAGAAAAGTTTTGAAAAGCATTGGTGATTTTCAAAGTACTTGGGAATTTTTTTTTCGTCGAAACTGAGTTAACAGCATTATGATGTCCTCTAAAAAAAGAGGACTAGTATGAAATTTTGGTGACAAAACTGGCAGTTTGAGGGCTACCTGGTCTAAAATTTTGGTGCTGAAACGGGAAAAAATGGCAATGTACCTAAATTTAAAGCGTATGAAATTGTTGCCCCCGCTGTAGGTTGGTCAGAGACTCGCATTGTCCCTTCATGGGGCACTCATTGACCCCACGGCCTTGTCCTAGCGCACCCATTAACTTGCACTGCCCCTCGGGGACTCTGTGACTCGCACTGCCTCTTTCCTTTTGCAGTCATTGACTCGCACTGCTGCTATCCTGGGCAATTATAGACTCGCACTGCCCCTGTCCTGGGGCACCCATTGACTTGCTCGACTCCTATCCTCAGGCAGTCATTGAATCGCACCGCTCGTGTCTTGGGGCACTCATGGACTCGCACTGCCCCTCTCATGGAACATTCATTGACCCGCAGCGCCCCTATCTTGGAGAATTCATTGACTCACACATCGCGTATCTTCAAAATTTCATTGACCGGCACTGTCATTGACTCGCATTGCCCCTATCCGGAGGCGGCCAGTAACAAGCACCACCCCTTTCTTGGGCCAACCAGTGACTCGCAGAGCCATTGTTGTGTACTGCACTCTTGGTTTGTGCCCCTCATTGTACCCAGAATGCCCAAAACTTGGCTCTGTCTTGGCCATGCAGCCAATGCACAGATTTGATGATTGGACTGTTGTAAATCATTTTTGCACACACACCAGGGGCCTTACCGGGTGTTGTTTGCGGGAATACTGCACGATGTAAATTTCATGTAAGTATGTTGCATTGAGCCACCTATGTTGGGATGCTGGACCCCATTTTGCTTCCTGCATGTGCCTAGGGATGCCCCTGACGGAGTGAGTGGTAATCCATCAACGACTCAGGCCGGGGTGCCTGCCCCGGCCTCTTTTTATTGTTAATTTTCAAGCATACTAGGACAAATCTGTGGAAGATGATGGGGCGCTCGGACCCCCAACCAAACTTGACCCTGTCGCCGAACCAGGACCTGAAGGACCTGGACTAGGAGTACCAGTACCTCCCAAACTTGAACTCTATACTGGTAGCCAGTTTACCGTCGAGGCCTTGGCGACGAGTGGCAGAGTGCCCTGGAACAGGGGCAGTGCGAGTCAATGACTACCCCAAGAAATGGGCAGTGTAAGACAACAGTGCCAGCACTTATCAAACACGCAAAGAGTTGTTAGTTTTCAAGTGGCTTGGTGTTTTTTTTTTTTAAAGAAAACTGCTTCATTTTACCCATGTCTGTGGTGTGGTCGGGTTTTTGTTTAATACCTAGGTTTTTCATATGATCTACTATATTTTGAATGAACACACGCGGACTTGCCCAGGCGGGGGCCTAAGCCGCTACATAATGAATGGATGAATGTTTGTGGTGTGGTAGCTTGGTTGTGACTCGTTTTCCTGCACAGCTCTTCGACAATCAACCACAGTTGTTAGCTTGAGTTGTTGAAGTATTTCACAAACTATCTGCAATATTGGATATCAATGGACCAGGGTCTCATCGGCTTGGGTTGGACATCTGTGGCCACACTGAACACTCTGGTACGACAAATGCTCTACTTCTGCTGCTGCTTTTGTTAGTGCCTGGCCACCGATGTTGAACGAACTTATTTTTTTTCAGCTCTCACGGTAAATGGTTTGCATTTTGCCAGGTTTCACAGCAGTAATGTATTCAAATGTATCTGCTTTCAGAAATATTCAAATGTGCACCGAACAACAATCGTACCCATTCAAACAATTTAGAAGATGAATACCGCATCTTCAGATAGCGTTTGAGCCTCCGCAGGAAACAGAAAAGCGTTTTTTGGGTCTCCCCTTAAATCTAGCTATATATAGAAGAATGAATACACACACACACACACACACATGAATATATACCAAGGCTTCCATTCGAATCATGCTCAAACTGCGAGGTTCAACATTCCTACACTCCTACATGGCTGCAATAACCATGTTATGTTATATTATGTTAACCATATATATATATATATATATATGTGTGTGTATATATGTATAGATGAATATATGTATTTATATCTACATGCGCATATAAATAAATAAACAAACAAATAAGTAAATAAATAAATAAATAAATAAATAAATAAATAAATAAATAAATCAATATCCTCTAATCTACACCGCTCGCCCCAGCTCCATGTGGCTCCACAACACGGCTCTAAGGTACATGAGAAATGTGCATACATCACCACTTCACCATCACCGTTGAAGCACACGACAAATTCTTCAGCGGGCACAGGACATGCAGCAACACAAAGACGGTTGCCCGAAGCTGAGAATTGAGAGTGCGTGCGGTACAAATGGGGGGGGGGGGGGGGGGGGGGGGGGGCTTGATAGAAATTGGGGGGGGGGGGTTGGTAACTCGGGGGGTTTTTTGGTACAAAATGGGGTTTTTTGGGTACATTGCGGGGTTTTTTTTGTACGCACCACCAAGAAATTTTTTATTCAATTTAAGCATTGGGGTTCAAAAGGCCCTGCAACAGGGCCTGGCCATCTCCGGTTGGCTGCCCCCTCTGTCATCCCATAAACCAAACATATGGCTTTCGCTGCCCTGTGTCTATCACTCAACAGTGCATATGGACCATTCAAATCAGGTCTCGACAATTGAGGCCGCTGTTGCAGCCAATAAGCATGACAAAAAAGCATGGGTCTCCCTGGTAGCCCCGTCAGGCGCCCTCAGGGATCATATCTGGACACGTAACGCTGTTTTCGCTGCTCCCAGCCACCAGCTCTGTGGGTATCCTTTGGCAGCTAGATCCCTTTCTACAGTGCAGAGATTGTCTGTGGCGTGGGTCGCTGAAAAGGCCTATTGTATACACTTATATATCAGGCCTGGAAGCAAGGAGCGTAACACACCGCGTGTGTTCGGCAAATAAATGTACCTCTGGATACCTGCGGGCACTGCGCATAGGGTCACTCTCAGTGGCCCTATCCTTCAGACCAATCGCCAGCCCCCTCCCTCCAGGTCCCTCCGGGTATTGTCCTTGAGTATGGCGCTCAGGAACACTCAATATACTTTTGACGGCACTCTTCTGGGGAAAAATACCTTCCCCCAACGGACCCACCGCCCGCTGCGAGCAGGTAATACCACGCACGCGCATAACTCGGATCACACTCAATGGCTTTGACATGACACTCGGCCTGAGAATAAGCCGTTCCGCTAATGGACCCACCGCCCTGATTGCCCAGGTTACACCAGGCAGGCGCATAACCCGGATCACACTCAACGGCTTTGGCATAACACTGGGTCTGAGAACAAGTCGTTCCCTGAACGGACCCACCACCCACTGCGCCCAGGTTACACCACCCACGCGCATAATTGGGATCACAATCAACGGCTTTCACAAAACACTGGGCCTGGGAATAAGCCGCTCCCCTCACGGACCCACCGCCCTCTGCACCCAGGTTACACCACGCAGGCGCATAATTTGGGTCACACTCGACAGCTTTCACAAAACACTGGGCCTGAGAACAAGTCGTTCCCTGAACGGACCCACCGCCCACTGCGCCCAGGTTACACCAGGCAAGCACATAATTCGGATCACACTCAACGGCTTTCACAAAACACTGGGCCTGAGAATAAGCTGTTCCCTGGACGGATCCACCGCCCTGGATGCCCAAGTTACACCACGCAGTTGCAATGTTCGGATCACACTCAACGGCTTTCACATAACACTGGGCCTGAGAATAAGCCGTTCCGCCAACGGACCCACCGCCCTCTGCGCCCAGGTTACACCAGGCAGGCGCATAATTCGGATCAAACTGAACGGCGTTCGCATAACACTGGACCTGGGAATAAGCCATTCCCCAAACGGACCCACCGCCTTCTGAGCCCAGGTTACACCAGGCAGGGGCATAATTTGGATCACACTCAACGGCTTTCGCATAACACTGGGCCTGAGAACAAGTCGTTCCCTGAACGGACCCACCGCCCACTGCGCCCAGGTTACACCACGCACGCGCATAATTCAAATCACACTCAACGGCTTTCGCAAAGCACTGGGCTTGAGAATAAACCGTTCCGCTGACGGACCCACCGCCCTGATTGCCCAGGCTATACCACGCACGCGCATAACTCGGATCACACTCAATGGCTTTGGCATAACAGTGGGCCTGAGAATAAGCCGTTCCGCTAACGGACCCACCGCCCTGATTGCCCAGGTTATACCACGCACGCGCAATATTCGGATCACACTCAATGGCTTTGGCATAACACTGGGCCTGAGAATAAGCCCTTCCCTCAACGGACCCACCGCCTTCTGAGCCCAGGTTACACCACGCAGGCGCATCATTCGGATCACATTCAATGGCTTTGACGTAACACTGGGCCGGAGAATAAGCCCTTCCCCGAACGGACCCACCGCGGACGGCGCCCAGGTTCAACCACGCAGCCGCATAATTCATATCACACTCAACGGCCTTCACAAAACACTGGGCCCGAGAATAACGCGTTCCCTGAACGGACCCACCGCCCGCTGCGCCCAGATGAAACCACGCAGGCGCAAAATTCGGATCAGACCCAACGGCGTTCACATAACAGTGGGCCTGAGAATGGGCCATCCCCCTCACGGACCCACCGCCCACCGCGCCCAGGTTACACCACGCAGGCGCATGCTTCGGATCACACTCAACAGCTTTCACAAAACACTGGGCCTGGGAATAAGCCGCTCCCTGAACGGACCCACCGCCCTTTACGCCCAAGTCAAATCACTCGATGGCCGTCTGATGTGATGCTCCAGCGGAATTCACATTCCGAATGTCATCTGCAGAAGAAGAGGACCACGCATGGCCCTGACCGCAATCTGAAGCGCACCGCATGGCTCAGGGATGTGCCCCCCCCCCCCCGGCCCATCTGGACACACAAACGAGCGGAGGGGGGTAAGGGGCGGGAGCTTTGGCCTTTCATCCAATCGCACGTAGGCAGCTGGTCTAAGACCTGGCACCTCGTGACGCCTCTCGTCTCCATCCCGACGAGGTGTCCGGCCTGGGTACACCTTGACGCTGCCCTCGGATGCTATGACATGGCTACGAAATCGCTCCTAGACGGTGCATCCCAGACTAAGAGTGTGATGATCCCTACCATAGTACCTCACAGGTCGACACTGCTCTGCTACGCGCGGTCATCGAGATGAGTAAGGCCTTAAAACATGTGGGGCTTCCTACCACAGTACCGCACAGGTCTGCATTGCTCTAGTACCTGCGGTCATTGGAAGTCGTTACTGTCGCTAGGTTCGATCCACCGACTGCCGGCACACAAGCATAGCTGTCTAACCACTGAACCACTCGCCGGGGGTTAGCAGGGGGGATGGGGGGGGGGGGGGCTGCAGATAAGCGACTGCCAGCAGGCCTGAAAAGCAGGGTATTAAAAACGAACCGGCCGACTATACATCTCCAAATAATTTCGATGCCCTCCTAGGAGAGAGCTCTGAGACTATGGCCAAAGAGGCGTTCCAATGCATGGATGTCCAGCTAGACCTCTCCATGCATACTGCAGGAATCCTGGAGGGTTGGAGCCTGAATGAGTATGAGGCGGAATATGAAAAAATCCTACAGACCCTCCGTACAGGTCTGGAGTCTCGTCTCATCAACGGAGACAAATGGTATAGAGATGACCGGCTCCTCTATTTTGAGGACATGTAGTTGTGCCACAGGCATGCGTGGATGGGTGTCTGCAATGGGCCCATCTCTACTCTGGGCATGCAGGAGCTGGGGGACGCGGTATACCTCGAAAAAAACAAGGCCAATTACAACAAACCCCTTGCACTGACACCCCCCCCCCCCAATTACAACAAACTCCGTGCACTGAACCCCCCCCCATTTACAACAAAACTGATGCACTGACCCCCCGCCCCCCCTTCCATTACAACAAACCCCTTGCAATGGCGCCCCCCCAATTACAACAAACCCGCTTCACTGAGCACCCCCCCCAAAATCAACAAACAACTTGCACCCACAACTTACAAGAAACCTCTTGCAGTGCCACCCCCCCCCCCCCTCCCGAATTACAACAAATCCCTTGCACTGACCCCCCCCCCAAAATTGCAACAAACCCATTGCACTGACCGCCCCCCAATTACAACAAAGCCCCTTGCACTGACCCCTCTCCCCCAATTACAACAACCCCGGCAACTCCTGTGCAATGGTGCGGTACGGTCCTGTGGTAGGTTTCTGTGTTGTGGTGCGTCCCAGCGACAATCATTTTTGACCTTCGGTGGATCAGGCTTGCACATGCATGACTGGAGAGGTCTTTTCAGCTGAATGGTATCCACGTCGACTTTCCTGTTCTCCATCGATGGCGGTATAAAAAGCATGTGCGCAAAAATTTTGCTCCTGGTGCAAACGATGCCTTGCGGTACGCTGTGTGGTGCTTGTGCTCCCTTGTGGTGTGGTGTGCGGTGCTTATGCGCTGCGGTGCTCGTGCGGTGCAGTGCAGTGCAGTGCAGTGCTGTGCTGTGCTGTGCTGGACCGGACTGTGCACTGCTCCTCTGCTGTGCTGTGCCGTTTCCTGCAGTGCGAATGGTGCTTTGCTGTGCGGTACGGTGCTGTGCTGTGCCATGTTGTGCCGGGCTGTGTGGTTGCCATGCCGAACTGTGCTGTGCTGTGCCAAATTGTGCTGTGCCGTGCCGTGCCGTGCCATACCAATACTTTCGTCTTTTCCTCTTTTGTCACCTCCTTTCCTCTTGTGCTTCTTCTCTTTCTTTCTCCTTCTTTGTTTCTGAGTTTTCTCTGCTCCCACTTCTGTACGTGAAAGAAATAAAACGAGCAAACATAAAATGAACGAGCGCTAATACCGCGCTAACAATAAGAAACATGATATAGATGAATAATACATACACGAAAAATCAATGAAAATTGGCTTCTGCCGCAATAGGGGGCCCATCATGGCCAGCCAGGCATTTGTCGCTAAGATTTGCGGTAGATTAAACATCTGTGTATGTGTGCCTGGAACAGCCAATCTGTTACAAACATGGATAACATGAATGCCTTCAAACTGTTTCCAACTATCAGAGGCGCATGCAATTGCCCTGTTGCTTTGAACAATGGCATAACCCTACCCTCCCCCCCCAGTGCCCATTGCCCGCTCCGCGCTCCCGCACCCACTCCCACCTGGCTCCTCATTCCTTCGCTCTGGATGGCGATATGGAAGCAACAGGGTGGTGTGAGGCGACAAGATGGCGACGGTGATGCGACAGGGAGGCGACAGGGTGGTGGGTCGCGTGGCGCACATGGGAGATTTGGCAGCCAATACGTGGCCAGCACAGACACGCTTGTAGGCTGGCACTAATGCAAATGCTGTGATTAAAATCAAAAGTGCACCTCAACCCAAGCACCGGCATGAGACACGGTGCCAACGCGAGGCGGTCCGCAGCACTGCGCCAGTGCTTTAGAATCAGGTTGGGCTTCATCAGGGTCTCAGGGCAGCTGAACCGCTCAGATCAAATTACAGCAAACCACCTGCACCAACCCCCCGGGAAATTAAAATAAGCCCCTTGCACTGACCCCTCTCAAATTCCAGAAAATCCTTGCATTGACCACCCCCCAAGTACAACAAACATCTTGCACTGACCTGCCCTCCCCCACAATTACAACAAACCCCTTGCACTGACCCCCCCTCCCCCCGACAACTACAACAAACCCCTTGCACCGACCCCCTCGCATCCCTATTACAACAAACCCCTTGCTGTGATCGCCGGCAAATTGCAAAAAAAAAACCCCTTGCAGTGACCCGTCCCCGATTGCAACGAACCCCTTGCAGTGACTGCCCCCAAATTACAAGAAACTGATTGCACTAACCCACCCCACATTACAACCAACCCCTTGCACTGACCCCGCCGCCTGATTACAACAAACCCATGCAGTGACTGCCCCCAATCACCCAAGTACAACAAACCCCTGACACTACTCCCTCCCCAAATCAAAACAAACCCCTTGCACTGTAACCCCGCCCCCTTTTACAACAAACCCCGAGCACTGACCATCCCACAAGCGCAAACAACTCCTTGCACTCACCCCCGAAAAAATTACCCCTTGCACTGACCCACGCCGCAATCTTGGGGTGCACTACGCGCACAGATACAGCCGTAAACCCCCAAACCCAGGGCACTGTAAAAAATGCGCCCTTTTTGAAGACATGTGTATGACAGGGCTCTAGCCCCTCAATCACCAAAATGGAACCAATGAAAAATTTACGGCGCCAATGTCGCAAATATTTGTGAATCTTGGTCAAATTTTGCATTGGCTCTACACTGAGTTGTATCTAAAAAACACAGTTCCAGAAACGGTTCACCATTAGTGCAGGATCAGGGCCTTGCTGAGATATGCTATGATGGTTTGTTGCCCTGAATGAATGAAGAAAAAGAACGCAAAAGAGAAAGATAGCCGTAAGATCTATTTTGCGAACGTCAGCAAAGACATCCCTCTATTTGGACAACTGCAAAGAGGAAAATATTGATCTCGTCGAACAGCCTATCAATACACCCACTTTTTGTAACATTTGGTGTAGAGATTCGCCCCTAATCTCAGGTCTCCCAATGAAAGTGCTTACGGCACCAGCGCCGTAAAACAGGACGTCTACCTGGAGCTTGGGAAGCAATACCTTGTGGCAAAAATATTTTCATTCACTAAAGGAGTAGGGCAGAGATGGCCAGATGGGGAGGAACCTACATAGTTCACTCATACCACAGCTACCCAACCAGTAACCCTCTTGAAGCTACCCATGTGGCACACAATGACCCCCTCTATCCTCCCTCACCCGCCACCATTGAACAACAGAAACACAGCAGCAGAAGCACAACTGCAAAATCATCGCAACCTCTACAAAATCTCTCAGCATTGGGTTTCCGGCACTCCAGCAGTTAACGACACATTCATTTGCTGTGCACTAGCTCACAGAAAAAGAAACCTATAAAGCACATCAAACATCTGCAACATATGGAAATGAGGCTAGGCCGTAAGTAGAATGGGCAACATGTTTTTAGTTTGATACATGTCTTTGTCTCAAAAAGCACCACAACATAGACATGTAAGGAGGTATACGAGATATTTGAGTCCCAAGGAAAAGACATGCCTGCGCATTCTTATGCAACAACCCGATGTTGTGGCCGTATTAAGAATAGAATAGGGATAGAATAAACATAGAAACCCAAATGGGCCGTTTACAACGTCAACACTGTAAAATGAAATGCGGGTTTAAAAGATGCAAATTAATATACACAATGTTCATTGCTTAAGAAAATAGATGCAAAGAAACTGTCAATAGTGGCAAGGCAAGAGACCTTGCTATTCAAAATCTGAAAAGAGTGGGAGAGGCAGCATTGAAAAAATGTAAGTACGTCACTGTTCACCATGTCATATCATGCTAAAAACCACTGCTAAAGCCACAAGACAACAACTGCATGAGCACATGCGCAAAAATGCCGTTTACGGCGCCGGCACCGCGAAATGAACATTAGGGTAATATACATATACATATACATATACATCATGTGCGTTGTGTAAGAAAGCTGATGGAAAAAGCTGCCACTGAAACACAACACACCTTTGCTTTTATCCGAAAACTGTCACATCGGCAAACAGAAGCACTGCAAGGGAAGAAAAATACCCCTAGAACATCTCACTATTCATCCCAAACAAGGAGTTGAGCGCCGACTCTCCAAGTGGCTCACTGTCGCCTGCAACACACGGCAGGTCTGAAGAGCCATCACTCTTGGGGCTTTTGGCACGCAGACCCACGTGACGGGTTTGCTTCCTCTTGGGGCTGCCTGTGGGTCCGCCCTTTGCAGGACTGCCACAGCCGACTCCGGCACTGTGCATGTCTTGGGCGTCTTGATCACCATTTTGCCTACCCTTCTTGGCAGGGGTTGTTTGCTGACCTGTAGCTAGCAACCCACTGCTAACAACAATAGGGAACACACCTGTGATCTCCAGCTACCTACCGGATGCATCTGCTTCGGCCTGTTTCTGCCGCTCCTTCAAGGCTGGGGTAGGTGTAGGCTTGGAGACAACATCCGCAGCATGGGCCGCCTCCGCACCCATCCCCCGACGGACCGCCCTACGAGGAAGGATGGAATCAGGGTGACAACCCCTCTAGGGACACATACCAATACCCTGACCTGCACTTGCGTACAACATGCCACCTCCTGTTGACCTACAGTCAGGCCACCTGCTCCACGAGCATGCTTGCTCGTGCATCCGCCCAATACCACCACCTTCATCCCTAGCCGTGAAGCCCACCCCATCACCGCTGCAGCCCACCGCCTCTCATTGTAGATCACCGTCCTCCCCAACCCCTTAGTCAGCACCATGCCCATCTAGTACGACGCAGACCGAGCAGTCTAGCATGCCCAGCAACACCTCATCACAACACCTCATCACGACCACTGATGCTGCTCTGATGCTGCTCTCTGTGCCAGGTGCCGGCGTTGTCCTCCGTGCCTGGTTCAGCATCCATGCATGGTCCACCCCCGCCGGCATGGAATGGCTAGCCCGCCTAGTGGCCTTGCACCTCCTGCATGGATGGCAGGGCAGCTTGACTTCCGCCCTCGACGTCACATCCACCCTCTTCCCCGCCTACACTCAGTTCCCCCCCAAACTCACCATCCTCGAGCTCATTTGGAGGAGCCTCACCCAGACCCTGCATCGCCTTCATGCCCACCACGAACTGTGGACTCACGCCACGCACCTGCTGGCCCTCCTCAACCCGGAAGCCCTCCGTCTTGCCGCTCGCGGGGCCTCGTCCCCCCCTTGTGGGCCATCCCCTCACCCCTGCTGCTGTACTACCACGAGGCCCTGCTACTGGAACCACAGCAGGGCCTTGACCAGGCGTACGAGCACAGGGCTCTGGTATACAGGGCCCTACAGTGACCTGCTCGACCCCTCTGCCGTAACTAAGCGGCAACTAAGCGGCGTGCAGCGCAAGCTGTAGTAAGCCAGCCTCCTGGCACGGCCTGCACTGACCCTGCCTGCAGTGCTGGCCATCTGGGCCTCATTGCCATACCCGCTCAGCTCTCCCATCCAGCCCCCACCGCAGCCCCCGGCTGTCATGGTCCGCGACCCCCACAGCTTTCTGCCCTGGGTCTACACCATGGCGGCAGCCTGCCTAGTGCGGGGCCTGGTATCGTGGTGTGTCTGCAGCGCGGGTCAACTGCAAGTTTCACTGCCTGTTGAGCCGCCGTGGCACCCGGGGCCGGCGGTACTCGCGTTATACTATCGCCCCCGGAAGGCCCTGTACTGGGCACTTGCCTGATTGGTGGAGTCAGGCAAACAACCCCGGGGGCTGGCGTGGCCTTGCTTACCGGTCCCAAGGCCTGCTGGACTGTTGACTGGTTGGAGGGCCCAGCGTCCGGCGGTGGTGTACCGCCGCAGAGGTCCAAGGGAGTATGGCTGCATGAGGAGCGGTAGGGACAGGGCTTCATCCCCGGGAGGCATGGACAACCCAGACTAGCCCGGCCCAGTGGTGTTGGCGCGCTTATGCGTACTGACTGTGAGCCCGGGAGTCGGGCACAGGCCTTGACCCAACCCAATCCAACCCCCGCAATTGCAACAAACCCCTTGCACTGACAACCCCCAAAAAAAATCACCTGTCAATGGGGTTGGCGTGGCTGATGGGATACCAGCTTGTGCCTGGGGTTGCGTCTGTGAGCCAGTCATAGATGTTGTCGATGCGGCGCTGGGGCTTGGGATTGCGGAGGGTGTTTGTGAAATGCTGTTGCTGACTTCAGATATCATGCTGAGTGTTGCGGTCGCTGATCCTGTTTGCAGGCAGATGATGGAACAAGATGGGATGCCTACGTCAGGGCTTCATAACATGCAAAATATTCCCGAACTAGAAGGCCGCATGGAGCAATAGCGAGCATCTTGCTTCACTGCCTAATGTGTTGAGGTTTCATACAGCCCATGTGGCCAATGGGTCCAGTCAAGAGCTTAACATGGGCAAAAATGCCCAAACCACACCAAAGCGCCGGTAGAAATGCAATTGGGCCACCAAGGTTTGCAATAGTCCCGGACCCTGTGAACGTCAGTGGGTGGAACAACCCCCACAGACCAAAACCAACCCTCCACCCCCCAGCCTCCGTTGCAGTCTTTCAGTAGTGCTTATTGGTCGATCAAACATTCCATCCTAAACTGAGGCACCAGGCCAAGGATATGCCAAGATGAATATCCTACGACCGGGTCCCCGCCTTGCACACTTGTCCAGCTACATACGAATTATCTGCACCCCAACGCCACAATACGGTCCACAAAAGACGCTCTTTAGGCCCCAGTTTTTCTGTTTCTTGGTGGCAGATTGTTGCAACCAGAAGCTTCCAGGATCCACTACCCTCCACTCCGTCCACTCATGTTGCACACCTGGCGTTTACCGGGGGGCGAATTATTTCAGGGTTTTTTTTTTTGGCCGGCCAAAATTGGGGGGGGGAAAATTTTGGTACTGCTCCTTAGAAATGAAGGAAAAATTTGGTATGAGGCCCCTCGTTGTTGCATCATAGTGGACGGTTGTGCTGTCAGAGACATGTGGAAACCCTTGGTAGCTGAAAAAATTTTCATCCAGCTAGATCTATGCGACGAAAAATGGGACTGCGGAACGAAAGCTGGCTGGTCGAGCGGCTACAGAACGGGGTTGTAAATTGTCAAAGATTGGGGCTCCTGGGTTCAAACCCCATTGTCGTGTGGTTTATGACCCACACCCAGAGTCAAAGACAGGTTTTTGGAAATGGCTGGTGCACACAGTTTGACACATCACATCCTTAAAATTGAAGGAAATATTTGGTACGAGGTAGGAGTACGAAATTTGTCCATATCGATTTTGTACTGTGCTAAATAATTCGCCCCCCGGTATGCCTTCGTCAGTGTGCCCCTTGGTGCATGACCTCCCCAAGGCCCAGCACCAGACATGAGGCCAGACTTGCAGGTTTTGGCAGGTGTCAACCCAATTTTTGGCAAGCGGTGGCCTGCTGTATGCTGATGGGAGGGAGGCGGGGGGATAGACCAATGCTAAGCCAAGCGATGAGCTAGGCCTCACCCCCAAATCAGCCCTCCCTTCTCCAATGCAAGATGTTGGGTGTTCATCTCCACAACACTGCCCATATCGGCTCTGACTCACCCACTCATCCACTGGTAGTCATGCAACACGTTTTTGCCATCAAGTTACCAAAAGGAGCAACGTCCACTTTCTGGGTCACAAGAGGAGAAGCCATCATTCATGTTAGGACCAGACTGTTTGGAGATTAAGGTTTCTGAAGGGGATTGGACCACATTTAACAGGGAGGGGGGGTTGTCAAGCGCTGAACATCAGAGCATACATCCAGATGCCAAAGTGGCATAGATGACATTGTAAGCCTCTTGCAAAGCAGCAGCTTCCTCCAGTTTTCGTTGCTCGGTCCTGCAAACGATTTCATTTTCCATCATAATCCTGGATGCTTCAATATGGAGCTAAAAAAGACCACGGCTGCTGCATAGTCCATGGATGCTGTGGATTCTACAAGTGTGTGGAAGGGAATTGTGAAGAGATAAGACGCTTGATCAGTATCACGGGTGCCAAGAAAGACTGTGGCAGGTAATCACCTCCTGTATGTCCGGCAGCAGCCGCTCAACTGCGGAAGCAGAGACCTCACGGCCCAGGCGCAAAACCCCTGGCAATTGACGGTGCTCACCACGGTGCCCTCACTACAGGAGTCTGGCTGTGCTAACCGTGGGCTCAGTAGTTGGCTCCACAGCCTGGAGCGAATTTCACAGAGTTTCAGAGAATTTGCATCACAGTTGAGGGAAAACCCTGGATGACCCCAAACCGATGTCAGGGGCGACAAACGGTCCATACACCCTCATGCTCCGCTATCTTGCAAGCATTTGTGTCCCCAGAACTGCAGCTCCCACGTTTCGAAATTGCAATGGGATTGCTCCAGGAGAATAAATGGACTGAGATTGCTTGCGCAATAAGGGTCGTGCGGCGCCTTCCCCAAGCATCGCTGACAGCTTTGAATGAGTGGGGAAGACAGCTTGCTGTTTGTGCAGATTGGTCACAGGGAGAGCATCCCCCGGGAGGAGCTCGATGCGTTGCAGCATGCCAAGCCGGCGCAACAGTCAGTGGAACCAATGTGGAAAGGAAGACAGAGGCGGGAGAGATGCACACAGCTTCTTTTTCGAAAATGTTGGAAAAATACTTCGTGGGACTCTTGACACCACCTCAATGAAAACCCAACGGGCATGGTCACAGTCCCTCCACCGGTCCTTTTTGGTGAAATTACAGCACGTGTTATGGGCTGGTGACACCAGGGGAAACCATTGGTGACGTCAACGCTGCAGATGCGAGGGCAGAGCATAGCTCCAGAATTGGTCCAGGAACTCTCTTACTCCCACAGCAAGGAATCAGCATGCCAACATTTCAAATCCATGGAGGAGCCTCTGGAAATGGATTGACCCGGCGCCCGTGATGCAAATCCAGTGTAGTGTAGAAAAGGGTGGGAACTGGCCCAGAATTGATCGTTCTCAGAAGCACAGAAATGATGAAGACCAATCAATAACAATACCTGATTCACTCGTTATGTCAGGTGGTCCTGCGCAGGCGTCTTCATCACCAAACGCTCCAGCAGCAGTTGCCCCACTTTGATCAATGTGCGCGGAAATGGTGCCTTCCGCTGGCACATGACTGGAATCCACACCTGAGGAATACGTCAACGGCCGAAGGTTCGGCCCAACGGGCCTGTTCGCACGCAGGTCAGTGGAAAGCGTACTGAGGGAAGATCAGTTTGCATGGGAGACGAGGCAACACTCACGACAGCTGCAATCCGGTGTGCAGGACACAAGCACAATGCAAAACACCACCCCACCGCATCATTATGTTCTTGAAGCAGACCCACAACCCAACTCCATTCCCAACCCTGGAAAGAGGTCTGTGCCGAAAACGCTGAAAATAGGGTTACTGCCCGACTCCAATTTCCAGTTACGGGAACTTGCAATGCATTTTGTGCCGAAAAAAATCGAATGCCAACAGAAAACGGGATGCGAACCTATCCACATTTTCCTTGGAATGCTTCGAGGTTTGTCGGCCCATTCCCGGAGATTCGCAAACCAGGGGTTGTTCACTGTGAACCGGGGCTGCACAATCCTTTATGGTAGAACCCTTGACAAGCCGCTGACCACCGATGGTATGAGCGCCCAAACAGCACAATGCCATGGGGTTGGTACACCTTGACACAACCATTTAAACAGCTTCAGGGTGCAGCCGCTTGGCTGCTGCTTTTGTCGTGAACTTGCACCGTGCTGCGGTTTGCAGCATCAGTATATATGGATGATCGACCGCCGGTGTGGAGCGCAACAAGATGCAGTGTGGCAGCTTGCTGGTGCATGTCCCTCAGTAGTTCATTGCATCACTTGGTGTTCAATCCGAGTCGTGTATGTGGCGACAATGTTGCAATCTATTCCAGTAGAGGAAACGATACCTCTTGTTGTTTTCAAATCCATGGAATTTGTCAAGAAAATCCAACCTGTCGAACTTCTCTGCATCCAGGTGGTGCACGATATACGAGACAATGCTCTTGTCAAGAACACAGTTCTGTCACAGGGGTTGATACCGTGGTGTTTGTGGCAATTGCATTGGAGATATCTTTTAGCCGTGCAACAGAAAAACGGCTGCAAAACTTCATGGGCCAGACACTACGAAGGGTTGATGCCCAACCGACGGCAGTTGGTAGTTATTGATGGCGGATGATGGTTAAAATGAGGGTACGAGGCCATTGGCAGCGGTTGGCGATATTACTGTTGGTGGGCGTAAAGGGCCAGTATTTGTTAACTAGATTGCGCAGCAAGTGAGGGGAAAACACCCCTTCTTACTTTGTAATCAAGAGAGGAGCGTCTAAAGACACCATCAACTGAGGTTTGTGTTTGCGGAAACCATTAAAACGTGATGCGTGGCCATCCCTATGCGATATCTCCTGGAGCATTGTTAATGGGGGATATCAAGGACGGAGCTTTCTAGGTGTCTATTTTGTTTCGCAAGATGCACATGTGGTGTTGGAGTCTGCTGTCAAAAGGCCGTGACTTGTTTCTTGTGCGTCATGAAAACAACAGATGGCTTCCATTGGAGAAATGGAACAATCGTACACCATCAAAGCACACACCTGTCGATGGGGTCGGCGTGGCCGATGGGATGGTCTGTGCCTCGGATTGTGTCTGTCGGATTGCGACTTCGGATGTCGTGCTGAGTGTTGCACTCGGTGATGCTGTTTGCGGACGGCGGATTGTGGTCATGGACCAAATTTGTAAAGTCATGGAATCAGAATGGGGGTAGATGAGGGAAGGAGGTACTACCAAAAGGAAATGTGTGGTGAGAAGGCAGAAACGAAGGAGACGGGAAAGCATTTTGCAGGCAAACACCCTCTTAGCAGGCACGTGCTGCCAGATTTCAAAAGACGCAGTCCTGCCTTTTGAGTTCCTCTGTGGGCCTTTGTGAGGAGTGTCGCATTTTTTTTCGCAGGCAAGCAACACGTGCGTCGGTGCAGTCCGTACATGCTACGGCCTACGGCCTACATGTGCGGGATGTACATATCCGATAATCATCTTGTCCTATCTGTGTGATATTGTCGGGAATCTGCGCATACTGAAATGCCGAAAAAAAAGGCGGGAAAAGGGTAAGCCACGCCCTTATTGGAAACGGTTATTATAAGTGCAATGACGGATCCACAAATTGTCCTTGAAAAAACAGTTCCAAGCACAGCCAGTGATGTGCACATGCCAGCAATAGGCAACCATTAATCCACAAAGCCTTCGGGTAAAAACGAAACGAAACACCCACTATGGCGGGGATCGCTGTGGATGGCTGTGTGCATTGCCGTTGAGTTGCTGTGGATGGCTGTCTGGATCGCTGTGTGGCTCGCTTTGTGGACCTCCACCTAGGGGGGCGTGGTGACGTATCTTAGTTCTTTTGGCACCAGTTTCGCTCTTCACAAACAATGGATTAGCTGTTGCCTTGTGCTTACATGCCACCCACAGCGATCCACACAGCGATCCACAGCGACTCAACAGCGATCCATGGCGCCTCGACAGCGATCCATGGCGCCTCGACAGCGATCCATGCAGCGATCCACACATCCACAAAATGATCCACAGCAACTCAACACCGATCCACACAGCCATCCACACAGCCATCCACAGCCACTCAATAGCGATCCACAGCACCTCAACAACGATCCACACAGCGATCCACAGGGACTCGACAGCGTTCCACACAGCGATCCACAGGGACTCAAAAACGAACCACACAGCGAACCACACAGCGAACCACATAGCGAACCACATAGCGAACCACACAGCGATCCACACAGCGATCCACAGGGACTCAAAAACGAACCACACAGCGAACCACATAGCGAACCACATAGCGAACCACACAGCGATCCACAGGGACTCAAAAACGAACCACATAGCGAACCACACAGCGATCCACACAGCGATCCAGTCAGCGATCCACACAGCGATCCATAGCGTCTCAACAGCGATCCACACGGCGACCCACACAGCGAGCCACAGCGATCCACACAGCGAACCGCCATCCACAGCAACTCAACATCGATCCATACAGCGATCCACATAGCGATCCACATCAACTCAACAACGATCCACACAGCAATCCACAACAACTCATCAGCGATCTACACAGCGATCCACAGCTACTCAACAGCGATCCACACAGCGATCCACACCCACTCAACAGCGATCCACACAGCGATCCATAAAAACCGCGCGGCTTGTGTGGAAAAAAGGGTCTCTGTACATACATTGTACAGGTTAGTTTGGCATTTAAAATACTAAAATTAGTTCACAAAAAATTGTGCTCGCAATTCTGAAACAAAGCAAACACAAACCATTCCGCACGCTAGAAAGGGGAAGTGATGGTTGGGTTATTTAGAATACTTATTGATGGATGGGAGAACATATGAGCCCATGGGGAACGTTACACTGTGTGTAACCCTTGCAATATTTGGTCTCTGAAGTGGACAGGAGTGGCTTGGCTGCATGACACCTGCACACAAGTTGGTATACCATTCCCCTCAAAGGAGGACTAGCTACAAAATGGAAAGATTGGTGGCAACGCAGGGTATTCACCTTCCTCATGATGTACCCGAAAAGACACATCCTTCAATAACATATGGTAAGCCAGAAGCTTGCCATGGCTTGGCCTGATTCACCGGACCCACGCCCTCCAATCTTCCACTCAGGAGTAGCAGGTTTGACAGAAGTGTAATGGTTGCTTTTTGGTGATACACCTGCAATTTCAGCATATAACAGGAAATCACCAGACCAAATGGTAAGCTAGGTTTCGCCGAACGGCGCCCAAGGTTCCATTGAGGTGCCCAAGAAATGCAAAAAAAAAACAATTTTTGCCTCCTAGAACCTGTTCAAAATCGCGAACGAAGGAAAACAGTTGGCACACTGCACATGCACGTCAAAGAGCCCAGTGGTGCCCTCTAGACCACACGCAAGCAAGCACCAGCAAACACAGCTCCACGCTATGTTCAAGAAACGCCCCCAATGTCTGCTTGCAGTTTAGGCAACATTTCGACCTTCGTTGAAAATCATGTTGTGAAATGATTTTTCGAGAGTTGTTCCAAAAAAGGGACTACCAAGGTGAATGTGCTTCATGCAAAACCGAGTTGATGCGCAATGTGACGTGTGTTATGTAGGGATGTGGGAAGAGTTGTTTTTACCATCAAACATAATGAAGCCCCAGATTTTGCCTAACAAGCTCATATCTTGTAATGGTGCACAATTGGTGTGCCACTTGAACCTTGTGTTCACCTGCACGTTCTCGGATGCTAAGTACACAAGCACGACACACAAATGGACACACCTCCGGTCAAGGATACCCTCAATTTGTTCAAAAAGCTGCGTGCCGCAAAGTCTTTTCCAATCTCCTCAAGTAACATCTTAAACCCTGCATCATCCAAATCGATCACTTCTTGCAAAAGCAAATCTTGGAGGACTTCATGCTTGTGTTGAAATTTGGCATATTTTTCATCCACATCCATGCCTTGAGAACAACAGACTGAGGGAAAACCTCACCCGTGGGACGGCATGGCCTCCACCATCTTTGGCACTTTTTGGCAAAAGCCCACCTTTGGCTTTTCGGAGAAGGTCACCCAACCCCACCTGCGGCTTTTAGTGAATAGGGGAGGCTCTTAGTGAGTGAAACCCTAAGGAGGGAGCCTGACCCTAACCAAAAGACAAGTGAAAAAAATTTTCTTTCGCACCTTCGGCGTAAGGGAAGAAAGACATACACAATGACAAACAAAGGCAAGTGGAACAAAGGCAAACCCAAAGTAGGTCAATTACGTCCATGTGAGAAAGAAAACCATAGTTGGAACATACAACATCCAGTTCAATTGTCCACCACTACTAATATTGGTTCAGCAACCTGCCTAGGCCCTAGGTAGCTCAGAGGACCGTTGCATAAGCACTCTGACCTGATTCAATTCCTCCGGTGTCCATGGCCTTTGGTTACCAACGGCAGACAATTGGGCAAGCTGTAGGTTAGTAGAAATGTAATGGGAACGAGTTGTAGGGGAGTGACTTCACTACCTAGGGAAGAAATCGCCTAGGGAAGAAAAATGGCCGATAAAAGGGTATAAAAGGAGGATTTGGGGCATCTCTTAAGGGCTATAAAAGGAGGATTTGGGGCATCTCTTAAAGGCTATAAAAGGAGGATTTGCGACTTAAAATGGAGGATTGCGGGATGGAAAAAAAGGTAAGAAATGTGATTTTTGGCGATTTTAGATGGGAATTTGCGACAAATCGCCATGAACCCAAGGATTCCAAAAAGAGTGTTTTCCCCTTGCATTCTTCCCTAGGGAGTGAAGCACCCTAACACGGAACCAAAACGTTTCCCCATCTTTGGCTACACAAACACAATTGCTAAAATGCTCGTAGAGCGGAACATGCAAATATGCATCCGATATGTCTACCTCGCATGCACACATGCCCTTGCGTAAAAAAGGGAATATAATGTGCCACGAATCCAATGGGAAAACGGTGTAATGCGCTTATTCACACGCCGCAAATTTGTTATAATACGGCTAGCTTTTCCCGGTTGCAGAACCAAAAGGCACATAACATCAAACACACGCCAACTCATGCTCATGCACACGCACACAGGCGCCTTTGTTGACATATTGTGCCATAACGGGCTTTGTGGCTTGGACCATCGCGACATCCTGCGGCGTCGCTTCGCCAAGCGGGCAAACCGGGAAACTGTGCAACCAACCCATCACACGAACCCTGTGCGCCACAACATAATTTTAGTAGGGTCTTTAGGGGACTTCGAAATGGGAGTGCCAGCAGGGCCACAAACCAATCGCGACTCCCTCCCCTCTGGGGTGCTTGGAGGGCTAGCAGCCCCTTGCTAAATGCGTGAGGCGGCTTGTGCAACCGAAGCCTGTGCACCATTCACATCACGGTCAATGCGGGCTCCGGATGTGTCACTGGTAGACACCTGTAGACTTTGTCAAATTTGGAAAATGGCGAAAATCGCCTGCCCTCATATTTGGGTACCAAAACCGCCCAAATATGAGGAGGTGGGCCCAACCAAGTGAACCGTGTGGAGTATGGGACATGGTGACTCATGTCCTAGAAGGATAGAGTTCGGTTGAACAAGGGCTTGTAGTTATTCCATAGGGGATAGTCATGATTTGGGGCCTTTTTGGCCACTTTTTGCATGCATGTGCCCGAATGTGCCAATTTGTGGGGTCAATTGGCGATCCTACAGCTCCGAGCCCATGGCGGCTTTGACTGTCATATTTTCACACAATGGGAACATTACTCATTGCTCCCAATTCAAGCCTTTGGCCGGAGATACGGCGGGCATGGCCGCGCCGTAGACCCCACCCTATGATCGCCAATTGAGCCCACATGGCACCGTGACCCCAATGGCGCCGTGCGCCATTCTCAAATCCGGAGGGGTTTTGATGCAACTAAGGGATGGAGGTTACGGCATTTGGTCCCCACTTTGTCGCCCATAACGACCTTAGACGATCGTCGCTTAGTGGCGGCTAGCATTTTTTCTTTGCGCCCAACTTTGGCCATACTTGGGCCGAACCCAATTTTCGACCATGCTGGTGAACCCCCGTGCGCCGAGCCCTCAAGGGCCCGGACCAAAGTAACTATGGGAGGTTCTCATCCAAGCTTCCTTCTCCTTGCAGGTATCATGCCCCCTCACATAAAGGGGATGTTTGACATGGGTTTGGCCACTACACCCCCCCAATCCACACACATCATGACCCCCAAGGTGAGGGTCATATCTCCGGCCCCATGGGGAGTTGGAAGCTCCTGTTTTCTTCTATTGAGGGGCCATGGTCCCCTCTTGAAAGGGACCATCAGGGTCGAGAATGGCCCCCGTGTCTTGGGCACGTGCATCGGGCGATTTTGGCCATTTTGGCGTCCTAAGCCCACTTGGCGACCCCAAGGCTCCTCCAAGGAGTGTGAGAGAGCCAGGACATGCAGGGCCTCTTTGGGGATTGTACTTGAAGGGTATGCTGGTCGGGACACCCCACCCATTTCAGGGTCTGATTAGGGCAGATCTGTGGGTTGTGTTCTAACCCCCATGTATACATGCCACTGACGAGGGAGATCTTGTGGTGTGGTTGTGGGCAAGTATTAGGTGCCTAGTGCCACATGGCACCCTCAAACCATCCCACCTCCTATCCTGCCTTGCTGTGTGTACATATGTGTTGATTGTACAGCATCATTTCTTGTATCTTAGAGTGGCAAGGATCTTAGAACGCTTTGTTCTATGAGAATGGTGTGAGCGCCCAGCGCCCTTGCCTGCCCTTGCCCGTTTGTGCGTAGCGAACCCGTGGACCCCAGGCCCCCCACAATAACGCGCCAATATCCGGATTATTTTCGAATTGCTCACTAGTTTGTACTCACGGAACGTTACCGCAACTCCGCGCAAAAATTCCTTTTGAAACGTTGAACAACATTTTTTGGCTTCAGTATACTTCCAATTCAAGTGCCCAATTGGTACAAGGTAGTGGTTGTTGTTGTAGCTTGTCAATAATTTTTCATTAGACTTCTCAAATCCAAAAATGTCTCCTTGGGTAACGTCGTTGATTTGTCTCCTCTTAGACTTCTCAACCAGTTGGAAATGATAGAGAGGGGTATCTAGACTTGTGTATTTTGAAACTATACTTCAGAATTGTGTTTTTTGTTATGATTCTGTGCCCAGTCTGACTATTGATTTGATGTAAATATACATTTTCTACTCTGATTTTCTGCAACATCTGTCTATCTATCTAACGGCTACCATTTGTACTCACAGATCCCGCCAAGCACGCACGCACGCACGCACGCACGCACGCACGCACGCGGCAGCACACCACCACTTTGCGAATCTATCATCTAGCATATGCAAGTGCTTTTAGAGCGAAATGTCGGCTTAACAATTTTGTGCATGTGATTTATTATTCTCAATCATGCTTCATATAATATGTTATTCGGCATTTTTGTCAATCTCTGCGCATGTAAAAAAGTAGGTCTCATCAAGATCCGCTCTGTGCGATGGTAACAGAGCCTGTGAGGACATGCATATATGACTATTTCAGAGACGAACCTCCGAGACACTTGACTTCTGGTGTAGCACCCTGCTGCTGCTTGTTGATATCTACTATGAGGTTGTGCTGGTGTTTTTTCAAATGAATCATTGTGGGCCGACTTTGCCTACTTTTAGAATACCCACACCCGATGGAACTAAAGGAAAAGAACGAAAGGGAGGGAAGTCCTTTCAATTTCGAACAAGTGTGTATCAAGACCGTATGTATAGCCTATCATGTATCATGACAGAGCTTACAACATCTGCGCATCTTTCTTTGGAGTTGTGGCACCCTCCTGTCCTCTGCTACTTTTGCACGTCCTATCTGATCACAAAATAGATGCCGTATATGCGGGATGAAAACTACGACTTTTTGTTGCAAATTATACCAATCAAAGAGAAACCTCTTTTCCAACCTGTTGTGATTCAAATGAGCACGTTAGAGCGACAACAGTAACAGCGGAATGCAGGAGTTGGCGGCTCTTTCCTAAACCTCAGAAAAAATCGGGTAGTGCAAACCATACCATCCGTTTTAGGTAGCAAAAGTCAAGTCCATTCACGAGGATGCAAACAGGTAATGGGCCACAAGCACCCGTTACGGTGCGCAAAGGGGACATTTAATTCTAACTCCCTCCGCCATTTATGTCTTTTTCCGACTGCATGTTCAAAACTTTGACCCTTTCATGGCCAAAACCAAGAGGATTCTTTACATCTAAATTGTTCAAAATGTATTAAGTTGAAAGTGGAAACTTCGAAAAATGAAGAGTCAAATAAAAACAAACATGACCAGAATACATAGTGTCATTTCGCCTTGCTTGTGCAAATCCTATGTTGTGTAGCAAGACGAAATGCAACTTTTGGTGCCATCCACTCTGCCCTTGTTTTATGTGTTATGCATCAACGTCGGATACGAGCGCCCACGTCCAGTTCCTCACCGCAAATGACCGCATTTGCGGGAATGCGTCCGACCCGTTGAATTGGAATTAATGGCATAATTCTTGGAATATCCAAAATATTCTGTGTTTGGAATTTCAGATATCAGGAACACGTGTAGAACTTCAAATGTGGGTAATACTGCATTCGACCCGAAAGGCAACTTGCCGCAGCAAACTTCCCACTTTTGCGAGCATGCAAAATATCTGGTCATGTGTCTTTGAGGTTCATGTCAGCCCGCCCCACCATTGCATTCAGTCCACCAATCAGCCTTGCTGACTATACATGGCCATTGCGTCAAGCATGCATTAGTCGTCTGGTGATTCCCCATCATTGTAGTTTTCACGTACAAAAGACGAGATGGGGTAAAATCAGTGCAATGGGGTGAGTAAAGACAAAAACTGTGCATGCCGCGCAATGTATCGTCCTAAAATGGTTGTCTACCAAATGTGTCAACTCTGTTGGCCAGACCGTTAAACAATCTTTTAAAAGTCCTCTGCTGCACAAAATGTTATTATGTTGGCGCCATGAACAGGATTAAAATAACTTTCCACCCAACAAAACCAAGCAGCTTTTGGGCCAATTGCACCGGGGTCTGCTTAGCCGTTGGCGTGGAAAATTTTCCATTGCATGTCCAAAATGGTGCACAAAGGAGGCACCTTTAACTCGTTCTGCCTGGTGTGTGTGGTGTTGTATAAGTCAAATCTTGATAAATCTTGGCGTGGTAAGCATGGATGATGACTTTTTGATATCTGCAACAACGTTCTCACAAGATTGCACATTTGATATTTTCTTAACATTTGTTGCTGTTTCGTTTTTTTTTAATCCAGTACGGTTTTGTTGCAAACAAACCTTTTCGTTGTGCGTCATTAATTTTTTTTTACAGGGTTTGGAGGTTCAGCTTTCGTGTGCAGCTTTCGGGCAACAAGAACTCCAAAAGAGGTGCTACCACACACATCGTTTCTGCTTAGAGACATTTCATGAAGTCACAACACTCTCTAAAAACCACAAGCAGTAGATGCAGCCAGGAACCGTATGGCTCATACTTCACTTAAGGATTGAAAACAAAATTGCTCCAAATGCAATGAAAACGCGGACGAACTCATGCAACTCCATCTCATCCTCGCCGTGGTACATACCACTCCCGCCAAACAGCTGTTTTGAGATATTTGAGTGATTTGCACTGCAGGTCTTTGGATGTAGTGTTAGGGAAAAAATCCTCTGCATCTAGAACAAACAAATTGGCAGCATAGATCCTCAACCTTAGTTCACTGTACCTGTACAATACGCGTGTCACCCAACCACACACACACACAGACACACAGACACACAGACACACACACACACACACACACACACCAACCCCAGTTGCTGCCATTGCAAGTACTGAAAATTCTGGAAACAAACACCACCCATGCAGTAACAAGAATTTGGGCTCCATGTACGAACAAGGATGCAAGGCAACACAAACACAGCGTGCAGCACACTGCCACATTTGGTGTTTGACTCCTCGCAACACAGTACACTTGGCTTTGTGCATTTAATCCATGCCTTGGTGACTTGGGCTCTCACCAGAACAAAATCTGCAGTTCGTTCCAAGAAGGAATGAGGGGTCTCCAGGCTATGGTGCCGTGCTACGGCACCATAAGCTCTGAACACACATATTTTTCAGGTATGAGCATATGATTCCCAGAAAATCCTCAACACACCATTAGGCGACCAGTACATATCACTCTTGTTGATCTGCAGCAAAGCAATCCTGCAACCAGTCAACTCCCCAGAAGAAACCCTTTTCAAACCCAACCGAGCATGTTGGTTCAGGTCCAGGACAGCAGTGCAGTCGTGTCATCGCGAAAATAAATGATACCAATACACAACCTACCTCTCCAGGAGGCAATCAATCATTGCAGGGTGCAATCGATGGCAGCATTCCAAACTTACTCCTGCTTGCCCCTCGGATGCTTGTTGCAGAAAATTTGGATGACAAAATGCACCCACTACATGTTAACTGCAGGGCCTGTGCATCATGAAACATGTGGAACTGCAACCTTTGTATTTTCAGAAAACGCTGCCACAGCACCTGTAAGCACCTTCACCTTGTGTGGGGAGAGGTGGTTATCACACGACTTTTCGGATCATTTCCCAACATGCACCCTCACATACCATTCACAGGCGTCGACAGATATTTGGATAAGGTACCCATGTGTGTTGCCTATTTCTGGACGGTTTCTTTGCATCCTTGGGGCAGCAGCTGAGAAGGCAATACAAAGCAGCCTTACATTGCCAGTCGTCGAAGTCCTAATGCTCATATGATGCTGGCGACCTGCTCTTTCTGTAAAGCAGAGACACACAACATCTGCAGCCTCACAAAAAACATTAAACCACTGAGGGCATGCATTGGGGAAGCATAGGCCGGTATGCCAGCTTCTTGTGCTGCGGAAAATTTGAGGTTACTGTAGGATGGTGATGCAATGTGAGACTGAGGCAGGACTGAAAAACACTTTGCTTGCTGGGTCCATTCAGATGAAGCCATGGGAAATATGGCTCATGAAAGACTTGCAGCTGCAAGTAACATTGCAGGCGCTGTAGTGGTTTTGGGCACACACATCAAAGGCTGCTGGTGGCGATGATGTGTACCAAAAGCACACAGCGGCAGTGTGAAGTTAGCCCACAACAGTACCCACGGTACCCATATATAAATGCACAAAGGTGCAGGCTAAGGGATAATAACACCGGTAATGGTTTCTGCACCAAGATGTGTGTCTAAATTGTTCTTGATCTTGTTTGGCCTCAGGCCTGGGAGCAAGATTCGGACGAGGGGGGCAGCTCGAAACAAAAAGACAGAAGAATGATCTGGGATACGTCAATGCACATGAGGCCTCTGCCTTCTATAGACAGACAGAATCGGGGTCGGTCAGGGTTTTCTAAAGGGTGCGACCGCCTCATGCCCGTTTTTTGCACCATTACACTGCAGGGAGATCCCATGAGCATAAATTGATGGCATGCGTACGCAGCCCTATGGCAACGTGCACAACCATATGGCAAGCCCTTGAGCACTTGAGCAGACGGAAGCGCTCGCCACTTGCCGAGACTCGCCCAGGCTGGGCCAGCCAACCGCTGACGATGCCACCTGGGTGCGCCCCGATGACTTTGAAATTACCACTGCAACACCGTCAATGTTATGCTCTCTTGCATTACAGAGGTCGCGTGGAAGGTTTCGCAGGCAAACATGGCACGGCTCCCATTCTGAATTCGGCATAGCATGCACCGTGCTGTCAGGAATTCGCCGTGCCAGTACCGGTGGTGTTTGAAGAGGTGCACAGCGGTGCATCGAGGAATCCACTGGAACGTGTCGCAGCGCTCTTGCACGTGTCCAAATGAACATGGGCGCATATGGAGGCGGAATGCGAGCACATGTATGGCCTTGCACATGGGCACGGGTGCGCCGAGGAGACCCAAAAGGAGGTGTGATGTGCTGTGCTTCGCCTGCATGACTGCGTGCATATTAGTGTGGTGCGTGTCTGGGACGTCCTTTTGGAGCCCAAGCGCTCAAAGATTGAGGTGCCCAAGGATGTTGTGCAAGGATGCTACTTTTTTTTTTGGACGAAGCTGCAACAGTTCTGCAACAGTACCAGATAGCCTCGGGATCTAAGTACACTCTCAGAATATACCATAGCTTCTTCCCCTGTCACTGACAGGAGTCGATTGACACAGAAGGAGCCACTTAAATTCCTACCTTGAGTATACCCACAATGCGACCTCGCATCGCCACGACCCTGTTTGGGCCTATGTGGTGCAAGGATGCTACACAGCACTGGATCCCCGAATTGATTCGGTGCTCTACATTGTGATGCCGCACTGCACTGCACTGCACTGCACTAGAGTCATGCATTGTATGTTGTCCTCCTCTTTCTAAACTTACAAAAGCATGTTTTCGCAGTTCTATATCATTTAGTCGAGCTGGTCTTCTGCGTGTCTGCAAGAACCCTCTCGCCAGGAGCCCCAAGGTGGCCAAAACGAACTGGCGGTGATCTGAATCCTGGTGCCAGTCATGACCAGGGGGTGCAAGCAGGCTTTTTGGCGGCGTGGGAGGCGGTGCCACCCCAGCTTTGCTAAATTGGGAAAAACAAGTTGGCAGCACTCCATCCCACTGCTACTGTCATAGCACCTGCAGCAGTACAGTCGTTGCTTGCACTGCTTTGGCATCGCGCTGACCACATCACCTGCCTACTCCACATTGTACTCTGACCTGCGCGTCCCTGCAGACTGCCACCCTTTGCAACGTGCACACCTGTGCAGCAGCCTACAGCAGGGAAGTATTAGAAGGGGGGGGGGGGGGGTTGGCTGGGACGCCCCTCCTCCGATGGTTCCCCTTTGGTGCCCGCCGAAGGCGGGCCGAAAATTTTGAAGCTTAAATCCTCTTGGCGCCGTCGCAACATATTGGCTGGCAGCCTCAAACATTGCAAGGGGAGGAGGGGGGGGGGGGTCGGACGGCCCGGGGGGTACCCCCGCTCCTCCTACGGTGCAGGGCCGTTCCAATACATCCCTGGCCTACAGGCCACCCTGAAACGGGGCGTCCGACATAAATGGGTTGCGAGGGGCAATACCCGTGGAGGAGCGAAGGACATCCCCCATGGTGGCATTGCCGGGAGCGTTACCCTTGGCGGAGTTGTGGGCCGCGCCCTGTCCCTGATTCATGGCCATGTTAAAAACAGGGTTTTCAGCCGAAAACTGGCTAAATGCCGATTGGGCTCTCTCGTTGAAAACTTCGTCGCTTAAGAACAATGGCGGGACCAGCGCACGCCTGAAGGGCTCAGCGGTGGCCCACGCAGGCACACGGCCACCGCGTTCAGGCTTCCCTGCCGTACCCGGTCCGCGCCGACCGTCGCTCTTCGTCCTCAGAATGTGGTACTCAAAGTACTCACGTGCCACCTCGAGTTGCTCGAGGGTGAGATTCAGGTCCCTGACCTGTGCAGCTGCCATTCCCCATTTGTGCAGGATGTCGCTGCTCTCTACCAACTCCTCCGTCACAATGCAAATATACAAATCAACGAAGGGCACGCCCGTTCTATGCTCCTGCCGGATGCCATTGTAGACGATGAGCACGGCCGGGCCCCCCGCTTCCGTGTTCAGACTGTAGTATTGGCCGAATTGGAACTGGAGAAAGGCCGCCATGATGTGCTTCAGCTTCAGGAGGGGGGAAGCCTCAGTCATAAGAGCACTGAGGTCAATCCGTGAGGCTTCTTCCTGTTCCTGTTGAGAGGGTCCATCGCACGGAATTGGATCGCGTGGGAGTTCGTGTTCCAAGCGTCCAAGAAAAAACGGAAAACAAGTCAGTAAAAGGGTTGCACGCAATTATTTAGTTTGCAGCCCAAAATAAGAATATCACTCGCGCAACATGTACCAGACATTGGGGGGAACAAAGTGACTCTTGCTATTTGAGTTTTTGTGATCTTTTGTTATTAAGGATCGAAAACTAAGAATTGAGGTCAGAATTAAGCAATGAAATGGTTGGCACAGAGTGCATTGTTGCATGCGACTTTGCATGGGAAATGAAACAGTATTTTTCTTGGGAGGGGGAGGGGGTCCCATGTCCAAACATGGGACTACATAGATAATGACATCAAAGCACGATTGATTCGTTTGCAACAGCCGTCAGAACGGGCCGTGAGGAACAGACTTGACCCCACTGTCGTTCCTCTTTTCTCTGGTATTCCCTCATGTCTGAGCAGCCGCCCATTGTGCGTGTGGATCCGTTTCAGCGGATGGCAAGCGATTGTGCAGGAACATTGTTGATGGCATGGGGATATGGACATTCCCCGATGATACAGCCCGGTCTCACAGGCTCAGCCGTGGGAAGACTCCGATCCTGTAGGGCAATGCAACGAAATTCCGACACCTCACCAAACAGTCATCTTCAGGCTCATAGCCGTGCACTAGAAAAGGACGCTACAGCTAAACCTGCTCACCGCGACCTCACCATATGCAGACTTGGGCAGGCACACCCATGTACTTCTGCAATGGAGCTCCTCCCCTCCGGAACGCGCCGGTGTGTTGAGCCGGGCCGCGGCTGGTCCTTGCTGTCTGACACTGCCCCGCGTCAGTGTCCGAGGCGCTGATGCCCCCGAGTGAGGCACCCTCCTCCAAGGGGCCTCCCTGGGCGCAATGTCCAGCACATCCTCCCCGCCGCGCACCCCCTTCCCCACACCTGTGCTGCCAGGTATCTGTGGCTCCGGCGCTTGTGTCTTCCCCTGTCCCCCTCGTCCTTGAGTGAAACTTTGGAATTTTCTGCATCAAATGTTGACCATCATTTCATATCTGTTGTTATGTGTGGACTGCGGTGATCTGCAGTTGCACCAGACATGCCACTAGCGGATGCCAGGGAAACTGGTTCTCAGTAGCGATCCACCCCGTACCAACAGGCACTCAGTAATACCCGCGCCCCGTACCACCAGGAACGTGCTGCGTCCAGCGTGTGGCTCAGTAGGACCCTGCTCCATCGGATCATGTCTGAGCTGGCAGACGCTAGTGGCAAGTCTGAGTTCCACATACCTCTGTTTCTGATCATCTGCCCTGATTGACCAGCCTTTCCCTCGGAGCGGGACACCCGTGACCACCTTGGATGCCTCTACGCCCAAAGAAGCCCATTGACCGTCATGCCAAACCAATACCATCGGGAGGGTCTATGGATTCTATGCCAACCCTAGTCCATGCATTAGCCATGAGGCATGGGGTTGCCCTCCATGAACAGCGCATAGGAGGTGTTGATGCACGCTTGCTTTGGGGGTCCTGCCGCTGTGTGCACACCGCAGCAATGCAATTGACCACTTCCACCCCCCAACGCTTACACCAGTCGCTACCCCTGTTGCACCAACCTGCGTGTCATGATCAAGTCCGTACCTTGGGGATTGTTCTGCTGCTTTGTTTCCAGAACTTGGTTTCATGTCAATGCTGGTTTCTGTGCTGTGGTCCCATGAATGAAAGAACACTTTGAATCAGCAACCGGTCAAATGTGCCTTGCCAGAGTTTGCTGAAACACGAGGGAGGGTTGTGGTGGTAGTTTTCAGGGTTCGTGAGGGCATGCTGGACATGCTGTGGCACTACGGAGAGCAAGGAGATCGAACACGAGCAAAAGCATTGGCTCCAAAAAGCCAATTGCAAAAAGGTGGGATAATGAACACCAGGCAATACCTGGCGGCATCACAAGCAACCCCAGAGATTTTTGATAAATTAAGTAAGATATTGATAATCATTACAGGAGGGGGGGATTTCGTGCCAAGGCAAAGTCGCGGTGGTAAATCTCGCTGCGGGAAATTTCGCGGAAGCCCCTGGATTTTGTGCGGTAAAGCCGCGGACACTGCCAGTAATGTTGTGGTGTAGGGCTTTGCAGGCTCAGTGGAGCTTAGCCACAGGTGCCAAATTCGCGGAAGACCCTGGATTTGTGTGGGAAGTTCACGGCCATTTTGAAACACGGAATGTCCCACACGAAGTGAACTGCCCCCGAAATTCCCCCCGTCCCTGTACAGCAGCGATTATTGGCCAGTACAACAGACTTTTGTTCGCAGTCTTGATTGTTTGCTCGCAATGACGACACCTAAGAACACAGATGCCCAGCCTCCAGTCCGGAGATACGGGCCAGCGATGATGTGGAATTGGGGCAATTGCACCTCTTTGTCCATCTGGAGCCCTGCCGCGGCCCCAAGCTCCTGCTCCGACATGTCATTCGCACAGAACACCGTCGTATCGTTCGCCCACGTGTCGCAGCGGGCGCTGGAGCTCAGGGGGTACGTCCCCTTGGGAAGAATGATGGCCAGTGTCTTCTGCGCCGGATTCAGCTTCTTGCGCATCGCCGGGACGTCGATCGGGCATGAGAAATCCACATCGAACCGGAGATCGTCGGCCGCGCCCCCTCCCGCTGCCGGGCTGACGCGGAGGGAGATGCGGTCCAGTGTAGCGGCGCCGGGCTCCGCCTGCAGGACTCCTCCCTCTTCGAAGGCCTGCCACCAGGTCACTGGCAGCGCGATTTGAATCCGGAAGTCCTTCACGCTCTCCGACAAATGCGTGATCCGGACGAGGCCCGCCGCGGCCGCCGGTGGCGTGTACCGCGGCAGCCGCGGCGCTACGTTGCGGACCGTGGCGTCGGCCGGACCAAACTCCCCAAGCTCTCGGTTGGTCGTTTGGAGGACGTACCGGGTCTTGGGGTGCGCCGCGACCTCCTTGCGGACCAGGAAGGATACGCGCCACTGCCCCGGCGACAGAGTGTCGCGGGCGCGGTCAAAATCTTTCCACAGCCCTGTGATCTTGAGCGCCGGCCTCGCGCCAGTTGCCCGCTGCAGCGCCGGGGAGTGACAGAGGACACTGAGCGGCTTGTCCGATCGCTCGTCGAGGGTGGAAAAGGGGACGGGCAGCGACACAGTGACGAAGGCGCTGGGGGGCTCGGCCCCCCGCAGGAGTTCGCAGTAGTCCGCCAAGTCGGTGGCGACCTCGTCGTCGGTGTCTTCCAGGGTTTTGGGCGCGGCCCAGAAAAGGCAAGAGGCGTCGGCGAATGCGCGGAGACAGCCGGGCAGCAGCGACCCCGAGTGGGCGTGCACAAGGACTTCGTCGTTGAACACCGCTGACGCCATCTGCTTAATCTGGTCCCGAAGCTCCGGGCAGTCCCTCAGGCGCATGGGCGCTGAGTTGCTGCGTGCGGGGAGCCAAATGAACTGACGTGCCCCTGTGTGTCAGAGGCAGAGCATGATGGGGTAGAAGACAACGAGGAGGAGAAGGAGCAGCAGCAGCAGGAGGAGTGGCAGCAGGAGGAGGAGGTAGAGGAGGAGCAGCAGCAGCAGAAGGAGTGGCAGCAGGAGGAGGAGGTAGAGGAGGAGAAGCAGTAGCAGGAGGAGGAGCGGCAGCAGGAGGGGCAGGTGGAGGGGCACATTGGGTGGCAGCGGCCTTCGAGGTAATGTGTAAGCCCGAGATCATTCAGAAATGTTTGATCAGAGCTGGTGCAATGTTTGATATGCCTGAAGAGGTTGCCACAGCAGAGTTTGAAGGCATGGACCACCAACAGATGAATTCTGTGTTTAGGTCAGGGCACATCCCTTCTACACAAAGAGGTGGAGAAGTAACAGTAGCAGCAAAAGGAAGACAAGGAGGTGCAGTAGCGGGAGCATGAGGAGGAGGAGGAGGAGGAGGAGGAGGAGGAGGAGGAGGAGGAGGAGGAGGAGGAGGAGGAGGAGGAGGAGGAGGAGGAGGAGGAGGAGGAGGAGCGGCAGCAAAAGGACGAGCAGCTGCATCAGCAGCAAATGGAGGAGGAAAGGCAGCAATAGAAAGACGAGCAGCAACATCAAGAGGAGGATGGGCAGCAGCACAAGGACAAGCAGCAGCGGCGGCAGCAACAATAGCACCGGTAGGAGGGGGAGGAGGGTCGTGTCACAGCTTCACCATTGACTTGAGACATCACCGGGCGATAGGACGCCTCGTGGGCATCACTCTTCGGGGCTATGGGAAGCACATCGTGCCGGCACATCACGGGGCCAATGATCAGTACCCCCGTGCCACCTAGCAGAGAATGAAGGACGCTCAGCAAGAACGGGGAGCAAGGCCATCATTGGTGGCCCCCCTAGATAGGTTGCCAGAGTTTGCCTCACAATGTCTCTTTGGATTGGGTCCATCGGTGATCCAACCATGGAGCCGTAATGTGCACGGCTCGCTAGTGCTCCCCGATCTAGATGGCCCCAAGAGGAGCATTCTCAAGCACGCTGCTGGACGGTCTGGCTTGGAGGTAAGAGAGGACCCCTTGCGCTGCTCCTCATGGGATCCGAAAGGCGAAGCTGTAGGCTAGAACATGGCACCTAAGCAGGCATCCTCCTCTTCCTCCTCCTCCTCGGCTGCCATGTGCTAGAGTGGATGAAGGTGATGCCATGAAAGAAGAAACTGACGATGACACAACTACTAATAGGAAGAGGGGCCATCAACTGGTACCCCTCGACCACCAAGCGACGAGTGGGCGAGAGAGATGGGCGCCCCTTCACGAAGTGCCAATGAGACAATTGGATAGATGGGTACCCAATGCAGCCCCACACGAAGGCGTCTCAAATATTGTCCTAGAGGCAACCCGGCAGGGAACATGCAGGCTGGAACAATGAAAGCTGAATGTGCAAACGTTGGCACGAGGTGCAGATGAGAGATGTGCTACCATCACCTTGTGGCCCGGTCTCCGTGTGTGTCAAAGACCTATGGGACCGCACCCTCCCCATTGCTGTACAGGTCCGCTGTACAGCGGGGAACTTGGTACAAACGGGGCGATTCCCCGTGTGCGGGAGCATGGGCAGAAGCAAGAGATCCTTAGGTCTGGGTGCCGCCCAGACTTGAGGATGAGTTGGTCGAAGTTGACGATGGGGTGTATGAGCGAGGCAGGGTGGCCATAGCACAGAAACTGTGCCGATGCCACCAGCCAATACACAGAGATGAAAGAGTGGTGCCGCAGGTGGCCGAGACGTGGCAATGCAATTGGGCTTCCGTGCCCATAGGTCAGCAGAAATGATTGTGATGGTGGTGGATTCGAACCCATGCCCCCGGAGAGATTGCAAGGAGGAGGAGGAGCTAGCCAATGTGTCGTGACCCGGAGATGCACACTCCACATATGGCACAAGCACCATGGGCAGAACGAGCTGTTGTGTTCCAATTGCGCGTTGCACACACATGGCCCATGCATGCATAATGAAAAAACATAATGTGGCCACATACTTCAGTTGTGCTTGGGCCATTGTTGGTACACAAACTTTTGGGTCCCTAACCCCCCCCTTGGCACCAGTCTTCTAACTTTAGCAAGGCATGGATTAAATGCACAAAGCCAAGTGTACTGTGTTGCGAGGAGTCAAACACCAAATGTGGCAGTGTGCTGCACGCTGTGTTTGTGTTGCCTTGCATCCTTGTTCGTACATGGAGCCCAAATTCTTGTTACTGCATGGGTGGTGTTTGTTTCCAGAATTTTCAGTACTTGCAATGGCAGCAACTGGGGTTGGTGTGTGTGTGTGTGTGTGTGTGTCCGTGTGTCTGTGTGTGTGTGTGTGGTTGGGTGACACGCGTATTGTACAGGTACAGTGAACTAAGGTTGAGGATCTATGCTGCCAATTTGTTTGTTCTAGATGCAGAGGATTTTTTCCCTAACACTACATCCAAAGACCTGCAGTGCAAATCACTCAAATATCTCAAAAAAGCTGTTTGGCGGGAGTGGCATGTACCACGGCAAATACCACACAAGCTGTATAAGCAGTTTCCCACCCTCTGCAGCTCAAAATAGAAATTTTTCGATTTTTTTTTGATATTCTGACCGTTCACAATGATCAAATATCCTATACAAAGCATGTTTTAGACCCTCTTTATGTCCCTATTTGGGTGTTTGGACGGGGGTTGGGGGGCTTCTGAATGATTTTGTAACTAAGTGACTGATGAACTGACTGTGCCCCCTCCCTCTACGAGGTGCCTTGCCGATCGGCAATAGAATTCTTGCGTAAATTTATATTTTTAGATTCATTGTACCCCGGATCTTGACCCAACTAGCCCAAGCTTGGTTGGGCCAGTTGCGAGGCCTATGACTTGTTCTTGGAGGAGCAGGAGCAGGAGGGGGAGGGGGAGGAGGACAGCTACAAGGAGGAGGAGCAGCGGCGGGAGCAGGATAAAGGCAGGCTAACATAAGAAGAGGAGCGGGAGTGGGAGGGGGGGGGTCCTGGGACCCAAAAGTACCAAAAATGTGTACCAAAAATGGCCCAATCAGATTTTCCCAATTGTAAATTTCGTTTTTCCCACGATGGTCCCTTTGGTCTGGGGGGTCCAGGGGAGGGGGTGGGGGGGCCATCCTATGGTGGTCGTCCGTTGTAACGAAACGCTGGATAAGGGAGAAGATGAGCAGGAAGAGCAAGAGAAGGAGGAGCAGCGGCAGCGGGGTGACCATGACGAGGGGGAGCAGCAGGAGGAGGGGGAGATGAGCAGTAGGAGGAGGAGTAGGGGGGGGAGGAAGCAGCGGGCAGGACCTACGGCCTGCTCCCCAAAGTTCTGCGAGGCAACCGCCATGAAGTCGGGGATGCGTTCGGACTGGAACTCCGCGAACTTGTTGGCCAGGGCGCCCTCGTACCCGACGCACCGCCACCCGAGCACCGTGGGCCAGAGAGAGGGCGACAGGCCCCCCAGGGACTTGTCGAGGTACTCCAGCGGCAGCGCGGAGGCAAGGGAGCCCGCGGGGCAGGAGGTCATCAATACCCCGCCGTTGGTGTCCTCCCGAGGCTCCTTGACCACGCCACGCGCGGCCGCCAGCAGCGGGAGGAGGTCTGTGTGTTCACTGAGGCAGCCGGTCTCGATCACGTCGAACTTGTCGCGCGGCTGGCGGGGCCCGGCCGTCTGCAGGTCGGCCAGAACTTTGGAGGTGAGCTGCAGAGCGTCGGCGGTGGAGAGCGTCAATTTGACGTCGACCGCCCCGTCGGCGCGCAGGCGGCGGTAGCACTGCACCCAGGCCGCGAGCTGCTGGTGGCAGTGCTCGACCATGGGCTGCGGGGAGGTGCGCGAGTAGCCGTCGGGGGGGGTGAACATGGGGAACGCGAGCAGAGGGTTGCTGTTGGGGTGCATGGACCACTTCTTGCGCTGTGTCATGAGCGTCACGTTCACGAGGTCGAAGCCGTCGTCCACCGCGGCCTCCGCCTGGAATGTCGGGACCTTGTAGTAGCGGTCCTCGTCTGGGACCTTGGAGAGAGAGAGAGAGAGAGAGAGAGAGAGAGAGAGAGAGAGAGAGAGAGAGAGAGAGAGAGAGAGAGAGACAGCAATGCTGGGTTCTGATTGACTGAATGCCCCCGCCTTCGGCAATTTCAGCCTTGACTCCAATAATGTGTGTGCTTCACAATAAAGCCAACCGTCTCCCACCCTCTCCCAACCCTCTCCCACCCTCTCCCAATCCCCTCCCAACCCTCTCCCACCCTCTCCCAATCCCCTCCCAACCGTCTCCCACCCTCTCCCAATCCCCTCCCAACCCTCTCCCAACCCTCTCCCACCCTCTCCCAATCCCCTCCCAACCCTCTCCCAACCCTCTCCCACCCTCTCCCAATCCCCTCCCAACCCTCTCCCAACCCTCTCCCACCCTCTCCCAATCCCCTCCCAACCCTCTGCATACATTCCACTATGTACAGTGGGGAAGCCTGCGTTGAAACGTTCACAACACATTGACCAAGGGCTATCCACGCTCAGTGTTGGACAGTGTCACAGGAATACCCAACAGGTGGCTTCGATAGTCGTCCTCGGCCCTCCTTTGGCCTTAGAGGTTGTCTGTCTGGCCCCGTGTGGTGTTGATATTGTGTGACTGAGGGCAGTGTGACCTGAACCCTGAATCTGCCTCACTCACGCCGTGTGGCGACGTGTATTACCCCCGAAGGAACGCTGGGCTATTGCACCTGTGCACAGGTGTCAGGCAGTACAAAACGCAGAAAGAAAATGGGCTCGTCAGTGGCCTATAAGACCACAGGTACCGTTCTGTCACAATAGTGAGACACGGAGAGGCCCGTGGGTAGTCCACTGAGCGGACAAAGGCAGAAGCAATGCAGCGGAACGCCGAAACCACCACTAAGCAACAGCCCCTGAATCTTACTGCTAACTACACATTGAGTTCACTGATAAGCGGAAACGCTGCAAACCCCTCCCCTATGTACCCCCCCCCCCCTGTCAAAGCAACGGTAAATGACCAGAAATTGACGGAACCAACGCCCAGTGTTGCTTGGACAAGGGATCTTGCTGACGTGGTACACTGTGCAATGGTACATGCGGAAAGTGTACTATTATGAAAACCAAGGGGCCAAGCATGCCACCAAGGCCATCATGCCCCAATCAGCTTCCTGAACACAACATCTGAACATCATGCGTCTCAAAACCAAGGCATCAGACAGCACACACAGCACCGCAGCAGAACCAATTGAAACATGCACCCCCCAAATCCACGGTGCGAAAATGGACGGGATCAACGCCCATTGTTGCTTGGCCATGGGCGTTGCTGAGCCATAAATCGATGACGGTCGTCACCCTCCGGAACCACTCCGGGAATCTCTCACAGTGCATTGTCATGAATACGGCGGCGGAGCGGCCGTCGCAGATTGTCCGCAGATACGGCGCCGGCGGCGCCGTCGTAGATTGTGCATTGCATGGTCCGCATTGTTCCGCACAGGCCTTTAGGCTCTGTGGATGTGCTCTTGATTATCCCTCCTGTCCTTCCCCGCATGTATATCCCACCTCCTCCTCCGCTTGTGGGTGTCACTGACATCCGTACCAAACCCTGACGATGACCCCCCACTGTTCACCTCTTCACTGTCCGTTGAATTACTGTCCGTCCCTGACACTGTCACCGACGGACTGTCTGAACACTCCGAGCTGGAGGCCCCAATATCGCTTGCTTCCGTACCAGGCCTTCGCTAGTGGGGGCGGGGGCTGGGGGTGACCCCCTGCCCTGGTTAGGGGATCTCAGTAGGATCCAGCCCCACATGCCAGTCAGCTCAGTAGGAAGGAGTCCTGCCCTATGGGCAACTGAGTAGGACCCAGCGCCATCCACAAGGCTCCTCGCTAGGAACCTGCGCTGACCCCCCCCACTAAGCAAAGGCCTGTTCCGTACCCCTGGTCGAAGACATTTCCTCCAGCCCCAGTTCGTCCCACATGGGTGTTGCTTGGACAAGGGGGGGGGGGGGTTAAGCTGCTGCGATGTAGCCGAGCACACACACCTCGGAGAACCCCTTGGGGGACATGACCCCCCGGGCGCCGGGGAACGACCGGCAGAACATGTCCACGTGCGTCAGCCCGAGGACCCCGGGCCCGACGCCCCCGCTGGCCTGGCGGTAGAGCAGGTCCCCCACCTGGTCCGAGTGGTACAGCAGCGCGTCCTCCATGTCAACCCGCCCCCAGCGCACCCAGTGCCGGAGCGCGGCCCGCACCACCTTCCAGTCCCACTCGGACTCGAACTCGACGTTCGGCAACAGGACCTGGGGGGAAAACGCGTCGGGGGGTGGGGGTCCGGGGGGGTTGGGTTGAGAACGCGGCAGAACACAACCACAATGCCCGCGCACACGAAGCAGCGCGGCGTATGACTGGCACAGGACCAGAGCTCCGGGTCGGATCAACACTAACGTTTGCAGTGGACCCGGTTACCACAGGGGGCAGAGTTTTCCTTAAGGGGGGGGGGGGGGGTTTGGTTTGCTTTGGGTCGTGGCTCGCACCGGAGGCGGGTTCCCACGGCCAGTGTGTCCTTCCCTCACCAGCACGACGGGGCCCTACCCCGGCTGTCTGGTCCCCCCCTTAAGGGGGGGGGGTGGACGGATGGATGGATGGATGAGGGAAAGCGTTCCGGGGGTCCCATCCCCAGGACACAGGCTCTAAGGCTCTGACCGCTTCCAGTCCCTGGCCAAGCCAAAAGGCATGTTTCGGGCAGCTACAGTGCCCTGCCCCCCCCCCCCCGAGCACCTATTCGGGCAGTGACAGCACACTGGGCCCCCCAGTGTGCCTTTACGGGGCGGGATTGCACACCTGAACTCCTGGCCGCTTCCCTGACGGTCATGGTGGACCTTACCCGCGTGGGCACTTCCTGAGCCCGGGGGCGCTGACCGCCCACAGAGCGATTTGTGTCCGGGGGCATGCTCCTAGAGGTGTTGCCTGAGCCAGTGCCTATTAGCTGAGGCTCTGCTGGGGTCCGTGTACTGGGTACCCAGTACTGCGGCATCATATGGTACCCGAGACAACCTCTCGGAAGCAAGATTCTGAGCTGTCCAGTGTTACAATTATCCAACAAATGACTGTGGCAGAGGACCTGACACGCAGTGTAGCGTTGGACAGCTCAGAACCTTGCTTCTGAGAGGTTGTCTCGGGTGCCTGTGGGGGGGACCCCCCCCCCCCCCGGAGACCCTGAGTTGTTAGAGGCACCAAAGGCGCTGAACAAATTTTTTGGCCTAAACCGACTTGCGCCGAAGGCACCAGAAAAAATTCTATTGCCTTCGGCAGTGCACCTCGAAGAGAGGCTGACAGTCAGCCAATCAGTCAGTTGGTCAGGCAAGCAGTCAGTCACACAGTCAGTCGGGCAAACAGGCAGGCAGACAGAAACACACAGTTTGGGTTTTTTCAGTGGCAGACTCGGCTACAAGCAGCGGGGAGATAAGCAGCTGTCAGAACACGCAATGGTCTATCGGTAATGCAGACGAGCACGGATCCGCAGGTCCGTGGTTCAATTCCCGGCCAGCCAACCGCCGGCGGCGCCGGCCGGCCTGTCAGCTCTGCTCTTCCAAATCTGACCCTCGTTCAAATCCCTCTGAACACAAATTTTGACCCCCCCCCCCCAAAAAGTGATATCCAGTTTCAGGGGATAAAGGCCTCAGAATCAAAAAATCCATTGGGGGATCGTCTTATTGGGCAAAATAATGATTTTACAAGGGGTTGGACATCAAATATCATGCCTTGGGGTACGCTACGCGAATGACCCCCAAAAAGGGGGGGTATACGACGCCCACGCCTGCGCTTGATCTAACAACCTCTCTTTGAGGTGACTTTTGATTGGCCAAAGTCCTGAAGAACAATTTGCCCAATCACTTGGGAGGGGGGGGTCCGAGGGGCCGCAATTGGTCAGGTGTGGACCCGCCACTGTCGCTCCAGCCGCGCCTGTCCGAGGGGGTCCCAGGGGGGGGGGTGTAAGAGCCCAGCCCCCAAGAGTTGCTGAGTTGTTAAGCAAAACTCTGACCGGGAGAATGATGATATTTGGGGGGAGGGCCAAAATTAGGTGGGAGGAATTTTTGGTATTCCTTAGAAATGAAGGTTGTTTCCTCGTGGATGGTTGCTGTTATTTCTTGGTGGGCCTTGGATGGTTCCGGTGCACACCTTTTGGCACATGGCATCCACATAATGGAAGGAAATGTTCGGTAGGAGGGAGGATTGGTCCACCCCAATTTTGTCCCCACCTAAATTTTTCCTCCCTTGGTAGTCGCTGCGGTATGACGCTACATCATTGTCCACAACCGCAACAGCAACCAGCGCCCTAGTGTGGGCTCTCTCTGCTGGATTCGCCCCAACAGCGGATGGAAATTGTAGCTCTTCCGGCCTCGCCACCAGTTAATCTACAGCTGCTTGGCCAGGCCGGACGGGGAATCTCCGCGCCGCGCGCGCACCGGGTCAGGTGCTCCCCCCTTGTACCCCCCCCCCCCTTGTACAGGAGGGGGAAAATTTTTGTGCAAAGTCAATTTCGCTGTGGGAAATTTCGCAGAGCCCCTGGTTGAGTGTATCACCACCCGCCAGAGTCCACAGTGTGTACGGCTGGTGTGCGAGAAATTCGCTGAGAACCCTGAATTTCGCGTGGCAAATTTCGCGGTCCATTTGAAACGCAAGATTTCCCACGCAAAATTAAAGTGCCACGAAAATCCCCCCCCCTGTAATAGTTACGCAAAAGTCCCAAATCAATACGGTCCCTACGCCTACTGTAGCTTGGACAAGGTTGTAGCTTGCGCGCGACACATACAACTACCAGCGCACACGCCACCACCAAGAAAGGGGAATATAATGCACATATATCGCCAAAATTAGAGCCATGTGGGTTCAAGTGGGCAAACACTCACAACAAATGTGTCCATGACCCTTTCTACCTGGCAAATTTGTCACCAAACCCATGTCTTATGTGGCTGCACTACATTTGTGCCGAATCAAATTTGGTACCAGATTAATGCGGTCCCTACACCCGCTGCAGCTTGGACAAGGGCGTAGCTATTACAAGGGGGAGGGGGGGGATCAGTAGTGGGGAGTGCATGCCCGCCAAAGGCCCTGCGGTGCATCGCTTTGCCGTAACATTCTGCCGTGGTGTTCAGGCAGCCCAGGATGCACACGGGGGTGCAGACCCATCACAAAAGACCTCCTTTCGGGGCTGCGTGGGGCGCACCTGCACGTCCCTCGACGTCCTCAGGACGGCCAGCATCGTGAGGGCCTCCCGCAGCGTGCCGGCCTGCCGCTTGTTGAGGCCGAGGGAGAACCAGATGGCCAGGATGTCTGTGCAGGGGGTGTCGGGGCGCGTCTGGATCAGGTACAGCAGCACGAGATTGCGCGCCATCACGAACGGGCACCGGTCGTCCAGGAGGAGCGAGACGCGCTGCGGCGGGGCAGCCTCGGGGAGCGGCAGGCGGTGCGCGTACTCGCGGTGGAGGGAGTACAGCACGCTGCGCAGGTCGCCGCACCCCAGCACGGCGACCCGCACGTGGGCGGCGGCGGGGTCGACCCCTGGGAACAGGTACGCCGGGGGGCGGGCCCCGAAGGCGTTGTACGTGTCGTGCGCGTCAGTTGGGATGAGGTGGCTGAGGGGGGAGGCGGCGCCGGAAGCTACGGCCTGCGGACGCAACGGAGGGGCGGCGATGGCACTGGCTGACGACACAGCGGAGGAGGAAACGGGGTGGCCCGAATGGACGGCTGCACCAGGTTGGGGGGCCGGGGGGGGGGGCTCGGAAATGGGATAACACGACTAAGACCGCCTCCAGGCCAAAATTTAAAAAGGGGGGGCGTTTAAGCGGGGGGGCTTCCCTGCACAGGGGTATGATAGGGCGGTTGGAGAAAAGATTGAACGGTGTCTCACAGCAACGTGAGGGCAAGGCAAGTTTGGCCCTTTCCCGGCCCCTTGGGACATGCTACTCGGGTTTTGGAAGAACCCTAATCACAGATCAAAAAATCTTGTCACCGTGGGCATTAAAAAAAAATGGGCTTTGCGCTGTACAATGCCCTTCGGGGGGGTGCAAACCTGATATCCGGTTTCTCAGGAACCCCGCAGCCCCCCCCCCCCCCCGCCTGATCTGCACACGCTAGGACGTGAGGACGTGAGGACAGGGCGGCCTCATTGGAACACCCACACCCCTTACTCTCTGTCGTAGTGCCTCTGAATGCCCCAACAGCTTTCGAAGGACTTTCCCCCCACCAGTGCATTCCCTCTGTTCTTGTGTTGCCCCATAACCGCTGTAGTTTGTGGACAAACGATACGCTTGGTCAAACACGACACACATGAGAAACGCACGAGGAGCGAGGGTCCAATATCCGTGTGAGATGCTTAGGGCCCCCACCATCAATCACCTCTCACCCGCGTGTACAGTGCGTTGCACTCCATGTATGTGTGTGTGTGTGTGCCAAGGGAATCAATTCAATCATGCTCCAACTGCGAGGTTCAACATTCCTACTCTCCTACCACTACTGCAAACCATGAGTTCTGTGTTTGGCCCTGCAGGGGGGCTGCCCAGCTGGGCTGTGTCTCCATATGTACAGGTGTCGCTTACGCACCGCGACTCCTCACCCTGTTACCCCGCTGCACGACAACAAGACACACATGTATGCACGCGTGCCCTACCTCTCCCCACAGCCCGACAGGATCCATCCCTGCGGGGAACTGCAGGGGGGGGGGGGGGGGCTCACGGCCTCCTTGGTTTCTTAGCGAATGCAGACCGGGGGCCATGGAGGTCAGAGATTCCCACCCCCGCAGCAAACAAGCAAAACCGATGCGTCCCTGGTTGGCCAGGGCGTCAGCCCTCTCATTTCCAAGCACACCGACGTCACTATAGACGTGCTTCCACAGTGTCTCACCAGACCGAGAGCGTAACAGGGACTTTAGTGAGTCCCACACATCGTGGTTAGAGACCTGTCTACCATGCAGCGCCTAACGGTGCATGTGCGCCGTCACACCATCAAAGATGTATTTACTATCAGTGATGATGCGAATGGGCTGGGACAGCGGAACAACACGCAGCGCCTCGATGCACGCTGTGAGATCAGCTCGGTTATTCATCTGAACTAGCCCCGGAAGAAAAGCAGAGATGTTCTGCGGGTGCATGGGCCCAAACCACACTCCATACCCTGCAAAGCCCTCACGTGGGGCTTCCTCGGCGTCGGAGCCGTCAGTATACACATCTGGGGCGTGCATCGGCTCAACCTCCCGCCCAAGCTGGTCTGCGCTCTCATGTTTGCACCCTACTTTATCGCGGCTTGAAAGAGAAAACATATGCTGCCTCTCCGTTCCACCTGATGGACGCTTCTGGGTGTCCACTTCAGATCCTGGCAAGACCGGAATGTTGCGGTCAGCCAGCCAGCCCAGAACCCCACAAAGAAACATGTGCACAGCCTCATGGCTGAGAGATAAAGAAGGCATCTCTAGCCATTTGGACACCCCGGAATGCAAGAGTCGTAAAAATGCAAATCAGGCCCCGTAGAGCGCATACGTACAGCACACCAATACAACCACAAAATGCAGGACACTTTCCAGAGCAGCAGGCTCGGAGCCATGGTCAAGGACAAAACAGGGTAATCAGTGCAAAGGCGGCTGATGGGCGCGCGTCCCGACTGGGAAAACACGGCAAGAAAGGTACACTGCAAGATGCGCACCGGAATGGTTAGCCACAGACACACTTTCAATCTGTGATAAACATCCTCTTGAGCACCCTCAAAGCGGCACGTGGGAGGTACCCACGGGAAGAACGCATGAAGACGCTTGCCTATTGGGAGCTTTTTCCAGAGCCCAGTGAAAATGAAATCTAGATCCTGCGGAGGAAGGTGTAGCCTCTGGGAGGCTCTCCAAAACATTGAATCCTTTCTGCGATCCTTGTGAACCACACATGCAATGGACTGAGTTATGGGAGAGAAATGGATGCCATCGGCCAAGTCGAGTCCCGAGTAGGACCCTTGGACCAGCAGGTGCCCCTCCCAGGCGTGCACCAGACTGCGTGCGTAGCAGAACCTGCAGGGCAAACCAATGAGGCTTGTGCAGTTTCTTCGGACCATGACAGCGCACAGGCAACAACAAAGACCAGGAGGACGTATCCACGAGGTCGTGCACACGCAACAGAGGTACCGGCAAGTAACAGTTTCAGAGCCAAAGACGAAGACCCAACTGTTGCACAGGGGCACATCAGAGCTGTCCTGCCGGCACAAGGACACGCCCGCCCACAATTTATTTAGCTCAAAAACGGCCCTGACAGTGAAAGCCAACCAAGGCGCCCCCCGAGTGGCACAAGGTGACAGCTACAGCGGCGGCAACTGCTGAACAGTGTGAACAATGGCGAGTTTAGGGGTTCCGTGCCAGGGTACTGCTGTGGGATCTCCTCCAATGAGCCCGACGAGCCCTGGTCCTGCACGTATCTGTCCGCGGGCCTGCACCCCACCGGATTGGCTTCCTGCTCAGGCAAGGGGGGCGGGGGGTTCAGTGGCTGTAACAGTCGTAGCCCCACCCGGAGTAGGTCTGCGAGGTCCTTGTATCGCTGCCCCTGTGGCTCTGCTCTTCCCGTTCTCCAGTGTACTCGAGATTCCCTATTTTGAATGGCTTCATACAGGCGGCGTACAATGGCGGCTCCCTGAACCTACCCATCCCATTGCCGCCAGTCATTCAAAGACCACCGGTCAAGATTAATCATCACACCTGCATGGCATTGCATGGAGCAAACAACATATAACGTGAGGTCCAAAGGGACCATTTCTAAAACCCTGAGTACTGCCATATGCCACCAGCTCCGAGGCTGCAGCAGCTCCCACTACCTGAAAGTTGTGGGGGCTCGAGGTTCCGAAAGTTGCCCCATATGCTATCCCTTGGCTCGATGAGATTGTCGCCACCCATACCTTGATCTGGGTCACTTGAACCGACCCATAGCTGCACAGGATGCGCATTGTCTGTGTTGGTGTGCCACGCAGACCCAGAGGCGTGGCAGCCGCGGCCCCTGCTCAGGGCGTCTCGCCACCGCGCACTTTTGCGGCGGGGTGAAAAGCGCCGTTCTGCCACAGCGTGCCGCTCCCGCCGGAAAGTCCGGCTCCTCGGTGACACAGTACTGTGGGCCTCGCCTCGTCCCCGGTGGGAGCACCGGGCCCGCGTAGAAGTCGCTGGTGTACGCCCCCGCCGAGCGCTTCGCTCCTCCCTTGCCCGGGCACTTCACTTCCTGGGGCTGCTGCGCCGGTGCCGACTTCACCTTCACGCCCTGTGCTCGTCGGCGTTTGCTCTGCTGTCGCGCCACCTTTGCCTACTGCTGTTGGGCCCATCTCTTCGCGCTGTACTACTGCATACGGCGCAGGTGGTGCCAGACCGCCGCTGGGCGTGTGAATATAGGCCTGCCTTTTACCCCCGCCGTGGTGCCCGCCCCCAGCGGGACCAGAGAGCGGCACCTGTTGGTGAAGCCCGCCGGGAGAATGGACTCCCTGCCCGCCGCCTTCCCCAGAAGGCTGACCGCCAGCCGTAGGACTCTTCCCTTCTCTTGCAGCGACATCTCCCCTCCCTTAAATCGTGTCTGAGGGGTAGGGGGGAGAGGTCTCCCTGTGTACGATTCGAAATCCAGCGCCAGTTCCAGGAAAGACACTTGCCGGTGTGCCTCGGGCAGGCTGTCGTCTCTTGGCAGCCATTGTAGCTCTGAGAGCCACCGCAGTACGGCCGGTTGGAAGTCCGGCCCCCACTTCCAGTCTCTGGGCAGCTGCCCCATTGCTGGCAGGCATGTTTTAGTCGGCCGCGGGGAAGGGGGCTGAAGCTAGTGCCAGGGATATTGTTCCTGGGGTGCTTTGCGCTGCATCACGGGAAATAGAAGGGATTCTTCCTCATCCCGTTGCTTTCGGGCCCGCATTACCGCCAGGAACATGCAGTGCAGCTGGTGCACAAACTGTTCCAGCGGGTTCTGGTCGTCGTGTGCCCACTGGTGGCCTGCTAGGGCCAACTCCTCCCGCTGGCGCCTCGTCGGGGTCTTCGTCCGGCCCCGGCACCCAGTGTCTCGAGACCCTATTCAGCTCCTTGCAGCGCTTCTTCCAGCCCGGCCCCCTCGCCAGGCCACTTCGCTTCACCACCTCTTCTGACAGCAGTCCACACAGGCGCAGGCAAGGCGGCCAGTCAGACAGCGCCCCCAGCTTGAGGGCCCGTGCCAGCAGCATGAGCTCCGGCAAGAAGGGTTCCCGTGCCGACTTCCAGGCTGCACACCACCATAGCAGGTGGTCTTCGTCCTCTCGCGTTCCCTTACTACAGTAGGGGCAATTGCCATCCTGGCGCAGACCTCTCCGATGCGCTCTGTCCGCGGTCCACAGCGCCCCCGCCATCACGCCTCGCAGCATCCACCTGTCTAGCTCCGTGGCGCACCGCTCCAGTTCGCTCAGTGTGAGCTCCCTGTCAATCCGTGCTCCCATGCCGCCGAAGAGTCTCGGTCTCCGTTTCTCCAGTGCTTCCAGGTGATGCTCCCTCAAGGACTCTCGGAATAGGTGCTCCACATACTCCTTGGCTGCGTGCACCAGGTGCACCGAGATCCCGGTTCGCGGCATGGTCCAACTCCACCACCCCCGAGTGGGCCCGTGCCTTTGGGCTCCTCCGTATGCTCCCAGACTGCTTGTGTGATAACTTGGGCAGTGCCCGGGACGCGTGCGATCTTCGCGAGCCAGCACATCCGCTTGTACGGGACCACCATGGATGGTGCCACCCTGTGCCCCGGCAGCAGTAGGGCAAACACCACCTCCTTCGCCCTGCACGGTCTGCTGGGCGCCCAGATCGCCGTCATGATCGCCGACTACAAGCTGCTCACGTCCCTCGGGGCCACATCCGCCAGTTCGACCCCAAACAGCGTCGCTGCCACGATCATTACCGCCGCCACCGTGGCCTTTCTATCAAAGCCTCCTGGGATCGTTCTGGTTTTCCGGAGGGCTGCCTTCCCTTCCGTGATGCGCTTGTGCAGCAGCGGGCCTGTGCCACGTCGCGGCACGGTGCGCACCCCCACGCCCAGCTGCCTGAACTCTTGCTGGGTGGGTATGCGTACTCCGTCCAGTGTCGCCTCCAACGCAGTCTGAGGCCCTTGCGCTGAGTGCGCTGCTGCGAAGGCCAGCGACTTTGAGGCGTTCACCTCCTGCCCCGTCAGCGTCAGCCATTTGCTGGTCGCCGCGAGCATCGCCAGCAGGGACAAGAGGTACGCTGTAAGCATGTACGTGTCGTCCGCGTAGCCTTCTGCTGAGATCGTGGCCCGTGATCCTGGTGCCGCGTCCTCTTCGTCCACTGATCCTTCCTCCGACATGTGCGTGCTGTCGCTTGCTCCGTCCATCGAGTCTGTGCCAAAAAGGTTCCTGGGCAGGATCGGGGATCCCGGTTCCTCGCTGGACACCTCGAATTCGTCCTCCCGCAGGGGGGGGCTCCGCAGCGACGCCCTAGAGTGCTCCGTGCTAGCTGGAGTGGGCATTGCCAGCAGGCCCAGACGCCCCTAGACTTTCTCGGCCGGCGTGGGCAGCCCTGGTCGGCAGCCATCCGGTCGTTTCGGCGGCTGCACGTCCCCCCCGTTGTCCGGGTTCGGCGGCGGGGCGTGCTCGCCATCCACCACCCAGCCTTGCTCCCAGCAGTAGCAGGGCTGCACACACCTCCATACCCATATCTGGTCTAGACCGGTTCCATAGCTGGTCCAGTAGCACGAGGGGATCTCCTCTTCTTTTGGTGCGGGCGGCATCTCCTTTGTGGTGACCACCACTGGCTTTCCTACGTCATCGATGATGCGCTTCCACGTGGTCGTGAGGGCATTGATAACTATCACGCCGAGCGGGCACCCTTGCAGCACCCCATTCGTGGCTGCCCACCAGGCCCCCAGGCAGCCCTTGATCTTGAACATGCGCCTCAGCTGCCGGTACATGCCGCTGAACGCTCGGAGGACTCCTTCATCGATTCCCTGCTCTTCCATTAGGGCCATCGAGATGGCTTGCGGTATCAAGTCGAAGCACTTTGTGTAATCAGTGCCTGCCCCCACCAGTGGCGTCTTGAGCGCCTGTGCCAGCTCCACCAAAAGAGTGAGGACCGTCGCCGCGTCTATGGCCCCCCGGTGGGGGCGGAATCCGTACGCCTCTGGGTGTATCCACTGCTCCTGCCATTGCAGTGCGTCCTCCATTCTGACCCCTGCCCATATACGGTAGATTTGCGAGAGAACTGTCAGGGGCCGCAGCTTCATGGGGTCGCCCCCCCCTTCTCCTTTGGGCACGAGCGACGTGAAGCCTTCTGCCAACCTGTCTGGCCACTGTCCTGTGCGCTCCACCATGCGCAGGAGCTCCGCCAGCGCGTCCTAGAAGGGCGTCGGGAGGCGCTTAAGCAGGCTAATTGACCAGAGGTCCAGGTCATTAGCCGTTTTTACCCCCATTTTGCGTGCCCGATGCAGCAGTACGTCACCCGTGAGCATTCTGGCCTTCATCGCACCGTGTCGCACATGGTGCCTGTATTCCTGCATGAACTTGTCGACAGAGGGCTCCGGGTTCGCCTCATAGCGTCTGTTCACTGGCGCCCAAGCCGCTCTGATGGCCTCATCCATTTCTGCAATGTTCGCCGTGAACTCCCCGCTTGGGGTCCGCACCATTTGCAAGGCTGCGTCCCCCGCTCCTCTGATCCATCGATATACCACCCCTGGCGAGGTCGCCCAGGATTCATCTATCCACTGTCTCTAGGCCTACACTCGCGCCCTCTCCTCCGCCAGCGCTCGCGCTCGTACCGCCGCTTCCAGGGCCGCCATCAGCTGCTCCAACGTCCGGGCATCGCATAGTCTGTCTCGCGAAGGCACCACAATCCCCTCCAGGGGGGGGGGGGGGGGTCGCTCCTGTTGCAACTGGTCCATGCCCCTGTGCGCAGAGAGCCAGCATTGCTCTACCCCCTTGAGCCACCTGCCCTAATAAGAAACTGCCTAGCGGGGCGCCAAAAACCAGAGCCATTCGGATCATGGACGCGGTCAAAGGAGCGCTGAAGCAGGTGCTGCGGTATGTTCGGGCGCAGGAGCAAGCAGGCTTGACAAGAGAAGCTTGGTAGTGGCCGCCGTATGCGACGTGCCCCGCCCCCGTTTTTCTAGCTCCATCGGGTCGGCCTTCACCACCGGGGGGCCCGGCCAAAGCATGCGGAGCGCCGACTCCACGGTGCTGTCCTCCCCGAGCTCCATCAGCAAAAATTCTTCCGCCGCCCATGTCCACGTGTGCCACATTCCGTTGACGTCCTCGGCGCATACCGCCGCTTTCCAGGGTCTGCGCATACTGTCCCAGAAAATTGAGGCCAGCCGTTGGCGCTCCTCCGTGTGCATGTTATGCTCCTCAGGGTCCTCCAGGTTCCTGATCTTGGTCACCTTCTAGTTCGCCATGTCCAGGCTAATGCTCACTCGCAGGAGAGAGTGACCCGGCAGCCCCGGCTTCTTAATTACCCTCTCCTCGTGCACCAGGGAGGCCACTCTGGGGTCCGTCAGGATCCCATCAATGCGGGTTTCCGCGCCCGCGTGTGTGTGTGTGTGTGTGTGTGTGGGTGTGGGTGGGTGGGTTGCGTGTGTGTGTGTGTGTGTGCCCACCCACCCATCCACCCACCCACCCACACACACACACACACACACACACTTGCAGTATATCATGCAATACCGTACAAACAGTGAGTGCACACTTGGAGCATTGCTATCAGAGCTGACTTCAAGTCCTGCAGCGCAAACTGCGGAAGCCAGGACCAGACACAAACACACGCAACACACAGAAAGACAGGACACACGCAGCAACAATTGGTGCTCAGGGCTCAACTACAACTTGGCTTCAGCCAAGTCATCCCTCTGCATTAGCAAGCACCTTGGTGTGACGTCTCACTGACATTGCTAACTTCTTGGTGGGGTAAGCAGCTGCACCACACACAAACACACACACACACACATCGGAAACGACCAAAGAATATTGCCGTTGCCATGCGTGCTTCGTGTTTTCTCAGCCTGTATTCTGTAACACGGTACGGTATATCCCTCCTTGAGCCTGTTCTCCCGATTTGCTGAGAGAAGCACGCTGGCATAACGACACCCCAGGCCCCCCCACCGCCGGGATCCACTGCCCAGGAGCTGGCATACAAGTCACGGCCCCAACCACAACCATCTTCCCATCCCCGCCAACCACCCATCGATCACCTTCAATCAGCTCCAGATCACCTTCTGGGGATTGGAAGAATTAAGCCGAGGGGGCCCGCAAGCCCCCTTTCTAGATACCTCCCCAAGCGCTTCCATTTCGGGGGTCCTGCGACGGTACCTCAAGGCTTGCAGGCCCCCTCCGCCCTAACGGGTGGCTGCAGGCAAAAGCACACGCAACCACCGTTTTGGATGATGGAAGATGAAAGCAATGGATTTAGGCGCTTTCACAGCAGCCGCTGGGCCTCGTGATTTTCAACATCGGAGGATTGAGTCGGGACACTCACGGTTGGACTTTTGAGCCCGATTTCTCGGGGGACGCGGCTGCACGTTGCGTGGACAGAGCGCCAGGGGACCCGAACCTGCGGCCTCGTGCTACAAAAGCGCAAAGCAGAGGCAACAAAGGGCAAAACGGACCGCGTTTGCAATACACAAAAGGTGTGCAGCCGCTCCCCCTTAGCCCCCCAGCCCCCCTGTGTGACATTCCGTCGGGTTGTTGTTTCTTTACGGGGCCCTGGACAATCACCTGTTCTTCCCTTCGCATGTTACGTCGGGTCGCTGCGTTCTGTCGGCCGCTGCGGCTGGTACTCCTGCTGGTGTCATTTCCGCAATGTGCTGGGGCTGTGCTGGATGTGGCAGGGTGTGCCGTTTGCACGTCAGCGGCGCCCAGTTGTTGGTGTATTGGGGTTGTGCTGGTTGTTGCGGGGGTCGTTTGACTGTTTTGGCTTTCCCCACCCCTCCGTCGTCCCCTGCCCCCCGTTCCCCGGTGCTGAGTGCAATCCAACTCAGAAGCTGCAGAGGCAAAGAGGACACTGCACTCCACAATTCCGAGCGCATCAACGCCCCCACCGCTCGGCACAGCAGGACCTTTGGGTTCTGGTGCACTGGTCGTCGCACGACACCAGGCGACAAGGGGCGCTTGCTGCCCGCGGCTTTCTCCGCCGTGGCCCCCACCAGCCCCCACTTCTCCGGTTGGCCACCCGGCCGGGGACGCAAAAGGCGGAGTACAAAGGCTGCGAGGGCACTGCCGATGAACAACAAGGTTGCGGTCCACCGCCAGACGGGCAGATCGACAGCGCCCCGCGCTGCAGGTACAAGCGGGACCCCTGGGTCACTGACGACGTCCGATGCCTGCGCAGCGATGGCTTTAGGATACAGGTCTCCATTGGGGTCGGCGTGCAGATGGTGGCTCGGCTGGCGGGGGACAGCAGTCGGGACAGCAGTCGGCTGCGAAGTACTTGTGGGGGTGCGCAGGCTTCGCAAGTGGAGAGTCCGGGCGGACTGGTGCATCCGCGGGGGGATCCACAGCCCAGCGCCCATCACGGCAATGAAGGCACCGCAGCAGGCCACGGTGCACACCCATGAACGGGGCTGGGGCTGGGGCTGGGGGCCGGAAGCAGGGCACAGCAGAAGTGGCCTCGAGCACAACATTGGTGCTTGGGACATGGGTGCGTCGAAATAAGTCACTACAAAAGAAAGTGAACTCTACAACAGCAACCTAGACCAGGTTTACCTATCCATCCGTCCATCCTTGTGTCCCTCCCTCAATACCATGCAAGACCAGATATGGCCCACCCAACCACCTTCAGCTTGAGCAGGAGCACATAAGTGGGTGCAGTGTCCTTTTGAATATAGCATTGCATCCACTATGCCAAGCCCTCATCAGGTGTGCATCGGCATGATGGTTGGTGTACATCAGCAAAAAGCTGGGTACTTGAGAAAGAGGACTTTGGACAGCACAGGACTACGTGCAATGCCGTTGCTCAGACTCTAAATATACAATTAAAGCCCATTGGGCCTTGCCTTCAGGATTCCGCATCTCCCCTTCAACCTGCAACCGTCTTTTTCACACCCGTGTGCCAACATTCCTTGTGGTGGGAAGACTGGAGGACCCTTGGGGGGACATGGAGCCCTTTGCAAAGTCGAAGAGGCCGTGTGCCTAAAACGTTGCATGGCAGAGACGGAAAAGCTAGAACAGGTCATCCAGTAGAAACATTTACTCTGCACAGAATATTGATGAGATGTGCAGTACACCAATTATTGTTCCAAAATGTATTGCTTCAAACAAAGCTACTGCGGTACACAGGTGACCAAGAGTCACAAAAATGCTGTAGATAGTCTGTTGCCGTCCTGAGCCATGCGGCAGCCCGCGTGGAGTGTGATGTCCATGGATTGATAACAGAATTGAAGATTTTGGAACTTTGCAATGCCAAAACCTAGGATGCAAGCTCCAACGCCATGAAGAGCACGCCTGCCAGCATTCTGTTGGGGAGACCACCAAATCCCTCAAGCCATGTTGATAATTTGCAATGGGCACACAAGGGCGGCTACTGGCGCTCTACTGCTCAACACGCGCCGCACAATCACACCGAGTGTGCCAGGCTGGGGTCCAGCATCTCTGCCTATGTGGACCTAATCACACCAGTGTGGCTTCCATTTCTACTGGAGCGGTCACCAAGGGGCAGATGTGGGACGCTCTAAAGAGAGGGAATGTTTAACAGGGCATAATCATAGGGTTTCGGAGACTTGTACCGCCGCACATGCCATGTGCGCATTGTGCGCCTTTTGAGGTGATTGTCTCCGTGGATGCCCAAGGAAAAACTACCCAGGGTGGTTTTATCCCTCATTTGGGTGTGGTTTTATGGCCATCTTGTGCTTTTTGTGTTTTAACACTTCGGTATGCCCAGAAAATCAGAACGGTCTGAGAAATGTCCCCCTTATCACAATGAGGGCCAACACTAGAAGACAGTGCTGCTGTTGCTGTTGCAGCTGCTGCTACTTGACTGCTGGTGCAATCACTGTGGCTGGTTTGCTCGCAAATGCCGACTTAGGGGCCTACTTGCCAAGTGCTGGGCTGGTTGCCAAGTTGTGGGCACCTACACCCAAATGCCCTGGTTGGCACAAGCAATGCAAGACTCGAATTTCTGTGCCTGGCCATTCCAAGATGGAGAAGAAGGTGACAGGGAGGGGGGTTGAGATGATGTAAGCGATGGAGTATCATTTCAATCAAGGGGTTTGATTTCTTTAGCTTTACTCACCTCCATCTTGAGCGACGATTCAGAGACAAATGGTGACAGTGACAGTGACAGTGACAATGACTCTTCTACTAATAGTAGCAATGGACGACTCATCTGCCAACAGTAGCAACGTAGCAACAGCAAACAAGACAGCAAATGATGTTATCAACCAACAGTAATCAGCCCTTGTAGATGTTCTGTTTACTGTGGTGCCGCGCTTCCATGCACCATTTGTCTCATGCAACATTTATGACAGGGTATGGGGTAATGGTTCAAGGTTGGGTGTGCATACCACACCCCGGGTCCTTCATCCGTCCGTTGGGTTGATTTTTCTTACCCTTGTCCTGATAGCGGAGGGAAATTACAGCTCTTCCGGTCTATCTTAATCTCTAGCTGCTTGGTCGGGCCAAACGGCTAAATCTCCGGGCCGCACTCGCACGTATGCGCCTGCGTCAGGTGTTCCCTAGTTGGCTGGGTGGCCGCGATCATGACTTCCCAAGTCACATGCAGGAGCGGCTTTGTGAGGTGCATCCCATAGGGCAGTGGGAGAGGTGGTCACCACCTTGGTAAGTCCTTCGACTTGCAATGTCAAAGGAGGCATCCTCAGCTCCCGAAGATGCCTTCTCGTGGGAGGGGTGATTGCCCCCTTAGTAAGTCCTTCTGCCCGCAATGGCAAAGAAGATATCCGGAGCTCCCGAAAATACCTGCCTACTTACCCGGGGTATGGTCTTGTACAAAGTTGTGTACATCGCATATAGCACCTATGGGACATGTAGGGCCTATGGTGACTGAAGGCAATTGGGGGGTTTCGGAGTGCCAAAATGGGCGACCATGGGCTCAAAACGGGCCAAAACAACTTGTTTAACCCCGTGGTCCAAGAGCAAGTTTGAAAACACACAAACCTGTGCCTCCGGTGGACCTTGAGGTCTCATGTAGAGCAAGCCGTTGGGGGCTCAAGCTGACTGCTAGCATGAGCCAAGTGTGCATGGGTTTAGGCGTCTGTTTGGGCAATTTTGAGGGGTGGAAACCACAAGATAAAACAAAACTTGGGGGTTGCACCCAAGATACAGCCCGTTCTTGGTTGGAGTTGTTTGCACCCAAGACTACACAGATGTTGGGCCTTTTTAGGGCCTTTTTGAAGCGTTTCTCGGGGATATCAAATGGGCCGTTTTGGGATCAACAATGGGTCAACAATGGGTAAAAAATGTGTGTTTCCAAAAATGGTCATGGACCAACTGGGATGCACAAACTGGTGGCTTTAGCCTATTTTGAGCCCGTGGTGGCCCGTTTTGGCCTCGAAAAACCCCTAAAAGGCCTCATCTCCCCACACTCCGTCACACCAATCCAACTCCATTTACAGCACCTCAGCCACCCAACTATGTCTTCTGCCGTTCCCAAAACCAACCCATGCACAATCAAAAAACAAACACCCCCGCGTTAGAAGGCCTACGACAATCCTCAAAACACCAAGCAAACCTGCGGCTCTGCAACTTCAAAACCCCTTTTCAATACGACATCCTCACATCAACAGTTTCGTTCCGCCTCCTTCACATAGTTAACCATGCCCACCCACAGCTCACTAGCACTTAACATCCCCTTCTCACCATGCTCACGCTCCCTCCTCGCCCATTACTGTCTCACCCATGGGGGAGGTACGCGCACCGCGTGCACCGCGCATCGCACCGCGTGCGTTCTTTTCATCATAGTCTCGAAAATTTTCAGTGATTTTTCAGGTTGTCAAGGACGCGGTGGCCTAAGGGGTAAGCATACAACAACGGAGGCCTCCACTCCATCCTCCTCACCAATTGCACGGTGGTTGTAGCCGCCCACACCCCCTGACGGAGGGGGGCGTTGGTTGATGATGAAAGGAGAAGGATCCGCTCTCTAGCACGGCCCAACACCAAAGAGCAGGGCAAGCATGCAGCCACTTTGCAATGCTTGCCAAGCACCTCACGGGCTGCCCAAACCCGCAAAGTACTTCGTTTCGACCGTTTTGCGTTTCGATTCACCACCCAATGGGGTGCCCAATCCCACTACAAATAATGCACACACCCCCGCCCCCTCGCCCTACGTGCGCTTCCGCGGAAAACATTTGTGCCTCTGATTGTGGCTTGTGGTTTTCCCTACAGGGGAGGGGTTGAGGCACCCGTGGCTATTGTCCACCATCGCGACAGCCATCGCAACCTGGCTTGGCGCTCTATCCCGCAGCCACGGCAGACGGGCTCACCAGAGGGGGGGTGCTACAAGGCCGGTGAGGTGCTGAGAAAAAGCACAAGGGGGAATTATGGGAAAAGAGTCAGCCGCACTACCCAAAAGACCGTGCACCGCGCATCGCACCACGTGCACCGCGTGCCGTACCTCCCCCCATACAACTTGCACTCAACAAGCGATCCGTCTTCACCCATTCTCCATCAAGATGACTTCCGGGCACCTCTTCCTTCCTAACAATATTGCTCTAGAACAGCCCAGCAAGAATCCACCTCAACAGGCATCACTTCCAAATCACCCCAAGCTCCAAGCGATGCCAATCACAGCCAAGCGAATTGACCATATCCAGACAGCGCCATGACGCCTCACAACCTTCAGCCAACTCCCAATCACTCTCTTCGGGCTCCAAACAGCGTTAGGCACTCCCCCCTCCCCACCACATCTCATCGATTTCCCACATCAGCCACCAGCAATAATGTCCCCTCATTGCCCACACAACAGTTTCACTACACATCACTGCATTTCACAGCACACCACCACTGCACATCACACTACGACCCCCACATCACTCATCTCAAACTCCAAGGGTTGCATGCCCACCGCCAGTAGACCTCAATCCTCTCTGACCACTTCCAGACAGCGCCTTGATGCCCAACAATCTCCAAATGACACAGAGTCACTCCCTTCAGGCTCCAAGCCAGCCCCCCCCCATACGGAGTCTTGTGGGTTGTGCTATGACAGGCAAGCACGCAAGCTCAGCAAAACAAAATCCTCATCAGTGGTACCAGAGGTGTCTTTCGGTCTGGAAAAAGATGTGCAACAGAGTGTGGACGTCTTGAATCAGGTACTGGGCTGCAGCTGCCTTTGCTGAACAGCGACCTACAGAGAACACAGTGTCAATTGACACCACACTCACCATGAATTGGCAACTACATGAGGTAGGCAGCCTGAAGTGCCCACAAGGATACAACCCTGCGTTCATCGCAGCGGTATGCACAGCCCCCCCCCCCACTCTCCCCCGCCCCACACACACTTTCTTCCGTTGCCAAAAAACCGGATTTATATCACAACTCATGTTGATGGGTTTATACTTCATGGCTTCACTGAAACCAAAGCTGATTGGGGAACACGCGGCTTAACCACCGTCTTCCCCTTCACCTCAACAAAAATGTGACCCTATTAATGTGTGTGCCTGGAGACCTACTGTAGATCGTACCTCTCGGGATCCGATAAATCGGTGACCCAGGGTCACCTGCATTTACAATATACTAGCTCACATCTTCCGGGCTGCTCAGCATGGCACTTCTTCGGCCTTACCCTTGGACGCGACGCTTTGGTTTCAAGTGGAGAGGGGGGCAGGTCAAGATGCATTGCAGGGGGAGCACAGTGCAGGGGTCGAAGAGTGATAGGATCAGGCGTGCCAATCGCTCACCATCAGGGTCGGCGCATGTGGTGGTAGCACTAGTCGGAGGTCCAACTGCGCTCCGTGGAGCAGGAAATGGTTTCTAAGCCCCTCCCCCGTATCAGAACACGCAGTCAAAATAAGCACACACACACATGTTCACGCAGAACAAGAACACGCAGCCGCGCCCGGGTCCCAGGGCCCCAATTTCTGCACCTATCAGCCCCGGCTGGCATAGCAGGAACTTTTCATTTTTATCCTGATGCTTCCCACAGGTCCTAGGGTCCCAATCTCAGCAGGTACCTGCACAAAATATCATCAAACCAAAAGGAGGGGTCATCAACATTCAACCCTGCCATATTTCTGCAAACAAAGAGGGCTGGGAACACTGCACATCGGGGGCTTCCAAATGAGAACACACAGAAAATAAGAACACACAAATAAATGGGAACACGCACATGTTCTTATGCGGGGGAGGGGTTTAGTGAGTTCAATGAGGGAGTGCTGCTCAGACTTCTGGTCTCTTCGTCACTGGACAATGTACTCTGGGCATCAGGTGAGGCATCAGGCATGAGGCAAAGATCAAGGGCGGAAAGAGCCCGCTCTGCCTCCTCTGGGGGGAGCACGGGGGGGGGGGGGGGGGGGCTGAAAGAGCTGTGTGGGGGTTAAGGGAAAAAAAAGGACCTCGAGCCTGGGGGCTTTGGTGCTTTGGGAGTAGAGAAACTTAGTAACGACGGGTGTGGTGTGCGCGGACGCGGATGCCGTGGATGCATAAGTCTACCTTGTTCTGCTCGGCGATCTGCCTCATTATTGCCATCAGTTTATTTTTTTTGGACGAAGCTGCAATAGTTCTGCAACAGTACGAGTCAATCTCGGGATCAAAGTACACTCTCAGAACATACCATAGCTTCTTCCCCTGTCCAGGTCCAGGTCCCTGCATCATTATTGCCATCAATTGTAACATGTGAAGGGACTTTAACCCAGTGGATGGTGCGTCCGGGTTTGTCCAGCTCTAGAAGTAGTTGTTCCCACAGGGGAGCATTCGGAACGACGGCCCGGAGGGGGGGGTGGGGGGGCTGTTGGGGTTGGGTAACTGAACAGGCGCCCCCCCTGTGGGGCGACCGGGGCCAGGGGGCACATGAATGCTGGTCAGCACCCATCCCAGTTGCACTCTGCTGCGGTTGGCCAGAAGGACTGTTGGCATTGTTGTGCTGCTGCGTGGGACGGAGTGTAAAGGCTGCAAGCGCTGCCACTGTTGGGAAGAAAGGGGCGCCCTGCGGACATCCAAAGCTCCCTGCAAACCCTTGGGCTGTCCTTCCTACTGCTGCAGGCCCTTGGAAGACGGCATACATGTGCTTTTTCTTTTTTATGCATGGGGGAGATCCCCCGGCGAGCATACCTCAAAGCGGCCTGACCACGGGCAAAGAATGGCGAGCCGAAGTTCAACCACTGGACTGCTGCACTCTGCACAAGAGTGGATAATATACACAGTTACCCGTGCTGTTATGGCGCATGGCAGCGTGAGCAGCAGGTTTTCTGGGTGCAAAGCACTGCCTGAAAAATACTGCTGCAGTTTGCTGAACTGTGGAAGGCTGAGTCCGTCGCGAGAAAGAGAGTCAATGAGGCGTACATGTGCTCCAACGGTCCGCTGGGACGAAGGGGGGGGTCAGGCCATCAGCGGACAGTGAACCATGCAAAAGTGGCATGTTTTCGCGTTCCGCATCTTCCCCCAGTTTGCCCCTCCACTCCTCTTGCGCTTTGTAGCCCGCCAAGAAAAACGTACAGCGCTCTCAGCGCCCAGACATTCGCTACCCCTTTGGCGAAATCCCTGTGGGTTCCGTCGCAGCATCTTGCGTACCTCTACGACCCCACGATCGATCCCCGGACCACTCCACACCCTGTCCCAGCGTTGGCGCGTCGCATGGCGATTCCCAGTCAAAAAGCGCACGAGCAGCGGGGGTCTACATGCAAACACAGCACGCCGATTGGGGCAGCCTCTCAGGAGCTTGTGAAACGAGGTTTTGTGGGGCAGCCTGGGCTGGGCTTGGCATGGGTTGTTCAGGAGCAGGTGGCAATGGAGGAGCGGTGATGGCTGACGTCTCAGTGACGGCCGAGGGGCCGCTGATGGCTGAGGGCTCAGCGAGGGCTGGGGCCTCAGTGACGGCGGACATGTCGGTGACGGCTGACCGCTGTTGCGGTTCACTGCCTTCAAACTCTTCGTCCGCCAGCTCCACAACAACGCCCGATTTATTGTCATTCGGGTCAAACTCGAAATCCGGGTCCTGCATGTAAATGTGGTTGTCCAAGAATGGGCTGAACTTGTAGATCCGCATCACCTTCAGCCTAGAGCAAGGGGGCATGAGCCTCTCTTCCTCGGCTGGGAAAAACGAGACCTTGCCAAGCTTGTAGGCTCGCTTCGTGTGAATCCTGAACGTCACTGCGCGGTCCGCGGCACCCCAGGTGAACAAGTTCGCGACTTCCGGCCGAGATGACACGCTGCTGAAGGCCTCCCAAACGACAGTCCGGCCCACCGCGTACTGGCTCGCAACATCCGCAAACGGCAGCGCGATGGACCGATATGACGTAAGCCGTGGGGCGCCGGCGGAGAGGCAGTCTAGAGCCTTGCAAAGGTAGTAGATAAACGGACGCCATCGGGGAATTTCCCCGGCGGAGCGCTGGCGCAGGGCTGCATTGACGGTCCGGTAAATACTACATTCGAAAGTGTAACAAAACACTGCCATCATGTACACAGGAGACATGGCACTGCCGCTGGCAAGGGGCTCGAGCAGGGTCCACGCACACTCCTTGAGCAGGGTTTGGATGGGGGGATCTTCCTCTGTCCACATCTCTTGCGTTTCGCTGATTGATACCAAGAATTCGTATAGACTGATCTCGGGCGGCTCGTTCAGACGCAAAAGTCGGCCCACGTCGTCCATGCTGACTCCGGCGTCGGCAAATCGAGGGGCAGGGGCCACCACCCGACCGGACACGATTCGTCTCTGGGTTCCACTGGTCTCCGGGGGTGCACCAGCCCTCCTATCGCTTGTCCCAGCGCCGGAGGACACTGAGGAGATGAACCCCTTCTGCACCAACGGGAGGTCTAGGTTCTGACGAGCCACGCTCGTAAGATTGACAATGCCTTGCTGGTCTTCCACACTGAGGGTGGCACGGGCTTGCTGCAGAACCGGGAGCACGGCGTCCGCACACCAAGTGGCCCAGAGCATGGGGGTCCTCCCGGTGGTGGGGTTGGCAAGAGCGGGATCCGCCCCGAGGCGTAACAGGTCTGTCGCCAGTTCTGCCCGGTTGTGTTTCACCGCCAGCAGCAAAGGGGTTTGCCACTTGGTGTAGAAGGCGTTCAGCAGTCGGGAAGCATCACCCTGCGCCTCCGCCAGGAAGCCGCTCTCATTTAGCAGGTTCATGACGGGTTGCGCCAGTCCGTGATCACTGTCACACAACGCCATGAGGTCCTCCTGCAGTGGGAACGGGCACAATAGCCGCCGCACCTCGCGATTCGCACAGTCCAGTGGTCGCTTGCCCTCCTCGTCGACCGCCGCAATGTCCGCTTTGGCCTCCAGCAGCAACGCGATGGCCTTCGCGTTGTTCCACGACGCGTGGTGGAGCAGGGTCTTGCCGGCCTCGTCCGCGACGCTCACCTGACGGCGCGCCTCCGGGGTGTTCAACAGCCGTCGCAGCACATGGGCGTGCTCATTGCGGACCACGCGCCGGAGGGTCTGCGTGTTGTCCGGCTGCAGTTCGGCGCCCTGCGACAACAAGTAGGTGACGGCTTCCGCACGGCCGTGCTCCGACGCCTCGACAAGGGCACGATTCAGATCCGCACCCTCTGTCGACTGCAGCAACTCTATGATCTCCACATGCCCATTCTGAGCCGCCACCAGAAAGGGGGTCAGGAGGTGACTCAGGCCAAGTCTCGGGTTGCGATATAGAGGGTCGGCTTTTGCAGTGATGAGCTGTTGGGCAATGGACAGATGGCCGCGCCGCGCCGCCTCGAGCAGGGCGGTGTGCCCGGTGTGCGCTTCCACGTGACCCGGATCCGCCCCTCGCTGCAGAAGCAGCGCCACAACGTCAGGGTGGCCGTTCCGGGTGGCGGCCATCAGACTTGCCGTGCCTTTCGCATTACAGGCGTTGACGTCTGCCCCGTTGTCCAACAGCAGCCGCACCATCGGGGTGAAAAATGTAAGTCGTGTACAAAAAAACCGTATAGTCGTGTAATTTTTTTTTTTATGCTGTAAATGCGTGTAATTTTTTTTTTTTGCTGTAAGTCGTGTGAATTATAAAAAAAAATTGAATTTTTCAATTTTTGCGGTAAGTCGTGTAATTTTTTTTTTTTTGCTGTAAGTTGTGTAAATTATAAAAAAAATTGAAAAATTGAAAGAAATCCAACCTTTGCAATACATGCGCAATATGTACAGCTGCCGGTTCCGTACGGCACCCCATAGCGACCTTAACGATGGGACGCCGAGTCCACAAAGCACATAGTACTCTGCGTGGCCACCAATTAGTTGGGACTCGGCCAATATAACATAGTTTCACATGTTGTCATTGGCACTAGACTCAAAATCAGGCCCAAGAGAAGAGTCCTGACAGGGCCATGGCCAACATCCAGTGTGCCTGCACTGGGAACAAAATCAGGCTCAAGAAAAAGAGTCCCGACAGGGCCATGGCCAACGCTACTGCCACCATTATAGGCCACCAAGGCACTGGCATGGGGCCAATATTATAGCAATCTTATACGCTCCACCATTGGTACACCAAACGGCGGAGGAAAATACAGCCCACAAAACATGCACCCGCTACAAGTAGTTGCAGAATGCACGCTTGTAGATCAAGTCCGTTTTTGTGTCACCGGACTTGGGCTTTGCACCAGGATTGGCGTTAAGCTGACAAGCGGCGCGCAACTCTGGAACTACCTGCTTGCACAGGTCATCAATGAAAAGCTGGTCACGCTCCAGCTGGCCAGATGCATCTGCTGGGTAGCCATCCGGCACCTTGCGCCACTCTCCACGGATGAGGACCTTGGGACGGGTGTCCTCCTCCTCGGTGGGAGTGTCCACGGAAGGTTGCGGCCTGGCCTCCGGGCTTTCCACGCTCTGCTCGGCGGAGGCCTCCTTGCCTTCGAGTGGGGTGGGGGTGGCCTGAACACTGTCCTCCTTAGCCGAAAGTGCACCTTCAACTTGGGTGCTGGGGGGGAAACCAGGAGGGCCAGCAAGCTCGATCACGCCCTCCACATCATCACCGGGCGCTTGAGCGACCCGCACAGCACGATCAGCGTTAACAATGCTGAGCACATAGTCCACAAAACCGGCACCCATTGGGACAAGGGGCACATTGGAAAAAGTACCCCGGTGCTCCACCACCTGCTTTGCGATGTTCAAGCTTTGAAAACCACAAGACCAACCGTCCGTTTGGAATCCCAAGGCGCGGTGCTTGGTGGTTCGCGAAAGCTTCTTCAAGGCCGACAAGAAAGGACGGATCAAATGAGTGGAGCTTAGGGGTTCCCAAACCCAAATAGTGAAAAGCTCCAACCAGACGCGACAATCGAAGGCACACACAAACCAGTGCAACCCTTCCTTGTCATTGGAATTAACCACAAAAATGTGGCGGCGGCACCACCTCACCCCTGCCGTATCGGGGATCCCCACCGCTGCAGAGCGGGGGGCAAAATCAGAAGTGGCCCACAAGTGGGCAAATTGGCTACCTCACCCCTGCCGTATCGGGGAGCCCAACCGCTGCAGAGCGGGGGGCAGAATCAGAAGTGGCCCACAAGTGGGCAAATTGGCTACCTCACCCCTGCCGTATCGGGGAGCCCCACCGCTGCAGAGCGGGGGGCAGAATCAGAAGTGGCCCACAAGTGGGCAAGGTGGCTACATAACCCCTGACGCTTTTTTTTTCTGCTGTAAATGCGTGTAACAAAAAACCGTCAGGTCGTGTAATTTTTTTTTTTTGCTGTAAGTCGTGTAATTTTTTTTTTTCGCTGTAAATGCGTGTAACAAAAAAACCGTCAGGTCGTGTAATTTTTTTTTTTTTGCTGTAAGTCGTGTAATTTTTTTTTTTTCGCTGTAAATGCGTGTAACAAAAAAACCGTCAGGTGGTGTAATTTTTTTTTTTTCGCTGTAAGTCGTGTAAGCCGGCTTACACGACTTACAGCGAAAAAAAAAAAATTACACGACTATACGGTTTTTTTGTTACGCGCATTTACAGCGAAAAAAAAAAATTACACGAATTACAACATACACACCATCGGGTAATGGCCGTAGAGCGCGGCAAGCCCGAGACAGGGCGTCCCGTCCGGCAGGGCGTCCGACACCGAGCCACGGCTCTGCAGCAGCAGCTTCACGATGTCGACATGCCCGTGTCGGGCCGCCACGACCATTGTCGTCGCACCCACGCTGTTGGTCTCCTCACAGAGGGAACCTGCTTCCAACAGGGCCCGGGCGGCGTCGACGTGGTTGTTCTGGCACGCCAAGGTCAGGCAACCCTGACGCAAGCACCCGTGGCCGAGGAGTATGTCCACGATCGCGGTGGCGCCCATCTGTGATGCCAGCTGGAGTGCCGTCGTCGGGACCCCATCATAGTCATGGGTTTCGTGTAGGCCTGCCCCAGGGTCTCTCTCTAACAACTGCGTCACCATCCCCGTCGCCCCCGCCAGGATCGCGGTGAAGAGGATGGGGGTGCCGAACAGCCGGTCGGCATCTCTTATGCTGGCACCTGCCGCCAGCAGCCTCAGAGGGACATCTGACCGTAGACTAGGCTGTATCCTGTAAAAGAAATAGCACAGAGAAGAATAAGAGAAGTACCCCAATAGACCAGACTCTAGTTTTAGAGGGAGAACCATGAAAAAGAGTACGGAACATATGAGAATAAATGGCAAGAAAAAGAAAGCAGCACCATTAGCGTGTAAGAAACGAAGAAGCCAGCCAGTAATCGAGGTCTCGCATTAATTTGGAGTGGATAACATTAAAAGCATCTAAAGTAGATGGAATATAATGACTAGCTAGAGTAAATCCTGTTGCGATTTGGATGGCTAAGAAAAGGCTAACACAAAACCCCAATGAATAAGATGGAGTGAGTAGAATTGTAGTGGAATAATGTCGATAGAAGCCTACCATTCGATTTGGTTTTTTTTTTGAAGCCTGGAACTGGGCCATTTCACTGGTCAGTGGGCCGACGGGGAAGAAAGCCAATAGTCAAGGGCGTAGAGAATCAGTGGCTTTTTCCATTAGAGGAGTACTAGGGCTAAGAAGAGAAATTGGAAGGGAATGAGGTAGAACCAGGATAGAGAGAAGAGATCGGAGTATCGAAATCTAGGAAGAGTGGCTCGAATGATGAGAAAAGAGAGGAAGACCAGAGTAAAGAGGAATAAGAGGGGAGAAGAAGGAGTTAGCGTTAAGGAAAAGGAAGGCTATGATGAAAGAGTTCCAGAGCATGTTGGAATATTCAGCTGAAGCGAAGAGTGCATAAAGGAAGCCAGCGAATTCGAGATTATAGCCAGATACTAGTTCGGATTCAGCTTCGGATAAATCGGCAGGGATACGGCCGGATTCAACTAAAGCAGAAAGGAAATAGATGAGGAAAAGGATAGGGAAGAGGAAGATATTAGGTAAGAAAGACTGAGGATAAAAGAAAGACTGCAAGAGACCGCAAGTTTCCCAAGAAAAAAGTCCAGAATGGGCATGAGGTAGGAGGATATACCAAGATAGCAAGAGGACCAGATCATAAATAAGAAAGATGATAAGGCTACGTAATGATCCAAGGAGGGTCCATTTGGATAGGGTCAAAAAGCCACATAATAAGAGTCCAAAATGGGCTAGTCCTTGGAATAGGAAAAAAGCAAAGAAGATGATGGGTAAGGGAAAGTGTAGGCTGAAATCAGCCCACCAAAAAATGAAGAGAAAGTAGGACCAAAGAAAGGACCAAATAGGGGGGAATAAATAGTCAACAAAGGTAGAATCAGAGACCGAGGTAGAAGATCGAAATAGACCCAAGATTGATGGATCTTTATATATTAACTTGATACCGTCGGCTACAATCTGCAAGAAACCAAACCAGCCATGTTGCGAGGGACCTAGGCGTCTCTGAGAAGCAGCTAAGCCTTTTCGCTCTAATACTGTGAGCAAAGAAGAAATAGCTAGAACCAGCAATAAATTCAATAATAACAAAGGCAAAGAGGCAAAGGACTCAAAAGGTTGGAGAGAAAGATTAGATAGAACTAGATGGATTCTCATTAGGGCTCCATGGCATCTCCCGCAGGAGGCGCCACAGAACCGGGTTCCCGCGTAAAAGAAAAGGACTCTACCGCTAGATGTCCTCATTAATGCTAATAGGCTGCACTAGATAGAAATCGAAGCGCTCTTCTTCGTAGCTCAACATAGATACAGTATAAACAGTGATATGATTAGGTTTAGGGCTCAAACGCGGCACTGCCCAACCTATGTTCTCTATGGACTCCAGATTATAGCAGGGAATCCTCCTCAGTAGAAGCCACTACTTCGGAGTCATCAATATGGATTTGCATGGGATTGTCATCCGGCAAGTTAAAACCGCGATAGTCCAGGCCGAACTCCCAAAGCCAACTGCTATAAGCCTTCCGCACATAGCGAGAATCTACTCTGCTAGTAAGATGTTGGAGAGAGTGTTCTACGAACCCCTCTATGTAGATAACGTCAGTCACCACGTAGACCGGTTGAGAGCCTACGTGAGACTGGCTAGCGCGAGTAGAAAAACAACGGCTAGCACGGGAGCTACGTGAGGTAGCTCCTGTACGGATAAAAGGGGACTTGGAGGAAGTAGAGCAGCCTGCAATAGAGGAAGAACGAGAAGGGTTGGGAAGAGAGCGGAGCCAGAATCTAGAGAAGAGGAAAGAAGAGGTTAATAGGAGGAAGATAAAGAGGAAGATATGAGAAGGAGCAAAATCTACAAGAGAGACAGGTAGTAGATAGAAGGAAAGAGCTGCAGGGTCAAGGTGGGAGGGGTAGTCGGCGCGCCAAAAAGCGATCACTGTACTAAATAGGAAAGTTACGGAGAAAGAAATATAGACATAAACTTGGAGAAATAAATAGGCAATCATAAGAAGAGATAAGAAAGAGCCAAAACCTAAAAATCCCAGCGAAAGGGAAAGAGAATAGCAAGAATTGATCAGTAGCAAGAGAGAATAGTTCGCCAAAGCAAGAGATGCAAAAACTGTGTAGAATAAACACTAGCCATAAACGCGAGCCTAAGTAGGAGATTTGATAGAACCAGTTCATGAGGGGGAAAAAGCCGCGCAAGAACGAAGTTAAAGAGAAGAGATCCTGAACCCAGCTTAAAAATAGCTTAGCATAATTCCCAGTTCTCAGGTGTTCTCTAGAGGCAAATCTAGAAGATAGAGAATGGTAGAAGAATAGGGAAGTTCTGAGGCCAGCATCAAAGAAAGGGGCTAGGAGGGAAAAACCCCATGAAAAAAAGGGAGAGATAAATAAACCAAAGGCGCATAAAGATAGCCAAAATGCAATATGAAAAGGCAAGGCCAGAGATAGCCCCAGAGGGAAGAATAAGTGGAAGAAGGTAGAGTTTATTAATAGAAATCCCCAGAACCACAATAGATGGGATAAAGAGAGAAGATTTCGGAAAAAGGATAGATCATAGCAAGGTAAAGCAGAGGTCAAAAGAAAGAGCTCACCATCCAAATAGCAGGAATAGGGAGCAGATAACTTATCCACAAAGAGAAGAGATAACATAAGAGAGACAATTACATAGAAAAAAAGCTGAAACGATGCCTCCACCTAGGAGGATGAAAATGTGAGAATCAATGGCAGAATAAAATAGAGTCATGAAGGGGGAAATTGTACGGGCCAAGGCCCGCACCGCCTTGCGGGGCCGGACTAAAGCCCGTCCGCCGAAGGCGGTAACAAACTCAACCAGCCAGCTCTCCATAGATTGAAGATGCCAGCTTGGATGTAGGCCTTGAGAGTTGAAAGTGCGCCCCGGCCCCAGGAGCCCAGAGTCAAAGGCTTAGTAGCCCTGAGCCATTAATAGAAAATAGAGGCGAAACGGTGGGTAATTTGCAATAAGAGGGAAACAGCGAGTAAAATCCATAGGTTAAGATAGATACCTAATAGATTTTCCCCGATAAGAGACTGTGAATAAGGGGAGTAAAGTAGAATAGAGCTACAGAATCCATGAAGGACTCAGAATAAAAAGAAAGAGCAGAGGATTCGAAAGAACCAAATACAGAGAGATCATTACCACCAGAAGTGAAGAAGGATAATTCTGGATGAGGGTGAACATTGTTGAGAGAATAGATCCAAAAGACACCAGCAAAGAAGATGGATTCAAAGCAGACTAACAAGGAAAAAGAAGCCAAACCATTAGCTCGGGCGCTAATTGTATAGTGGAAGTAAGATTCAAATAAGCCCACACGGACCCATTCAGAAACCATCCAGATTAATCCCACGGTTAACCATAGGATCCAAAGCAGGGAAGAATAATGTGATGAATGGGCAGTATAAATCACAGTTAAAAATGCGCTCAATACCCAAAGAGGTAGGGAAGAACACAATAAACTTGCGCGACCACCATAATCCACTCTGGTCGAAAGAGCTAGAGGAATGGAATCTCTTGTTGATCTATCTAAAAAAAGCATAGCCGATGTTTTAAGCATTTGAGCCCTCTCTAGCCAAGCAGCCGATTGTGCCGATGAACTGATCACTCGGGCCGGGCAAGAAGAGAGTCTAGGGCTAGGGGAAAACCCCAAGCGCCAAAGGGCGCGCCGGGGTGAACCCCTTGCGCCTTTGGCGCTAGGGGAAAACCCCAAGCGCCAAAGGGCGCGCCGGGGTGAACCCCTTGCGCCTTTGGCGCTAGGGCCGTAGAGGGGCGTGAGAAGCACTAGGAGAAATGGAGTAGAGCGAGGAGGAGGTTAGCCCAGAGGAATTGAGAAGCTAGGAGGGAAAGCGGTGAGTAGGGAGAGAGAAGAGAGACTGAGGGAGAAAGAGGATAAAAAGAGGAGAGAGGTGGAAGAGGTGATAAGAGAGCTAGAAGATAGCAGGTAGAGCCAATGAGAGTGGAACCAATGGCCATAGAAAGACCATAAACCCAGTAAGAGGAAGATAGAGATAAGGGTATAAAGGGAGAAGTAGAGAGAAGAGATAGAGGATAGGAAAAGCGACAGAGCAATATAGAGGAAGACCATATTAGCTAAGCCGGTATAAGAGAGGAAAAAGAGGTTAGAGAAGGAGATAGCGCGATAGAAGAAAGGTAAATAATAACCAGCTATTCCTGCGCCTAATTTGGAGAAGAAGAACAAGAAGAGAAAAGGGGAAGACTGGGTGCTTATGGAAAACCAGAGAAATAATGTGAGTAAGCTTTGAAATAGCAAGTAGAACCAGGGTCCATTCCCAGGAATATTAAGGGCATGCCCTTGTGATGCTAGAGCTATGAGCAAAAGACTGGACAAATCCAGAGAGAGAAGGATTAGCAGAAGAGAGGTGAAGCTATGGGAATCTACTAGAAAGAATGCCCAAAACAGCAGGAGAAAATGCGAAAGAATCAAATAGAATTGGGATCCTACAAAAAAGAGCGGAAAGATACAGCCAGCCAATAATAGTAAAGCCAGCGAATTAGGAGCTAAGTTTCAGAGTAGCAGAGAAAAGAGGAGAAATAAGAAGAGAAAGTCATAACCTTGGCTTGATCTAGAATCTAGATGAAATACCCAGGAAATAGAGGTAGCAAGAAATAAGCAAACGTTATAGCAATTAATAGATGGGATGCGCCAAATCCAAAGAAAATCATCGAAATGCCCCCATAGAACCAATAACTGGCGCGAGCCCCTGAAGGAAGCACTGATTCAAAAGCCCATAGTTTCGGGCTCGCCAAGCGGCGAGCCCGATGGGGGGGTTGGCCAAGTAATCTGGAATTGCACCAGAAAGTAGGTAGCTAGTATGATGCTTCTGTGGTTTGACTCATTACAACCATTACTTGAGGGGGAATTAGTTACTCAGGTGCATATTTCTATACACCTACCTTGTTACAACTTAAGACAAAGGAAAGGGGTAGATTGTCTACGTCGGGCAGTGTGTAGAAATGAGCCTGGATATATTCAACAATAGAAGGCTTGCCTGGATCTAGAGTTTACATATTGAGTACGGCTTAATAAGGGACATCTAGCAAATATTAAATAGAAGCGCGTGTTGGATAGATCGCAAAGTAGCATAGCTGATAGCCTTGAATACAGGGTCAAGATACTTGTCCGCTAATCTGCCTTAAGGAGAGAAAGCAGCAGCCTTGCAACACCGAATACAAGTAAGATTTCTGCGTTGTATCAAATTAAAAGATATGCTCCCCCAATTGGACCGACGATTCCCTCAGATATCATAACGTGTAGTCTTGCGACCAAAGGCTAGGTAGTAGAGGGGTAATTCTACGAATAATTAGAGGTACAGACTAAGTGGGAACTAATCCATTTCGAAAGGCTGTACTTTCGTTAATTCTTTGGGGGGATCATAGAGTGTAATGCTTGGGCATTTAATGTCTAACATACCAGAACAAGAAGCCCCAGAGTGCTCTTCTAGAATAAACATAAGACCTAGTAATAGGAGAAAACCGTAGACAGGGTCTGGCCGCGACTGCTGGTACCCAGGTGAGTCTCTACATCTCCAGCACATCCCAATAGAAGCTAGTCTTCATTGTTGAGTGTTCGCCACTAGAGTTCCCAATAAACATGGGAAAAGTTAATACTACAAAACTTTCGCAATAAGAATGAAAATATCCTTCAAAATCTCCGATAATTGCTCTTTGCCTAATCGGAATAGATCAAGCAGATCATCCTTACCGCCTTCGGCGGACGGGCCAAGGCCCGGCCCCGCTAGGCGGTGCGGGCCTTGGCCCGTACAAAAAACCCAAAGGGAAAAGAGGAGAATTTATGCCATTTCTATTGACTTCTTTGCGTTTATGCCCTGCAAATATGGACTTCTATGTGTAGCTCATGTGACTGGGAAGTTTTCCATTAAACTGAAATAAAATAAAGAAAGATAGATAGATATTCCGTTAAATCTTAACAAACTCATTCAGCCATTCACTGCCCTTATTAGTGATCAGTGCGCCCGGACCAGAAGAGAGCCTTGATTGAGGGCCGCAGTAAATCTTGCAAGGGGAGGGGATGATTAGGCTAGATTGAAAGAGTAACAAACTCGAGAGAGGAGGAGAGTTTCCGGAGAGATTGGGATGCTTGAGAGGGAGAGTTCAGGGGAGTTTAAGGGCAAGTGAAGAGAGCAGGTAACTTGGAATCCTTGGTCCTTACGTACAAGAGGATAGAAAGGGAAACTAAGGGAAGAAGATAGAATCAGACCTCTTTTACAAGGATCTAAACCCAACTCACGTGATCTTTTATGGGTCGAACAGACCACAACTAGCTTACTGTCTTTGGGTAAGAAGGAAGAAAGAGTCGACATCGAGGTCCTGGAAGAAGATAGGGGCTACTTCAGGCTGTTATCCCTGACGTTTCTTTTAGACTAAATCAAATAGAGCTGGGCAATATTTGGATTAAAGTGTAGGATAACAAAGAAAAGGAGGTGATATTAGTATAGAATCGCCAATTGTCCCAAATAAACAGACCATAAGACAGAAGGACGCGGTTCCACCGG